>JAUPFN010000009.1:11472191-11834691 GCA_036924255.1 Apodemia mormo | reverse complement strand
AAACGTGTAATTGATTTTTTATTGATATGATCTAACATTTACCATGTAATAGCATAAAAACTAACGAACTAGTGTTCTCAGAATGGCGTGTTTGTCTTTTATAACGGATTTTATTAAACGACAAAACTATTTACTTTGGATTCATTGCCAATCAAAGATTATTTCAATTTAGTAGGTTAATTACTGAACGTAATTAGTTTTTTATTCAATTGAAGACAGTAAATTTATATTAAGTTCAAATATTATGTGAGATGGTACTGCTAAGCCTTGGAAAATCTCATTATCCATGTTACATACATTGACACACGTAAATCCTGTGTCTTTTATTGGGTTTCAAACTATCTTTGTACCAAATTTCTAAATCTAAATCGATTGAGTGGTTTAGGCGTGAAGAAGAGACTGAATGGCAGAGTTACTTCCGCATTTATAATATTACTAGCTGACCCGCTTATGTATCCGTGTTTTCATACAACAAACATGACGTGTTTGAATTAGTGTTGGGATTTTATCTGGATAAATACTCATTCTATTGACATTTAAAAATATCCGTTTTTACTCGAGTATTTATCCAAAATGATTTGATTTGATTTTAAGGTTTGAGGAAGAATTCGCAAACTGGTAACACTCAGAATCAATTAGAATCAGAAGAAATTGTAAAACAGTAGTAATTGAGCATGTTTGTATACGTAATACGCAAAAAAGTATTTTAAGTCTGACCTATTAATTCGTTACATATACAGGGAATATTTTATCTAGACAGTACATAATTAAAGGTATTAGCGTACCTAGTATTTTCAAAGCCTAAACAACAATACTAGTTACTAAACAAAAAAAAATAATCATCCAATTTGTAGAAAAATATAAATCTGTAAATAGCCGATAAAAATGAATAAAAACGAGTATTTATCTATTTCGGATAAATACTCGAGTATTTATCTATTTCGGATAAATACTCGAATATTTATCCTGCAATTTTTTATCCTCCTCCCATCACAAGTTTGAAAACATTTTTTTTTATTGTATAAGATAGCAAACAAGCAGATGGGTCTCCTGATGGAAAGAGTCAATCATCGCCTATAGACACCAAAGGTTTTAATGGTGCGTTGCTATCTTGTGGCGAGGTCTAATGCCACGTGCATAAGTTTACCGGCTACCTTACCCTCCAAACCGGAACACGACAGTAATAAGCACTGACGCTTTGCGGCAGGAATAGGTAAGACGGTACCCGACCCGGGCGAGACAATGCAGAACTCTACCACCTAATAGCCACGATGGTAGTGGCTCGCATAGCCAATCGGTCGCCTTTTACGACCTGCCTGGCAAAACGGCAGTTGGCTTATTCTTCAAAGCAGCCCGGACCAACACGGGGGAACACATGATAGGTATTCATGTACATGTACATTTTGCTCCTGTTCATCCGGGTGCCTTTTTGAAGAATAGACCAACTACTTTTCTGCTAATATCTATCTCTAACATCGTGTCTATTAACTAGGTTATAGAGCTCTGCAATGTCTCGCCCTAGTTTAGTACCAACGTCTTACCTATGGTTATTGTCGCACATATTTCAGTATTAGAAGTAAGGCGGCCGTTAAATCGGTGTATGTGGCAATACCATTCCGCTACACAGATTGCAATGCACCATAGAGTTCTTTGGTGTTCCAAAGCGATGGTTATCTCTTTCCATCAGCAGAACTTTCTGCTTCTTTACTATCCTATGAAATAAATAAAAATATAATGTGATTTAAAAAAAAAACTGACTTCAAATATTTTGTTTGTTATATCATAAGACAGCAAACAAGCAGATGGCTCTTCTGATGGAAAGAGAAGCCATGTTAATGGCGTGTTGCTATCCGTGTAAGTAATGTAGAAAAACTTGTTCTTTCACACCACTCACTCCATCCTAGAACAAATGAGCCAAACTATACTATATTTTGATAAATAAAATTAAATAACTATATATATATATATATATATATATATATATATATATATATATATATATATATATATATATATATATATATATATATATATATATATATATATATATATATATATATATATATATATATATATATATATATATATAATGCAACGGTGGCGAGACAAGAGCTGTTTGATGCTTTTTGGTGGAATGCTTGCATCTAGTAAGTAGTCTTGCAAGTAGGCTGTGGATACTTATATCTATGGATATGGTCCTCCTTTCTCAATTCTCTATGTGTAAAACAAAAAATACTATAGGCGGAACCTTTTCTTGTAAGTACGTCGAAACTGCTCACTACGGAGATTTACAGAAAATGTATAACATTTTTTAATACATCCAGACTTTCTATGTAGATAGCTAGTGTGTATTGAAAATAAATCTATATTTTTTAAGATATAATACGATCTAACTATCAATAAGTAGTTTAGTGTGTGCGATTTGGTTTAGCATCATCATCATCATCATCTACAATGGCTAATGAGCCATTGTAGATGATTTAAATTATAAAAATGGTAATTCACTATTGTAGAATAAATAAGGAAATGTCAATGTGTTTTTGACTGAAAGGTAGTATTACTTAAGATTACTTGTAGAAACCAAGTTTTAGGCAAAGACACGAATAAAAGTCGGGGCCAATAGTACATATTAGCCTTATTGACATATTAGATTATGGTTTGTGTCGTCTCAAGTCTTTTTTTATTACTCTATTCCTCTCATCTAATCTTTACGTGTAGTTTCACGATGATGAAATTTTACTTCATATTGTCAGGGGTCGGAAAAAACATGGGTATATTTTATCCAGAGTTAAAGCACTGGTCCCGTAGCATAACTTAGTAAATCCCTTTCTACTGAAAAACTCTAACTAAAAAAATACTGCACTTAAGGAGAATGCATTATTTTTATAACTTTACGCTAAAGGCAGTTACTGATTTCTTCCCTATTTCCGAAAATCGAGTTTTTACTAGATCTCTCCGTATTTAGGTCCTAGGAACATTTTTCGACTATTTTCACATCAGTATGTCTGCATGTATGATATTTATGTACACTCACCGGCACGGAATCTTGGCCAAACACAAAATTTACGATAACATGAAATTGATTAATTTTAAAATATTTTTTAAATGCAGAGATATTCTATAAACATTTTTTTAATATCTTATGTAATTTAATAAAGATTTTTGCGATAAATATTGATCATAAATAAAAAATTACAAAACCGCGAATTTTTTGTTAAAACAATGTTGTTCTTTATAATGATACAATTAAAAAGTTTAAGTTTATTTTTTATTCTTTCTTAATTTTAATATTAAGTGTTGTCTCCTCTAGCTCTAATTATAGCCTGCATATGATCTGGAATGCTCTGAATGAGATTTCTGATGTCCACTTGACTAATGCCATTCCACGCCTCCAGTGCCGTGATTCTCAGTACCGCAAGAGTTTGTGGAAGGTTCAAGCTGGATCTAATCTTTCTTTTCAGCATGTCCCAGATATGCCTAATTGGATTTAAATGCGGTCACTACTCTAGTTTCTGCATACCGACCTCCTGTAGGTAGTCATTCACACAATGAGCAATGTGAGGGCGCGGGTTATCGTGCATTAGCAAAAACTCTGCTCGTCCGATAAACTTTACATAAGGCATTATATGATCCTAAAGGATCTCCTCAATGTATCGAAAGTAGATGGGCATAACTTCATTTGTAATCAAAGTAGTAGGTAGTATATTGTATCAAAGTAGATAGGTATAACTTCATTTGTAATCAAAGTAGTAGGTAGCATATTGTATCAAAGTAGATGGGCATAACTTCATTTGTAATCAAAGTAGTAGGTAGTATATTGTATCAAAGTAGATGGGCATAACTTCATTTGTAATCAAAGTAGTAGGTAGTATATTGTATCAAAGTAGGTAGGTATAATAACTTCATTTGTAATCAAAGTAGTAGGTAGTATATTGTATTAAAGTAGGTAGGTATAACTTCATTTGTAATTCTATAACATCTAACATCTTGATATAATTTATGCTTTTAAAAATCAATCTAACACTACTTTAAGCACTGTGTATAAGTAAAGATTTGATTGATTGATATACATCACAATATACACACATGCACACATGGTGTAAAGCCATATGCATACGTTTACCGGCTACCTTTGGCCACGGTTTGGAGGGTACCAAACCAGAACACGACAGTGACAAGCCCTGACTGGAATGGTAAGGTGGTGGTACCAAACCCGGGCGAGACAATGCAGAACTCTACCACCTATTAGCCACGATGGTAGTGACTCGCACAGTAAAAACTATTTATGGCTTAATTCTGTTGACAAACCTAGAAAAGATTTTATGATTTAGTCTATAGTCGAATTTTGACCAGACATGATCGCTATTACTTTATAATTGTATCATAGTATGAAGATGCCCGTAAAGGCAAAATCAGTTGACGATATAAATAAATAGTTTTGTGAAATAGTACAAATGCATTTAAAATAATAATAATGGAAATCATATACAAAGTATACAATATTGAATCATTTATTATTTTTGTGTTGTAGCACTCACCCCTTGCTTGGAAAAAGTGGAAAAACTTTAAAAACAACAATCGACGTAAAAAAAATCGACTTAATCGATCATATAACAAAGGAGAATTTCGTCACGTCAAACCTGTCGACACTAGCTCAGTGGAAGAGCGTCTCGGCTTTAGGGAGACGGTCGCAGGTTCAATCCCTGCATGTCGATATTTTTCTTTGTTGTTTTTAAAGTTTTTCCATTCATAAATTGTTTTCAAAATATAAAACAAAGTTAATAGTTATCTATACACAATGGGAAGGTTTTCAACCTATAAACGTAATACTTCCTTCTGTTTATAGAACGAACGTGGGAAAATCAAAGCCGAAGTCGATTTCTCGTATAATTACAAAGACGGTTTCGGTCCAGCTGTTCATAAACAAGAACCATGCCTCATATATATATAATTAAGTCCCGCTTGTACCAAACTATTTTTAAATGACTTTTACTATAGTTTAATTCGTTAAAGGTTATTTGAATAGTTTGTTGCAAGCGGACCTAAGTCTATAAACATATTCAAATACAACGTATTTTTAATATCATAAGATAGCAAACAAGCAGATGGGTCTCCGGATGGAAAGAGTCAACCATCGCCTATAGGCACCAAAGATGTTAATGGCGCGTTGCTATCTCGTGGCTAATGCCACATGTCTAATGCCACATGCGTAAGTTTAACGGCTACCTTACCCTCCAAACAGTGACTATCACTGACGCTAATGCGGCAGGAATAGGTAAGGCGGTGGTATCAGACCTGGACTAGACAATGCAGAACTTTACCACCTATTAGCCACGGTGGTAGTGACTCCCATAGCCAATCGGACGCGTTTTACGACCTGCCTGCCTGCCTGTCTATTCTTCAAAGGAGCCCGGACCAACACGGGGGAATGTCTATTGTTCGTTTTGGTATTAATCTACTCTTTCATCAATTGGTAGTGTCGGGTTTGATTCCGGGCTAGAAGAAAACTTTTTTATCCAATGTGCATTTTTATGTAGAGAAACTGAAAAAAACTTTATAGCAATTTTGTGTGTGAATGTTGGTATTTTAAGAAATTATGTTGGATGGGCTACTGGCAGTGTCAGATTAGGACTACTTGATACCCTAGATCAAACTTTGCATTCCCCAAATTAGTATTTGCCTATAAAAATATATATATTTATTGCAACGAAATCTTTACTTAAACCTTTCACCGTATTGGTCCCGGCCTCCTTTGAAGAATAGGCTAACTGCCGTTCTGCCAGGCAGGTCGTAAATGGCGACCGATTGGCTGTCGAGCCACTACCATCGTGGCTACTAGGTGGTAGAGTTCTGCATTGTCTGGATCGCCGGGTCTGGTATCACCGCCTTACCTATTCCTGCCGCAATAGCGTCAGTGCTTGTGGCTGTCGTGTTCCGGTTTGGAGGGTAAGGTAGCCGGTAAACTTATGCATGTGGCATTAGACCTTGCCACAAGATAGCAACGCACCATTAACATCTTTGGTGTCTATAGGCGATGGTTGACTCTTTCCATCAGGAGGCCCATCAGCTTGTTTGCTATCTGAATAAAAAAAACCTGATCGTCAACGCTCTAGTCAATTCCAAACTCACATATTTTCTAATAGCCTTATAGGTATGTGTCTTCTGACCTTTCATATGCTAGCAAATATTTTTTGGCGCTATTTCTGGTTCATAATACGTGATGCCCTAAGCAATCGGTTAATTTGCTTATGGGCTAATCCGACACTGACTACTGGGCGTTCCAAAGTTTGGGCTGGGCTATCGCAAGCGAATTTCGTAAATAAAGGCATTACAGATATGAAAATCACTAACCGACAAATCAGTGAATAGTGTTTTGTTTCAATGTTCGGGCACTCTGATGATATTTATATAATAAGTAGAACTCCGAATATAATTAAGGGCATATGTAATGTAATAATTAGGAAATAATGTCTCGAAAAGGAACTTACGACAATAATATTTATATGTTATGTTAATGTTATTATCAAGCTCAGTTCTAAGGCTTCATTAGATTGTAGGTGGATGCTTACCTTGGATTTAGAAGGGTAAACTCCTTTTTTCCTGTGTGGATAAACGATAAAAAGATAAACGATAAAAGAAGCGAACGAAAATATCATAAAGAACATTCGTAATGTTGACGCCTTGTTTATTTATTTTGTTTAATATGTTATTATACGTATATAAAAAATAAAAATTATCTTGTTTAGTATATTATTATACATATAAAAAATAAAAATTGGTAAAGTTCGTGTCGGACCACGCGCAATGTAGAGTTTCGAAGTTTCCCAACATAATAATTCGGACTAAGAAGAGGGCTGTCATTGTTTCATACTTTGAACATTTAACCTATTTAAAATTAAGGCTTAATTTTTCACGAAAAAGTCCCTTATCGAAATATTGTTTTCACAAGCCTGTGATACTTTTTAAAAACTGATATAACGATGTCCCACATTGTGGGGTATATGAGAAAAAAAATTATCACAAACTGAGCTGAGCTTGTCTGTGTGTCTGTGAGCTTGTCTCTACCGACGGAGATTTATTTCAGCTAACCAGAAATGTGAAGCAAGAAATTGTTTCTTGTTCTAATAAAAACAGTGAAAACACTGTTTAAGAGAGGTCGAGAAAATTCTTTAATTTAAAATTTCATTATTTTTAAGTTTTTAATTTTATTAGTTGGTTAAAATCTGTAATCACGTGATTTTTTTACATTTACGACGAAAAAACAATAACACTTATATCTTACAGTATTTTATTTGATTCTATTTGATTTTTTAAGTTTTAGATTTATATTGTTATATACTTAGTAAATAAGTTAATGCAATATAACATCATCACTGGGGAAACTGGTTCCCCGCGCCGCAAATAGAGTGAACATATAATACTTATCTATACGTATGTATGTGTTTTAGCACTCATCATGTGCTAGGGAAAACTTTAAAAACTTAACAAAGGAAAAGGTTTTGGCACGATAAGTTTATCTATACGTACAAGTATGAGTGTAATGAGAATTATCAAGACAAAAAGTTTAATTTTTAGTCTTTGTGGATAAGACACCTGTCATGAATGTTGTACATGTAGTAGGTATTACGTATCTGTTGCCAATAAGAGATATCAAGTTCTATTCAAAAATAAATTGGTCAAGCTACTGCTTAGCATAAAATCTGAATCATTTTTGAGGCACCCACTTTTAGTCCCAGCCACTTTCAAGAATCAATCTTGTTTTCTAGGCTGTTCGTATAACGCGAACGATTTGGCTAAATATATCACTACCTTCACGACTACCAAGTGGTATGGTTCTGCTATGTTTCGGCTGGGTTATAATCTCATTCATTTGGAAGAAAAGGTAACTGGTAAATTTATGTATTTCACCTCGCCTCACAGGCAACACACTAATTATATATGTATTTGATGTACATCTTTGGTAAGGTTTTCTACTTTTTGCAATCAGGAGAGAAATCTGCTAGTTTGCTAACACATGATTTTAGAATTTAACAGTTATTGAGAAGCTGGCTAGTTGGGCTCTGACGAGGTTACGTCAATGTTCTCAGTAGACAAAGCTTAAAATTAAAATTAAAATATCGGCTGGTTATTACATGTATATGCGATAATCAATGTTTTATTGCTGTAAATTATGTTGTAAATTCACATCACAAGTAGAAGCAGAATACTTGACAATACGTGAAAACAAGGTTGGGCAATATTTTTAGCCGAATTTAAACATCGTAAACACATTGAATTTAATGTGTTTTCCATGTTCAAATTCAGCTAATAAAATTGCAAAATGAAAAAACATTATTAATAATGTCAAAGTCCTGTGGTACTCTAAATGATATTAAATAAAAATACACAAAACCTGTATTATGTTTATTTACTAAAAGTTTAAAAACACAAACTTGGCAAGCCAACATTTACATCAAACAAATATTACAATCGCTACTTCCGTTTATATAAACATTTATAAAACCAGGTCTATGTGCTACTAGACTAATATCATAAATTAACAATGCAATGTTATATTATGTATTTAATGTAGTTCAATGTTGGTTGATAATTATTTAAATACATAAATCAATACTTAAATGATATACAAAAATATAAATAATCATAGTTAATACAAATCTATTTCAGATTGGAAATAGAAAGGCCCGTTATATCGTTGAATTCTCTTATCGTTGAATCTATAAGTAGGAAATCTTATGGTTTCCTATTTAGGGATTGATTTTTACCAATACTCTAAGGGGGCGTCCATAAATTACGTGAGGTGTTTTTTTAATTTTCTGTCCCTCCCTCCCCCCTTGGTGAGATGTCGTGAGATTTTATTCAACCCCCTCCCCTATCCCCCAATCTCACGTGAGATTTTAAAATTTGGGTTTCTTAAATATGTAAACGCGTTGGATTTTTATTATAAAAAGAAAAAAACATTTGCTTCGTGATTTTATTTACGACTAGTTAATAATCAATATTGCTGAGTTATGTCATAAAAATTAACAATAGAATACTTAAATCGTAATTACTGCGATTAAAAAAAGAATGTCTACTCCTCTGACAGTGGCGCGAAAACAAAGGACGGGCTACACTGTACCGTAAATTCATATTAAGTTGAACTATTTGGTATAAAACAAATATGATGGTTTGGCAGTCAGTAGTAATGTATAGCGTCGAAGTATGAATGAAATTATTTTCTTTCGAACGAATTAGTGAATAATCTTAATCGTATTACAATTATGCTTAAGATTAAATCTTAAGCATGTACAATCTGGATAATGGACCAAAATAGTATGTTTTTTTCTGTTTCAATCAGAAAAAAAATTGCGTGATATTTGCCGAGACCCTCCCCCCCTCTCCCCAACGTAAGATTAGATGAGATTTGACTCGACCCCCTCTCCCCCTTAAACATCTCACGTAATTTGTGGACGCCCCCTAATCACGGGCAAATCTGCCCGGGTTACCTAGTATTTATATTAGGCGTTCGTCCCACAAACAGTTTTTTTTATTAACAACAAGCTGATTTTTTGTAAACAGCTCCGTTTTGCCGAGTCGTCCATTTTTTCTATCTTTGAAAAATCTCGAATCGGGTAACTAGTAAAGATAGATAGACGAAAAAGAAAACTTTTGAGTGACGGACTAGAACAGAACCTAATTTTCTCACAACAAGCTGTTGTGAGAAAATTAGTTTGCTTTAAAATTGATTAATATCAATTTCGTCAGAAAAACCATCCAATGTATAGAACAAAAGTTTGTTCGTGTTTTTATAAAATAATCAAGCGATTAAAGTAAAAAAAATAATTATTCTTGTTAATCAATAATTTTCTACACCGAATTAAAATTTTCGACGTCCGCTAATTTTATTAGTCACCCGATTTGAGATTTTTCGAAAATAGAAAAGATGGGTGTCTCGTCAAAACGGAGTTGTTCACAAAAATACAGATTGTTATTAATAAAAAAAAAATGTTTGTGGGACCACGGTGTATATTGTAACCATTATGGCATTGAATGCAAGTCATTAATGTATTAGAAACGTAGTCTAATTTCACGAGCAAAAAATGTATTCAAACCACATTTCGTCGAAGATTCGTCATGCGAGCAAAATAAAGAAAAACTAACGAAGCTTGCAGACGTAACTTATAAATGACATCATTTGTATTTAAGTGTGGTTTGACCGATACTTCCGTTGTGGCTTTTCGTTTGTTTGTAAATAACGTGACTAAAACTTTTAGCTTACGGAAACTTTAAGAAGAAAATATATTTTAGGTGTAAACAGTAATTTAAAGTAATACTGAAACAACCGACTACCGAATGATAGTCCTGTATCTCTGCAACTTTGAATCGGATTTTCACCTAATTCACATGGGACCAAATGGTAAGTATATCCTTCCAAACAAAAAAAATCAAATCAGTTATTAAACGCCTAAGTTGTGACGTAACAAACATAAAAATACAGCCTAATTGAGAACATCCTCCTATTTGGAAAGTCGGTTGAAAAATGTCACCTTAATTGTCAATATACAATAAATTTAGTAATATACAACAAAACAATACATGAAACAAGTGGATGGTTCTCCTGAAGTAAAGAGAAAACCATCGTCTGTAGACACCAAAGATGTTAAAGGTGTGTTGCTGTTGGATTGCCACATACATTTACCGGCTACCTTACCCTGTAAAGCAGAATATGACAGTGATATGTACGATGCTATCACGGCAGGAATAAGTTGCAATAAGGCGATATTACCAAACACGAGTGAGATGTTGCCGAACTCTATCACCTTGTATATTTAGTGGTACGATACTGTTGTTACGTATTTAAATAGCCCTTTCTTGCCTTTAAAGAGACGCCTAGCAGTGAGACAGTTGACACATTTTTTAAAAAGAACATGGAACTATAAGGTTCTGAGTTTGAATTCCAAGTAGGGCAATTTTAATACTTATTGGCTAATATTGAGTCCACTAGTTCCAAGATACCACCTCTTTGGAGATATTAAGTGTAAAATCAGTTTCAGCTTGTTCTAGAGCAGATTTCCCAAAGTGATATCTATCACGCCTCACAATAACCTACATTAACTCACCCGCAATCAGAGTGCTAGTAAGTAGGGAAAGAACTTGGTACGTTTCTTTGACTGACACGCTTTACTTGATATATTTAAGTTCTTTTTTATATTATAAGACAGCAAACAAAGAGATGTGTCTTTTAATGGAAAAAATTAACCATCCACCTATAGAAACCAAATATGTTAATGGTGCGTTGCTATGTTGTGGCGAAGTCTAATGCCACATGCATTAGTTTACCGGCTACCTTACCCTTCCAACTGGAACACGATAGTGACAAGCACTGATGCCATTGCGGCAGGAATAGATAAGGCGGTGGTACTAGTACCACCGCCGGGTCTAGACCCTGGCGAGACAATGCTGAGCTCTTCCACCTATTAGCCACGGTTGTAGTGACGCGCGTAGCCAATCGGTCGCCTTTTACGACCTGCCTGGCAGAACAGTAGTTGGCCTATTCTACAAAGGATCTCGGACCAATACGAGGGAAAGATTGATTTTGTTTTATCCGCACCTTCACGCCTCTCTTTATATTATGTTGCCACGCTTCTCAATGGGAGCGCCCTCACATTTCGAATCTAATATCATATGAAAACGATTTGAGTGTGGCTTGAAACTAATTTAAAAAACCGGTTATTAGCGGTTTTTATAAAAGATTTCGCTGGGAGCGTATTTGAGATAAAAACGCTTCAAGAACCTCAATACACCAGTTTAAGTCAAAACCACGAGTGGTACGTAACACAGGCAAAAATTAGGAGGGGCGAATATCAAAGAAAGATTTTTAAAAATCTCTATAAACCGTTTATTGTTTCAAAAGTGTTAGCAACTGCGCTTAACGACAAGCACTAGCCGGCCAGGTGTGGCGCACCTGTATGATTAGGCAGCTGTTATTGTGAGATAAAGACGTCAATATAAACAAATAATGGACAAATATAAATACGCATAGTATAATAAGGGGGAAAAAATGTTTTCGTGTCATTGTAATTCTAACGCTTCTTGAGGGCGTTACTCTGCCTAAAAATTATACTGTGCGTATGAAAGGGATTTAAGTGTTTTATTTGGTCAAACTGCTTCTCGGTTATAAAAGCTAAATAATTTTGCTCAATAAGAAAACCGCTCCTTATGTATTTGCTCAGATTTATGTCTAAAAATTTACCGGATAACAAGCCTTGGATATGATCCCGTAGAAGATCTTGAAAGTGATGAATATAGCAAAAATGTAAAACGTACACTAGTAACTTTCACTTTCTGCCATTAATTAAGTAGCATTATGATTCATTATGCATTTTAAAACATTACTCTGAAGTACGCCTTATTCAAAATGAGTTCTTAGCGTAAAGGAGCACAAAAACCAGGCAGCCAATTAAGCATCATTTATGCTTGCTTGTTATTGTCGTGTTCGGTTTGAATGGTAAAGCTGGTAGACCTATGATTGTAACATAGCCATGCTGCCACACGGATAAAAACGCACCATTAACATCTATGATGTCTATAGAAGATATATCTTTCCATCAGGAGAGCCATCTGCTTGTTTGCTATCTTATGATATCAAAAAAAAAACATTTAATTATTTTGTAAAATTGCGACATAAATATTCGTTTTATTACTCATTGAAATCAATTTTACAATTTTAAAGTTTTGTGTCTGTTTATATGTATGTCCCGTTATCTCTCAAATATCTCAAGAATAGTTTATGCTAAGTGGCAACAGTGAGGACACACGACTTATGCATGTGGCATTAGACCTCGCCACAAGATAGCAACGCACCATCAACACCTTTGGTGTCTATAGGCGATGGTTCACTCTTTCCATCAGGAGACCCATCTGCTTGTTTGCTATCTTATGATATAAAAAAAACGACTGCGCAAATAGATAAACAAATAATTCGTTTTTTGTTATTGATTGTGCATTTTTTATAGCCTAGAAAATCAATTAAACAAGCAAATAGTTCTCGTGATAGAAGGAGATAAGCATCGCATATAGACATCAAAAATGTTAATAGTGCGTTGCTGTTCGTGTGGCAGCGACGGAATATAAGTTTACCGACAACCGTACTACAGAATAGGTACTAGAGACTCACAAGAAGTCAATGTTTCATACGAGTAATATTCGAGCATAGCACACATAGACACCTCTCACGGACGTGATATCTCAGACTGGTGCGGAACAAACTGCCCTGAGACATTCCGAGATATCGCGTCCGTGAGGGGTGTCTATGTGCGCGTTGCTCGAATATTACTTGTTGCCAGAATGTTACTTTTGTAACATTTTGCGTTACTTTTGACCCTCTCGTGTTACTTCCATGTTACACGACTCAAAATGTTACTTTTACGTTACTTTTAGGACTTATTAAAAATATTTTCCAGCAAATAAAATTGATGAGATCGAAGATGAGGTTTTTTTATAAACTGATTAGTTATCTTTAGTTAGATATATGGCTTACCAGTCAATTATTTCGAAGCTTAACTAATGGGACAGAAAACTTTATTCGTTTTTGTGTAATAAATTGTTATAAGTATTAGTTTCATTTCTCGTATTAAACAAGGAAATGTTAATTTTCTCATGAAAATGTTACTTTTTGAGCTGTCTCGTGTTGTATTTTACTATATGTCACTGGCAACACTGTATGTACTGTTAGTCTCCAGTATTCTGTGATCGCACCCTCTAAAGCAAACACAACAACGAGACGCAAATAATAAAATAAATAATTAGCTGTTAAATAATAAAATAACGCGTTCATATATAAATTCTTTACTTGACAGTGAAATTACTTAAGCTCAATAAAATTATAATATAACACTTTCTAATTTCTTCTTTTAATAAAATTCTATTAATATTAGATATTATATAATCGGTACGTAAAGTATTTTTTCGTTTTTTTAGGGTGCCGTATTTAAAGGATGACAAACAGAACCCTATTATTATGCTTCCGCTGTCTCTCTGTCTGTCTGTCTCTGAGCTCATTCTCTTACACAGAAATAGGCAAACACCACGTCGCAAATATTTACGCTCCGCGTGTGTAAAAGAAGTAAAAAGAATTTCCTTTGGAACGGATCAAATAATTTTAAAGAAAGTTCAAAACTGGCACGCCTGGTTAGACAAAATGAAATAGTTATCTATACATATAATAAAAATGTAAGAGGTCGATTTCTGTACATTGAAGATATTTTAAAAATTTTTTTTGGGAGATACTCTTTAATCGATACTGAAGCGAAAAATATATTTTTTTTATTTTTTGTCTGTCTGTCTGTCTGTCTGTCTGTCTGTATCAAGGCCGCGCATCACGCCGAATCTACTGAACGGATTCAAATGAAATTTAGCATAATCATACTTCGAAGAAGGTTATAGGATATTTTTTATCCCAAAATTCAGTACGGTTCCCGTGGGATAGGGGATGAAAACAAAAACGTATATTTAGCTTTAATTCATAAACCTGTAATCCGAAATCCTTTATTATTTTTTTGTTCAAAAGTAAATACTATAAAGATTATCCCTTAAAAATTTCAAGGTCATGAGTTTTATAATTCAGAAGTTACAGACATCACAAGTTTCAACGGTTTCAGGTGGTAAGTCCAGTTGAACGTGACACCCGGAATATATACAAAACCTTTGAACGCACGGCTCATTATAAGTTAGCGTTATTATTTCATAGTGTTTGTATGTATGTATAGTGTATGTATGTACGTATAGTGTTCGTATAATGGATATAATCCGAGAGAATCAGTTCAAGAATGTGTACTTTTTTATTAAAATGTTATAAATGCAATTTTACTAAATATGTGTAAAATATAAATCTATACATTTTATTTATTTATATAAGAATAATTATAATATATTTGAAAATAAAACAGGTCATTTTTTAGGTTTTTGCTAATATCTCAGAAAATATACATCTAATCGAAATTGAGTATACTAATAGAATTTGTTCTTTATAAATTTATAATTTCCATCGTCGGCACTTGCTGAAACTGCATCATATTGATTATATAATATAAACACGTGTACTGTTTCACAAATGTAATTTAAATTTTATTTACTACACAATCACTTTTAAACTTACAGCCACCGGTTTCGCCTATTAAAGCATCATCAGGGCTTTCACAACGAATGTGAAACAGTACAAGTGTTTATATTATATAATCAGTTCTTTATAAAATTTAACGTAAGGATAGGCTATTGCGAAAATTCACTATTTTCTTTTTACATTGCATAACGTAAAAAAGGGTAAAAAAGTATCTACACGCCCATATCCCGGAATACGTAGGCAGAGGTACAAGAAGTGTACCCACGATTAGCCGAAAATACTATCTCACACAATGTGAAAGGTGGCAAGCCTATTGCCAACCGGGCCCTTTCCAATCCCGGGCAACGTTGTTTTATCAGAAAACTGAAAAAGCACATTTTGTTTTGCCTGAGCCGGAAATCGGACCCGGGACCTCATATGGTCAACGACGATACCGGACCGCCAGACAACACGGTAAATATTTCAAAATTAGATACATCAATCAGTTAACTTTTAAAATTAATGAAACTTCTGCAAAGTGTAGATGTTGAAGTGCCTAAGCTACTTAGTATACTCACTAAAGTCGGACTTCAAAATACTTTAAAAAAATTTTTAAGTAGAATATACGAAAATGTACTTATAAGTTCAGTCCAGAATAAGATCACATCTTACAGAAAAACTTTAGACACATATAACTTCAAAGGGGGCGTCCATAAATTGCGTGAGGTGTTGTTTTAATTTTCTGTCCCTCCCCCCCCCTGGTGATATGTCGTGAGAGTTTATTCAACCCCCTCCCCTATCCCCCAATCTTACGTGAGATTTTTCAAAATATGGGTTTCTGAAATATTTTATTTTTTGTTTATTGTTTATTGGTTGTTATTGTAAAAACAAAAAAAAAAAATCTTCGTGCTTCTATTTACGATTAGTTGAGGCTGTATAACGTCAAAGTATAAATTAAATTATTTTCTTTCGAACGAGTTAGTGAATGATCTTAACAGTATCACGATTACACTTAAGATTAACTTAAGTATGTACAATCTGGATAATGGACTAAAATAGTATATACTTTTTGTTTCAATATGAAAAAAAATTACGTGATATTTGCTGAGACACCCCCCCCCCCCCCCTCCCTCCAACGTAAGATTAGATGAGATTTGACTCGACCCACTCTTACCCTTAAACATCTCACGTAATTTGTGGACGCCCGCAAAGATACTTAAAATTCCTTTATTTGTGAGAATCAAAAATCAAAAATGTAAGAAAAAAATACGTGGCTTTGTTGTTTTTTATTAAAGTATCATCACGTCCGATTCGCTTGCGGCGTAGGCAGAGTAAACCGACCGTCTATAGACTTTTCGGTTCACCACGATTCACCGATTTGTCGGTTGGTGAGATAAATGGTAATCCTCATCGCCGCATATACTGACACGTTAACGATTATCGACTATTTCTAGCGATAACTGGGACCGAAAGTTTTACGTGCTCATCCGAGGTACGAGAGTGGTAATATATATGTCGCAGTGAAATTGTCAATAGCCGTTAGATTGTAATCTACCTAGGGATTTTATAATTTGGTTAGGTTAGGTTAGCAGTTAAATTATAATATCACTTAGGTAAATTATAATCTAACGGTACTGACAATTTCACTGCGACATATATACCCCTCCGCCAGTTTCCGAGTAGCTACTGAGATTTTAGATTTTCGAGAAAATCCTCGAAAATATCTCAATAACATCTTTGCCCGACCCGGGGATCGAACCCGGGACCTCATGATCTGAGCCGAATAGGGTTAGGGACAGCCTTTTCGGCTCAAATCATGAGCTCCCGGACCACGAGGCAGAGAGTTTGTTATAATAATAATAAAAAACCCTTGACTCCTTATCTTGCTTATTGAAAATGATACAAATTTACATTAAAAATATCTTTTAGAGAATTAAAATAATAATAAATTTAAGAAAAGTGCAACAAGTTTTTTTTTTATTGCAAATTGTTTTCAATAAGCTTCTTAGTCAAAGGCTTATTTTTTTTTATTTATTAATAACAAACTACAAAGCCACGTGTTAATTAATTAATTTTTAACTTCCCGCTACGAAAATTGCCTTAAGTAAATAAAAATTATTCAAAAAATAAACCTGAATAAATAACTTTTCATCTTTCTAATTAGGTATACATTTTTAACTTCCCGCTACGCATCTAGATAAGAAAGTTACTGATTTTGCCCCGATATTCGAAAATCGAGAGTTCACCAGATCTCCACGTTTTGAGGACCTAGGAACCTTTTTCGACTATTTTCACGATGACGTGTGTGTGTGTGCGTGAATGTGTATGTGTGTATGTAAACATTTGATAACTTTGAACTGCTTGACCGATCGAAACGTGGTTAATGGGATTCGATTGGATTCTACCCAACTTAGATTTCCTGAAAATTTTAACTAATTCAGTCAGTTTTAACTAATTCAAGGAGATTTTGAGAAATTTTGGAAAACCTCACAAAGGTTTTTGGCGAAACAGTATTTTTTTAATACAATTTCCAGATTAATGAACCGATATAATACAAAATTTAATCAGCTTTACTTCTCAAAAACTGCATCCAATGCATAAATTGCATCAAAATTTATTTATCCGTTCGGGAGTTATAGTTGACGAAAAATTTTGCAAACGTATTTTTTCGATATAACTTCGAATTTTTTTAACTAATCATTTTTAATCTTCTGCAATATTTTAGTACTTACTAAAAAAACTACATTGAATTTCAAAAATCAAAATCGAGTCAAATTTTCAACAGTTACAGCTTATCAAACATTAAAATTCAATTTTCTAAAATCGGGGTAAAATCAGTAACTTCCTTATCTACATACGTAGTGGGAAGTTACAAAAATCCCACGCGGACGAAGTCGCGGGCACAGCTAGTACTGTATAAGAAATATATAGATATACATAAGGTGAGGTTCATGGATTGTATGTTACTTTAGCCACTAACAAATAATAGAACAGATGCCAAAGGGAGACTAGGAGAGTAATGTAAGACACAGATTACATAATGTCGCTTCTTGTTTTGTACCTTTATGGTCTAGTGGTCCCACGGAGTAAATGGAGGCACCTTCTTAAGTAATTACTTAGACATCAAGCGCAGCTAAATTTTATACTCACTTAAATAAGTCAATGTGTGCACACAGTACGTCAGCAATAAAAACGCGGTTACGATAATTAATGTCAATAATATGCCTCTTTGACAGTGATGTGAGCGTTCGCTCATATTTACGGCTACACAATCAAAGCCAAACGTCGTGTCTATTAGTATTTATGTGGTCTGTGAGTGTTCTGCATGAGGTCGGTTTTGTCAGTTTTCTGTTTTGTCGCCCGGGATTGGATAAGTGCCCGTTTAGCGACAGGCTTCACACTTGTCGCATTATATGACTAAGTATCTTCGGCTAATAGTGGATGCACTTGTACCTATGCCTTTTTTTATTATCGATAGGGAAGCGCTTGACCACGATCTCGCCTGATGGTAACTTCAGATGCGGTCTAAGATGGAATGCGCTTCCCTAGAAGGTACCTATTCACTCCTCATGAACATCTCCAGATTGTACTCGCCGGGGAACACAGACTCAGGAAGTATGTTCCAGTCCACTGCGGTTCGGATGAGAAATGTTGAGTCGAACCGCTTTGTCAGGGTACGTGGAAAGTCCACCATATGACAATGCTTGGACTCCGTGCGCCTCGACGATTGATAGAAAAACGGCGATGGCGGAATTAGGTCGTGCAATTCCGCAGCGCACTCTCCAAAGTGTATCCGATAAAAAACCGATAAACTAGCCATTCTAGGTCGATGAGCGAGGCTCTGGAGTTTTTTGCTTACTAGTTTTTTGCCTATATCTTCAGGCATGCGCGCGTGAAAGTACAGATAAAATAATAGTTATTTCAGTTACCATCACACTTTTACACGAAATCCTACGTGAGTGAGTCCGGCTCGTACTTGACCACTTTTTATATTTTTACCTTAAAGATAAAGCTGTTATATAGAAAAGAAAATTTTAATAGATATGTTTAACATTTCTATTCAATTTTTTTTCGAAATATACAGCCGTTTCATATTGGATGTTTATATAGTGCCACTAGTGGTACTGTGTTCTTATCATGAAGTATTAGGTATAGATGGAGCTAGCACTCGTATTAATCAATTTAAACAAATATCTCTGTCTATGAGGTTTCCCATTTCTTTTTATACAGCTGTTTTAGAAAGAGAGGGTGAGACCTCAGAAGATGACAGCAGTATTTAAAATTGTGTTTCGAGTAGGTATTAGAAGTGCTGCCTTCAGATATAATACAGCTTCATGGTTCTTATCAGTTATAGTACCGTAAATTGAGTAATTAGTACATGACTCGAAATGCAAGTGCACTAGTGACAAATTAGTCGCTACCTGGCTTTGGTACTTTGTTATATGAAAAAAATTCGTTAGGTTGCTTTTAGGACCTACACCTAGAATAAGGAGTCTAAGGCCTTATCTAATATGTTACATAAATGGGTAGGTAGTTGATATATAATTAGAGCCTTTCCCGACTTGTTGTAAATTATGCAGTAGGCTTGAAAATTATACAATAAATAGGAATTGACGATAGTGATACAGGCCACTGGCGGCACTATAACTTTCCTTTTTTTCGAATTCTTATGAAGTGATGGCATTGACAACAAAGGCTGAATAGTCTAGTTTCTTTGATAGGTGCAGAAAAAAATACATTAACATACAATGACTAAATACCTCATTGGATATAAAATTAATGCATTTCGTTATAAAAGCGATCATCTCGTGGTGGAAATTCAACCATTTTTATAACACGTCCACTTGACCATAGACTAAAAAAATAATTTTGTTTTTAGTCTGAAAAAAGACTGTAAACAAAACAATATACATGTGTGTATATTTTCACGTATGCCACATGAAAATAGTGTGTGTAATGTATATTTTTATTAAATTAACGTATTTCTAGTATATAACGCTTAACAATAGTAGGTTTCTGTAATTCTCTGCAATGTAAACTTTAATAATGCCAAGTTTCAAACTTCTCCGTTCAGGTAACTGTCCTGAAAAGAAGTATAAAGTTTTTGCTTTATGTATTAGTATATAGGTAGATGGAAAAGAAACTAGACTCTCCAGCCTACACGTTGACGTCAACAAATGACATCATGGAGTCATTTAAATAATTAAAACCAGTTAAAAAATGTACTTAAAATATGTGTAAATGTAACATGTATATTATGTATAATATTATATTATGTATAATATATGAACCTGCTTTTGTTCATATAAAGAAATGAAAGTACAAGTGCATTAATTAATACATCTACCTATCAGTTCTGCTTAAATTCAAAACGAAGCTATGACGTGAATTAAGTTATATTCGACGATAGCGATGCACACTATAGCCGTGAAAGTAGGTATATTAGAAAGTGCCAACGGTGGGTCAGTCTCACGTACAAGTTATATCAGACAGATTCACGTAACAGTAGCACTTTTATAGGTAAATAGAGCGTTTATAATGTTGGATAATAATTGAAGGTCATTATGCATCGCCCTTTATGTCATTTTCAAAGTGAATAACTTTTTGTTGAGGTTTTTTGAAACTAGTGATACCTACGGCTTTCTCTGAGTAGGGCACTACATTAAGACACTTCTATAGCCAGCCGTTTCAATTCTATATCTATACATATAATAAAATCGTAGGAAAGTCAAAACTGTACATTGAATATTTTTTTAAAAGAATACTTGGGGCGTGATCTACAATCGATATCGAAGCCAAAAATATCGTTTTTAGAATTTTTGTCTGTTTATCTGTATGTATGTCCGGGGTAAACTCAAAAAGTACTGCATGGATTTACTTCAAATTTTGCATGAATATTACTAACAGGCCGGTTCAACATATAAGCTATATATTATCACGCTAACACCTACGGGGGAGGAGCAGTGCGGAGTAAACGAAGGCTGCGCGGACGAAGTCGCTGGCAATAGCCAGTATATATATATATATATATATATATATATATATATATATATATATATATATATATATATATATATATATATATATATATATATATATATATATATATATATATATATATATATATATATATA
The DNA here is from genome assembly GCA_036924255.1 of Apodemia mormo. Classification (NCBI taxonomy): domain Eukaryota; kingdom Metazoa; phylum Arthropoda; class Insecta; order Lepidoptera; family Riodinidae; genus Apodemia; species Apodemia mormo. The sequence continues at coordinate 11,813,475 of JAUPFN010000009.1, read as the reverse complement.
TATATATATATATATATAACATATCTGTCAAATGCCACGAAGTTATCTATACTAAAATTATAAAGACGAAAGATCCGATTACTTGCTCATTTATTACAATTTAACTCAAAAACTACTCAACCAATTTCAAAAATTCTCTCACGCTCAGAAAGCCACATTATTCAGCAATGACACAGGCCACTATTTTACCTACTGAGCAAATAGAAGTAATAATTTTTGATCACGTGAATGAAATCGCGAGTAACTGCTAGTTAGAAGTATTTTTAATAAATCAGACCATACCTGGCTGTCGAAGATACCTGAGATGACCACTTCAATTTTGTTCGTCAGTATTTTTAATAAATCAGACCGTACCTGGCAGTCGGAGATACCTGAGATGACGGCTACAATTTTGTTCACCTCGTTCCACCCAGTTTCTATTTAATCCACCATTACTAGTTTTTTTTTTATATAGAGTTCTCCACATAAGTTGAAGCGCAATTACTAGAATACTGCACCATGTCGTGAAATCTTCCAATAGTAGGGAACTGATGTGATTAACGTTCTATTATTTCGTCCTATGTTTTGCAAAAGGGTGATTTTGACGACCTTTTATAAGCACGGCATTGTAAATGTAAGAATACGGTAATCCTTGTTTTGTAATCAGGCCAGCCGTTTTGGATACGATGAATATATTTCATTGTACCATCGAGCAAACGTAAGTTCACAATTATCAGAATATTCAGGAGAGATATTAATGTAGCCACTGTTTGATAAAAATACCACCCTCTCGACTAGAAAAGGGTTAGTAATTTTTTTTTGCACTAACACTTGCATCACAATTTTCTTCAAATTGGTTCATTTTCAACATTCATGGACTGTTAGGCCGCTAGTAATATTAGACGCATTGGATTTAGTCTCTAGCTGTGAGTCCTCTTATAAACCGATCTACTGACTCGGATTTTGTTACGACAGATGATAGTTGATAGATGCTGGCCAAGAGATGACTGTTAAGATATAAATGACGTAAGTGACGTATGCGTTACGCTAAGTTAGGTTGCAAATACTCTCATACTTCCTCACACATATATATATATATATATATATATATATATATATATATATATATATATATATATATATATATATATATATATATATATATATATATATATATATATATATATATATATATATATATATATATATATATATATATATATATATATATATATATATATATATATATATATATATATATATATATATATGGATACGGAGTATGGCGGGTGGTGTGTTACCTAGAATAGAAACGGCTGAACCGATTGAAACGCGGTTGGATTCGATTGCATTCGAAATGGCATTCGATTGGAATTCGCTCAACTTAGACTTCTTGAAAATTTAAACCAAGTGGGCCTAGGAGATTTCGAGAAATCTTACAAATAACCCCAAAAAAAATTTTGGCGAAACAGTATTTTGTTAATACTGTTTCGCCAAAATTAAAGTTAAGAAACTCCGTCATAATTATTATTTTATTTTAACATTTGTGCTGTTTCACGATCACAAATTGTTTGTGATCGTGAAACAGTACAAGTGTTTAAAATAAAATAATAATTTTTTGATATTCTACAATATTTTATTACTAAAACAACTACTTTTAATGCGGTTAAAAAATCAAAATCGAATCTAATTTTCAACTTTTGAAATTTTACACATATTGAGCGTTTCTCCTTTAAATACTGCGTCAAATAATGTTAATAGCATAAAAATAGGTCAATTTGTTTGAAATTTATCAATGACGAAAATTTTTGAAAAAAATTTTTTTTGATATTGTTTCGAAATTTTTAACCTATCGATTATTTAACTAAAGCAATACTTTAGATCTCAAAACTTGAATAGGAATCGTTTCCAAGATATAAGCTTTTCAAAAGCCAATATATTGCCATTTTTAACAAAATAGATGTTTGAACTGAAAAAATCTGTATTTTTAGTTTTTACTCTTTTGAGCTAAAATGCCTTAATTTAGCGGTAAGTTTCCCAAGGGCCAACCGTTTACAGATTTTTTTAGATAGGACCAAGTATTTTCGTGATGCGCGCACAACATTCATTCATTTTCTATCGACCGTCTAAATAAACGCAGTTTTCAACTGTTGCTGCGGCTGTTGTTTTTGTCACGTTTGTTTCCTCACACGGACATTTACAAACCGATTTGGAAAATCCTTTTTATTTGGAAGGATGTACTGGTTCCATATAACTTTGCTGAAGATTTGATCTAGGGTTCCATAGATACAGGAGATGGGAAATTGGTTGATGCAGTTCTACGGCGCTACCTTACTAAGTAACTGTTATATAGTTTGTGGTACTAGTAGTATTATAAATGCAAAAGTCTGTTTATCTATCGTTCTTTCTCTGTGTCTGTTACGCTTTCACTACAAAACCGCCGAGGCGCTTTTGATTGAATTTGGCATGGAGATATTCAAAGATCCAGGGTAAACATTTTTTTAAAATCAACCCCTAAATAGGGGATAAAAGTTTAAATGAAAAACTATATAGACGACATGTTAATTTATTCCTGAAGCTGTGCGAGTCAGCAGCATAATACATATATAAATACTTTTACATACATAATAAATACCCAAAACCCGGAAATACAAATATTTTTGCCATAAAATGCTTGTTCCAGTCGGGGATCGAAGCCGAGCCCCGTCGTTTGCATAGGCGAGGTCGCTAACCATTCGACCCAGAGGCGGCCATTGAGGTATTTGGAATCTAGAGAATATACTTGTTAATTACGTACATGCTTACTCATCATTAAGTTTCAAAATATTATTAGATTATTTTTATTATTTTATATGAACAAAACGAGTTATAACAATGAAAAATTGTGAATGGCATTTTGGGTGAGTTAGTAGTTTATAATGATGGATTTAATTAGTCTGTTATAACCGGAACTGTCTGTGTCTGCGCCGTAAATGGCTTTAGACAATGATACCTATATGTTTTTAAACAGATACGGCTAAGGTGGACTGTTTCATGAGTCTAGTGGTTACCTGTTTAACTTACATTATTATATCCCATGTTCGATTTCCAGATCGGACAAAGTATTTATATTTGTATTTTTCTTTATTCATTTCGGAAAATATTAAAAATATGCCATTTTTAATAAACTCATGCCCCGAAAAAGCTGCTGCTGTCATTCCTGGTTATCGCAAATAGAAAGACATTTATTAAGGTGCGGCGTTGTGGATCGTCAGCCATTTTTTCAGTCAACGATTTTGTGAAATGTAGTGAACCTGACTGTTCGATTCCTGTGTAGGACAAAGTATTTTTTGAGTTTTAGGCGCAATATAGAACTTTCAGTAGCAACTTGGAGTCGGATGGTGGCTCGTTAGAAACTTATAACATTACCTTGCTTGTGATTTAGAAACGCCGACATTTTAATGAACTGTGTTGAGCCATAACGTGTAATGATATACGGTTTACTTTACCCAATTCGCAAGGGAACCGGTTCAATTATATTTATTTTAACACATATTTAATAATAATAATAATAATAAATAATAATAACTATTCACTGGACAAATTACACTTACTGATCTAAACCCAAAGTAAGCAAATTATTTGCTTGTGTTATGGGTGTTAGTCATCGAAACTAATACATAGAAATACATATATAAATACTGGAATATATTTAATAAACACTCAAACCCGGATAACAAAAATTTATGCTCATCATACATATGCTTGTCCCCGTCGGGGAGCGAACCCGGCCAGGGTAGTCAGGGTCGCTAATCAACCACTCGACCAACGGGGCAATAATAATATTGGACAAATTACATGAATTGATCTAAAGTAAGAAAAATTTTTCCTTGCGTTATGGGTGTTAGTTAACGAAACTAATCTATATATTAATACGTGAAGGGAAAACTTTGGATCCCTTTTAAAGACAATAGAGTGAACGGTGGAGTATTAAATTTGGCACAGATAAAGATTACATTGCGGAGAACTGTATAAATCTAATATTTTTAAACAAAATGCATTAGAAATACACAAAAATATTAAAAATAAACATTACACACACTAAGTTCAAGTGACATACATGACATTATACACACATCTATATTATTCATAGAAATATAATATAGATATTTAAAGGTCAATGATATTATTTTCTTTACGGCTAAAGTGAGTTGTCAAGCTTAAAAGAGATTTTATTGTTTAGTCTATGATCGAATTTCGGCCACAGGCGATCGCTAGTACATGGAATTACATATATACTGTTGCATATGTAATTCAATGTATTACTTTGCATGCATATTCAACAAACTTCAAAACTAAGAAATACAAACATCTATGCTCATAACACAAATGTTTTTCCTGTCGAATCGAACCCGAGCCCCATCGATTAGGTTTGTTAACCACTCGGTCGAGTAGTTAGCAAACCTAACTACGAATCGACGGGGCGGTTAAAATATATAGTGCTGTGCAGTGAAACAGTTATGACTGATTATCGATTTACCATAGATATTGGAACGAAGTTCCTTACGGCAGGCTTGGAGGGGATAGGGATTTTGCTGCGCGACCGAACTGAAAAAAATGTGATAGTAAAACCGTAAGAAAAATGCGTGGAATAAAAGCGTTAAATGAGACGTGCGCAGGCGCGACAGTCGCGTACACAAGCGAGTAGTGCCGTTTAGCCGAAGGAAGTTCGTTCCTACCTGGTGTCCCGCGACACCACATCATTTTTTTTTTATAAATTGAAATGAAATGAAATGAAAGGTATTTATTTGCAAGAACATGGTGTTACAAGTTATTAAAATTAATCAAAGATACTAGCATATTCTACCATTATATGGTGTGCAAATATTTAAAAATTTTAAAATTACCAAAATTGAATACTTTCCATTCATTCCCGGATTTTTATGTGCTAGCAATGGCTTATGAGCCGCATCTTTTTCGCTCCTTCACCTTGTAAATTTTGTTTCGCTCCTTCACCTTGTAATTTGACATCAAATATGGAAATTCGATTGGAAATAGAACGGACTACATCCTAATTTCATTTTATACTTTTGCCGCCCCATTGGTCGAGTGGTTAGTGGCCCTGACTACGCAATCGACGGGACTCGGGTTCGAACCCCGACGGGGACAGGCATTTGTGTGATGAGCACAAATGTTTGTATTTCCGGTTTTGGGTGTTTATTATGTATGTAAAAGTATTTATATATGTATTTCTATGTATTATATCGTTGACTAACACCCATAACACAAGCAAATAATTTGCTTACTTTGGGGCTAGATGAGTAAGTGTAATTTGTCCCTTGAGTATTTATTATTTATACTAAAAGCTAGGATACGGAACATAAAAAACTGGTACCTGTTCCGTGAGCTAGTAAAAAACTTATGCAGGGGGAAAAACTAGTCTATAAGTATACCTACTCCTAGATATTGTGATAAACATTGTTTTGGAAAGTTCACAAATAAATCAATAAATATTCACGGGACAAATTACACTTACTGATCTAACCCCAAATCAAGCAAATTATTTGCTTGTGTTGTGGGTGTTGGTCAACGATATTAATAAATAGAAATACATATATAAATGCTGGAATGGAAATACGAACATTTATGCTCATTACACAAATGCTTGTCCCCGTCGGGGATGGAACCCAAGCCTCGTCGATTGCGTAGTCAGTGTCGCTAACCACTCGATCAACGGGGCGTTCAAATGTTTGGTTATTCTATACAGTTTTTTATTTTTTTTTTATTTTTCAGGTAATCAAAGCGGCATAATGGACTTGGGGGTAGTTACAATTAGGTAGGTCCGTTCGAACGAGATGAATATCAGGGTATAAGCAGAACAGGAAAGTGAGTGATATTTTTCAGAGACGTAACGAAATTTCGATTACTACTGGATATTTGACCTATTCAGTTTCATTCATTGATATTCGCTATTACCGGCGAAATATTACTGGGAGCTATAACAATGTAGTAGGAATATCTTTGGACGAAAATCTGATAGACAATATTTATTGCAATAAAATACGGCAAGATTATTAGTTACTCAAACTGTCATAGACAAAAAAAAACAGTAGCAGTCGTGGGACTGCCGATAGAAGTGAAAACGGAACTATTAAGTTGAGAGTAATTAAAACTATATGCAAAACATAGCTATAGATATACTATTATCATTAGCATGTCGGTGACGCGAACCGAGGATTTTACCCTCTACCAAAACGCTCAACGCGCCTAAAGAAGTTTTCACTTCAATAATACGTATTGTGACATGATCAACCCGCTACTGAAACAAATACGCTGCCAAATATTCGGTTTTCGGCCAAGGGTCTGGCTGGTTATTCGGTATTCGGCAAAATAACTATTTCCGACACCTCTAATATTTTTATTTAAAATATAGATAATACTAGCTGACCCAGCAAATTTTGTTTTGCCATATAAATTATTGAATTAAAAAATAGGGGTTGATGGGTGAAAATTTAGGGTTGTATAATGTATATATATTTTTAATACCACATTAAAAAAATATAATGACCAAATAATAAAAATAATATTACGGGAGGACAACCCTTAGCATTTACGGGTATGAAAAATCGAAAGTAGCCGATTCTCAGACCTATGAATAAGCATATAAAATTTTATAAATATCGATCAAGCCGTTTTGGATGATTACTGTAACTAACATTGTAACATGAGAATTTTATATACAAAGATAAATTAGCTCTATACAGTGTACATCTCTTTATCTATCTCTAGAACTGGACCTAGGATAGGAATAGGAAAGTTATAAAATAAAAAAATTACAACGTTTTTCCCCGTGTGCGTTCGGGCTAGCTATATGATATTCGACGGCTAGCTATATGATCTTTCAAATTATATTCGACGCAGTATTTTAAGAAATAAAATATTGTAGGAAGTTTATAATTGATTGGTCGATATTATGTTAATAAACACTGTTGTACATATCCACACCTACGTAATATAGATACACACATATTCCTGTGTTACTCCGAGATCCTTTGAAGAATAGACCATCAGCCGTTCTCCAGGCTCCGAGAGGCAAACGATTGGCTATGCAAGTCACTATCATAGTGGCTACTTGGTGGTAGAGTTCTGTATTGTCTCGCTCGGGTCTGGTACCACCGCTCGGGTCTGGTTTCTTCCGCAATAGTGTTAGTGCTTATCACTGTCAAGTTACGGTTTAGAGGGTAAAGTAACCGGTGAACTTATTATGCAAGTGACATTAACACCTCGCCTTTTAGATAGCAACGCACCATTAACATTTTTGGTGTCTTTACGCGATGGTCGTCTCTTTCCATCAGGAGAGCCATCTGCTTGTTAGTTATCTTCTGATATATAAAAAAACACATATAATAATGTAAAAAATACGAAATAAATAAATGATAAATATCCATGGACAAATCACACGAATTGATCTAATCCCAAAGTAAGGAATTTATTTGCTTGTACGAGTATTATGGGTCGATAAAAAAAGAACAGCTTACAGTGTCCCCATGTTAATCTAGTCCCTTTCAAAGAAAAAATCAACTAGGCATCTTGTAAAAAACTGGCCAAGTGTGAGTCGGACTCGCTCACGAAGGGTTCCGTACCACCATCTATAAAAAACGGCAAAAAATTACGTTTGTTGTATCGGGACCCCCTTAATATTTTAATTTTTTAATTTTTAGTATTTGTTGTTATAGCGGCAACGGGAATACATAATTTGTGATTTGTGAGAGAAAGCCTGGTGACAGACAGTGTGTGAGAGACAGATAGCGGAAGCTTAGTAATAGGGTCAATTTTTTACGTTTTAGATACGGAACCCTAAAAATTGAGAAAAGGCTAATACGTGTGTCAATGTCACTAACATCGTGACTACAAACTAGGTGGCAGAGTTCTGCTACGCCACGGCCGGGTTATGATACCACCGCCTTATGTATTCCTGCCGCTATAGTGTCGGTAGTCGGTACTCGTCGCTGTCGTGTTCCACTTTGGAAGGTAAAGTAGCCTAGTATACTTATGCATTTAGCATTCTGCCCCCCATTCCCCCCAGGGATATCAACGCACCATTGGCATCATTGGTGTTTATACGATTGTTGTCTCTTTCCATTATGAAAGTCATCTGTTTTTTGCTATCTTATGATATATAAAAAAAGAGAAATAACAACGTAATGTACTAAATGAATGAATAATATTTATTTATTCCTGTGGTTTGTTCATGGATCCTTAAACAAAAAAAAGCAATTTATTTACTTGTACGAGTATTATGGGTGTAAATCAATAACATTAATACGTACATATGTAAATACTGAAATATTTATTTAATAAACACCCAAACTCACATATACAAACATGTACGTTGGCTATGGAGTCACTACTATCGTGGCTACTAGGTGGTAGAGTTCTGCATTGTCTCGCCCGGGTCTGGTACCACCGCCTTACCTATTCCTGCCGCAATAGCGTCAGTGCTTGTCACTGTCGTGTTCCGGTTTGGAGGGTAAGGTAGTCGGTAAACTTATGCATGTGGCATTATACCTCGCCACAAGACAGTAACGCACTATTAACATCTTTGGTGTCTATAGGCGATGGTTGACTCTTTCCATCAGGAGACCCATCTGCTTGTTTGCTATCTTATGATATAAAAAAATGTACGTCCATCACATAAATGCCTGTCCTTGTTGAGATCCAAACCACGCAAGGTCCAAATCAACAAGGTCGCTAACCACTCGACCAAGAGGTGGTCTTTACAAATAATGCCACATTCTAAATTTCAATATATTTATAAAATTTCCACGATACGATTATGGTTCATAGAATTCAGGTTACCTTCAAGTTGTCTTTTATATTTGATATAAGAAATATAAGTCGATATTAGGTTGATAGAAATCTCATTTTTCTTAAGCAATCACGTTATTATTATTACCAAGGTTTATATCTTTATGACCAAGCTAAAAGGCATTTAATGTGTTCGATATCTAGATATATCCGAAGAGCAACAAAAACCCGGCCCAAACCAAAAGCGGCATATAGGTCGATGACATTATGAAAACAAATACTGAAATGATTCAATTTATAAGAATAAAAATATCAGGGTATTCTAAAATGTATTGTACGATAAGGCTCTAATATCGATAACTTCGGCATCTGGTATTCCTCGTGTTGGTATCGGGCTCCTTTGAAGAATAGGCCAACTGCCGTTCTGTCAGGCAAGTCGTGAAAGACGACCGATTGGCTATACGAGTCACTACCATCGTGGCTTCTAGGTGGTAGAGTTTTGCATTGTCTCGCCCGGGTCTGGTACCACCGCCTTAGCTATTCCTACCGCAATAGCGTCAGTGCTTGTCATTGTCGTGTTCCGGTTTAGAGGGTAAAGTAGCCAGTAAACTTATACATGTGGGATTAGACCTCGCCACAAGATAGCAACGCACCATTAACACATTTGGTGTCTATAGGCGATGGTTGACTCTTTCCATCAGGAGACCCATCTGCTTGTTTGCTATCTTATGATATAAAAAAAATCTGGACTATTTATTTTTAATTAAAAGACGAACTATATCTGTAAAGTCTGTAAAGGTGTACGAACTAAATAAAAATCATGGATTTTAAAATATGGCATGTATATGCCTTACCTGTTCCTACCACAATAGCGTCAGTGCTTGTCATTGTCGTGCTCCGGTTTGGAGGGTAAAATAGCCGGTAGATTTATGCATTTGGCATTGCCATCTCGCCACATGAATAGCAATGCACCATTAACATCTTTGTTGTCTATAGACGATGGTTGACTCTTTCCATCAGGAGACCCATCTGCTTGTTTGCTATCTGATTGATGTATAAAAAAAAATTTACACACTCGACACTCATGTGACATAGAAGATAATATTGTCGTCAAACTTAAAATAGATTTTATTGTATAGTCTATGGTTGACTTTCGACCACAGACTAATCGCCAGTAAAAGTGTTGCCGTGTTGGTCCCGTGGTACATGTGGGATTAGACCTCGCCACAAGATAGCAACGCACCATTAACATCTTTGGTGTCTATAGGCGATGGTTGACTCTTTCCATCAGTAGACCCGTCTCCTTGTTTGCTATCTTATGATATAAAAAAAAAGTAATTACACCACATCTCTTAGTTACAGTACCCGGCGATAAATATTGCACATCGACCTTTGGAAAGAGACAATCGGCTAATTTCGGCTTCGTAGAGCGTTATCTCTGTCGCACAAAATACAAACAGTCCGGTACCTATTAGGAGCTGTTAAAACAAGTATGATTTGCTTCTTTTGATATTTTTATTCTTTGTATAAAATACACTAATTTTTCTATAAGTGATGGCTTTAGGTTGGGGTAAAATAAAATAAAAAAACATTTTTACATTATGTTTACGTATTTAATTATTTTGGAACATTACAGCTTTAGTGTACATAATAAACACCATTATACCTATTGCTAAAATGAGACATTGCAATAAAAATAATAATAATTCTAATTCTCAATTACTTCCATTTCACTATCTGTGCTCTCAAAGAGGTCAATATCACTGTCACTATCAGCCGTATTTATTACTAATCTATCAGTGTAATTGTCTAAACTGTGTTGAATGCTTCTATATTCATTCTCACATTTGATTGCATGATCGCAAACCTTTTTCCACTCTTCAGCGCCGATCATGTTTACTTTTTCAGTCAATAATGTTTTTACTGTAGTTAAGTTCATACCCACATTTCTAGAGGCTACATAGCCTTTCAGTTGAGACCATATATTTTCAATTGGATTAAAATCCGGATGATATGGTGGCAATCGCAACACAGTGTGCCCATGTTCGGCAAGTATTTTGTCCACAGAAAACTCTGTATACCTCTCCTTGTGCTGACATATAATAGCGTAAATCTGGGTTTTTGTTAATTTTGGATCAACTGGAATTTCATGTCTGTTTAACCAGTTGATCATTTCCCGTTTAATGGTGTTTGAGTTGGGGGGTCTCTCAACATACTTGTTGTGATAGGGTGCGTTGTCGATAACTAGAACAGAATCACTGGGTATATTTGGGATTATTTGGTTAACCAGCCATTTCTCATAGTTATCGTTATTCATTTCATTGTGATAGTCACTTGTAGTGTCCGTGGATTTATACGTTAAAAAGCACCGGGTACAAAGCCTTTTTCATTTCCCGCATGAACTATTATCAAACGTTGACCTTTTGAAATTGGCTTTTTTACTCCTTTTTTCTTATCGTCACTCCAAGATTTCCCTTTAGTGTGGGATGCATGTATATATGACTCATCCATGTAGACGATATTTTTTCCTGTTTCGCGAAATTTGCGTATTTTATCAAGGTATTCCATTCGTTTGAGACTAACGTCGTGCTTTTCCATTAGAATTTTTCGATTATCTTCCATTTTAGTGAACTGAAATCCCATGTCATGAAGTATTTTTCTCAATGTTTTTTAAATACGGCTGATAGTGACAGTGATATTGACCTCTTTGAGAGCACAGATAGTGAAATGGAAGTAATTGAGAATTAGAATTATTATTATTTTTATTGCAATGTCTCATTTTAGCAATAGGTATAATGGTGTTTATTATGTACACTAAAGCTGTAATGTTCCAAAATAATTAAATACGTAAACATAATGTAAAAATGTTTTTTTATTTTATTTTACCCCAACCTAAAGCCATCACTTATAGAAAAATTAGTGTATTTTATACAAAGAATAAAAATATCAAAAGAAGCAAATCATACTTGTTTTAACAGCTCCTAATAGGTACCGGACTGTTTGTATTTTGTGCGACAGAGATAACGCTCTACGAAGCCGAAATTAGCCGATTGTCTCTTTCCAAAGGTCGATGTGCAATATTTATCGCCGGGTACTGTATAAATATTGCATTCAGAAAATCAGAAGAATTTTGGAATAGCAGTCACATTACACAAACCAAACATTTATAGACTGACTGACGCTGACGCTAATGCGGCAAGAATAGGTAAGGCGTTGGTACCTGACCCGGGCGAGACAATGCAGAACTCTACCACCTAGTAGTCACGACGGTAGTGACTCGTATAGCCAATCGGTCGCCTTTTACGACCTGCCTGGCAGAACAGCAGTTGGCCTATTCTTTAAAGGAGCCCGGAACTAACACATGGAAAACGTTAATATTAATTTTATGTATCTATTTCCAATGCATTTTATTAAAAAAAAAAATCAATTTCTGCAGTCCTCCATAATGTAAACTATAACTATGCCAAATTTTATACTCCACCGTTAGCCTAATTCTCTTAAAAAGAGGTACAAAGTTTTTGATTCCCGTATTAACATAAAGATTTCCTTTAATCTATACATATAATAAAATCGCAGGAATGTCAAAACTGTACATTGAATATTTTTTAAAAGAATACTTTTGGCGTAATTTACAATCGATATCGAAGCCAAAAATATAGTTTTTAGAATTTTTGTCTGTATGTATGTCCGGGGTAAACTCAAAAAGTACTGCATGGATTTACTTCAAATTTTGCATGAATATTACTAACAGGTCGGGTTAACATATAGGCTACATATTATCACGCTATCACCTACGGGGGAGGAGCAGTGCGGAGTAAACAAAGTCCGCGCGGACGAAGTCGCTGGCAACAGCTAGTGAATATATAAAAAAATATGTGTTTTGTGTAAACCTGTGCGTCGATATCTCCAACAACTTTTTTACTAGCTGTTAGTTTAGTCAGGTTAGTTTAGTCACACACTGGGTTAACTAAACAGTCTTTACCAGTTTTTAACAATTTAGTGAACACACCGCATTACCTATTCCTGCCGCAATAGCGTCAATGTTTGTCATTGACGTGTTCCGTTTTGAAGGGTAAGGTAGCCGGTAGAGTAATACATGTGGCGTTGTCGTTCTAACACTCGGATAGCCATTTACATCTTATGTATCTATAGACGATGATTTTCTCTTTCCATCATGATGGTTATCTGCTTGTTTGCTATCTTCTTATAATATAAAAAGGGTAATTTGAAGGCGTCCGTAGGTAAATATTAACAAATCTATTTATTAATCGAAAAATAGTTGACCCAATAGTCGTAACGTGCACTTTGTATGCACTTTGATAATGATTAATGAACACAGCTAAGTTATTGATATCTGGCTTACGGAACATTACTGTATGCTAGTAACTAGCCCCTCGATCACGATAAAATAAATTACGAAAGTTTTGATGCTCTAGCGCCAGTATTGTTGGAAGTATTGTATATAGTATGTAACGGCAAAATACCAATAACACTATAACTAGCTTTAAAAGCTGTCGTCGAGTATGATAAATTGTGGACGAACAATATGTCTTAAATGACTGAGCTTTCAACCATCCATCTCGTGGTGCTAAATCGAAACAGAATGGTCTAACTTTCTAACATATCGTCTCACATGTGACCTTAGACACCAAAACGAAGTTTTTTCTGAATAAATAATACAAAAAAGTTTAAAAAGCAAAACCGTATCTACGTATAAAATATTTTTGGTGTTTCACTATAAATTGGGAACTCATTGGTTTAGGCTAATATAATATGAAAAATATACTTAGTTTATTTCATAACTAGCTGTTGCCAGCGACTTCGTCCGCGCGGACCTTGTTTACTCCGCACAGCACCTGGCCGCTAGGTGATAGCGTGATAATATGTAGCCTATATGTTGACCCGACCTGTTAGTGATATTCATGCAAAATTTGAAGTAAATCCATCCATCCATACAGACAAACAGACAAAAATTCTAAAAACTATATTTTTGGCTTCGATATCGATTGTAGATCACGCCCCAAGTATTTTTTAAAAAAAATATTCAGTGTACAGTTTTGACTTTCCTACGATTTTATTATATGTATAGATTTGTACTTAGCTTCAAAACATAGTCTACACATATACCTACCTATCTATCGGTCCTTATCCCTCGGTAAAGTTATTACGTTAAAAACGTTTATATAGGTCATTTTCAGTACTATTTTAATCAGACGCATCGTATATTATTTTATCGCTGGTGTGACATACCGGCAATTTAGGCATGCTTTTCGGTGTAAAAAAAAGACTAATTAAGTCACGGAAAAGCGTGGCTAAATTGCAGAAATAGTTCACACAGTGCTATTAAATCTATACCTATTAATACTATAAAAGTTTGAATGCATGTATGGATGGAAGTTCGTTAACCAATCATGTCAAAAACTAATGACTTGAAACAGACAGAATATTTTTCCCGAAAAATAAGTTGGTCTCGTTCGATTCACCAAAAACTTTTACAGTGCAGGGTGCAGTTAGTTTATATTAAAAGATATAAATGATTAAAAAACATAAATGTATACTTTTATAAGTTCTTCAAAAGATTGTACTTTCAACATTTTTAATGTATTCCATTTTGGAAATCGGTTAGTAATTAACAGGTATTTTTGCCATTGTTGCTAGAATAGTTATAGTACAAATTACAAAGTTCCGGAATAACAGTTAAGATAATAAACATTTGCAGTAATCTGAAACGTAATTCAAGTGAGCCTAAGATTTCCGACACTTTGATTATACAAAATAACCTTTAATCACTTGTCTTCAGATCTCATTCATGTGTAATATAACATGTCCTCCAAAGCCACTTTAGACATATTAATAAGCGGAGATAAAAATATAATTGTTTATAGGATCGAATTAATATTGATCTTTCTGTATTATTAGTAAAAAAATACTGAAAAAACCTATGAAAGCGGTAAAAACTTAGTAAAAAGAGTGGAACAGTAAAGTTATGATCGAAGAAATGGAGAAAATTCAGTTTCCAATTTAACGTGTATTTATTAAGCAGGTACTGAGTTTTGTTCTTTATCGGTTATAAGTTTGCTAAAAACAACGTAATTTTAATATTTGAAAATTTGTTTTGGAAAATTAGATTCGATTTTGATTTTAAAAATGGCATTCGACTATATTAGATATTAATTTGTTTAGTACTAAGATATCGTAGATTACTAGAAAATGATTGGTGGAAAAATTTCGAAGTTATGTCGAAAAAACACTTTTTTTTGAATTTTTCGTCAACGACTTCTCCCAAATGGATAAACCGATTTTGATGCAATGTATGCACTTGACGTAGTTTTTTTGAGGAATAGACTTAGTTTTTGTACTCAATCGGTACATTCTGGATTCTGGAGGATATGTTAAAAAATACTGTTTGACCAACAATTTTTGGGTTTTTTCAAAATTTTCTCAAAATCTTAGCCCACTTGGTTCAAATATTCAGGAAGTCTATTTTAAGCGGAACAATCGAATGCCATTAACCACGTTTCGATCGGTCAGGGCGTTCAAAAGTCATGAGATGTTTACATACACACATACACACACACATACATACATACATACTGACGTCATCGTGAAAATAGGCGGAAAAGGTTCTTAGGACCTCAAAACGTGGATAACTGGTGAAAACCGATTTTCGAAAATTCGGGCAAAATAAGTAACTTCCCTATCTACATCCGTAGAAGGAAGTTAAAAATAACAATTGGCTTTGTAGTTTGTTTGTTTGTAGAAAATAGCCTTACATTAAAAAGCTTATCTTGTTCATTGAAAACCATTTGCAATAAAAATATTTCCTGTTGCACTTTCTAAAATGTTCTAAAATGTCGATTAGACACATATTTTCTGACAACGCATACGTACGTAGCGGGAAGTTAAAAAAAACCGAGCAACGATCGGTGATTCAGGGACTATTGTGTTAATCTCAGAGTAATTATGTGGTCTGTGGCGTTAATTATTTGACATGTGTATATAGAATAAAAAATAATAAATAAAACAATTTATCGTCTCTGTGGGCTAGTGGTCCGGCGTCGGAGTTGACCACATGAGGTTCACAACGGGTTCGATTCCCAGGTCGGACAATTCAAAAATGTGTTTATCAGTTTTCTGACAAAAACAACGTTGACCGGGATTGAAATAGTGCCCGGTTGGCGATAGGCTTGCCACCTTTCACATTAAGGAACTAAGTATCTTCGGCTAATCGTGGGTGCACTTGTAACTCTGCCTATCTCTTCGGGGATACGGGCGTGAAGATACTTTTAAAACATAGAGTAAACAATTTTAGAAGGCAAAAAAGTAGTAATTGACCTTCTTAAGGATATTTTACATTCACCCTGATCTGAATGTGCGTCATTTTATTGACAGTATAATAAATAACAAGTTTTAAAATTATTATATATTTTTAATCCAACGCGTACGTAATATCACGGGGCCATCGTTAACGTATTTCTTATACATGGTTTCTTAATCACGAATATCAGTATTGCTTATTTTTTTTTATTTAGGCTTACCATTTTATCTCAAATGACATTTTTTTGTTGTATCTCTTAATACAATTCAATAAATTTTTCTCGTGATATTGCCAACCACAACAATCATCGTTTTTCTATGATCGCCGTCAGACCGACGTTTCCACCTTTCTGAGGTACGGGACTGCACTACGCCTTCGTCCAGATTCTATTATCTTCCAGATTCTTATAATCTTTTGTGTAGGTAGAGGATTTTTTTATATCCTAAGATAGCAAATAAAATGGGTCTCCTGATGGATGGTCAACCATCGCCTATAGATACCAAAGATGTTAATGCTGCGTTGCTATCTTGTGGCGAGGTCCAATGCCAATAAGTTTATCGGCTACCTTACCCTCCAAACCGGAACATGAAAGTGACAAGCACTGACGCTATTGCGGCAGGAATAGGTAAGGCGGTGGTACCAGACCCGGGCGAGACAATGCCGAACCCTACCACCTAGTAGTCACGATAGTAGTGACTAGCATAGCCAATCAGTCGCCTTTAATGACCTGCCTGGCAGAACGGCAGTTGGCCTAGTCTTCGAAGGAGCTCGGAACCAACCGGATTAAACTAAAACAAAAGTTTTTCGACCGTGGCCTTATGTTTTAGGTAAATAGTTTAGATCAACGAATAATCGCAGTCAAGTCTAATTTTATGAATGAGATTGTAAATAAAAAAATATGTAAGTGAGGCTGCACTACATTTTCGGCCAGATTCCAGATTGCTTATAATATTTTGTCTACGCAAAGGAAACTCAAGCAATATTTTTTGACCTGGAAACCGAACATAGTCCTTCATATTTTTGATCAACGAATAATCGCAGTCTAACTCTGATTTTATGAATGAGATCATAAATAAATGATGCACGTATTATGTAATAAATATGTCTTTGTAGACATTGCCGTAATGAAAAGTTGTAAAGACTCTTAGACAAGGTGTTAGATTGTTCTTCTTTAGATTTTAATAAAAATTGTAACTCAATTACATTTGTGTATTACTTTTTTAATTAAATGCTCTTGAAAGAAGTTGATTACTTATTAATATTTCAAGGCATTCGCATCTAGTTAGTAGTTTGTTTTGGGTCAAGGTGCTATCGGATGTGCTTAAAAGTAGGGCCTTTGTAAGTTTAAACAATGTGCTTGTATGCTACGATTATTGTAATGAGGCTGTTTACATCAAAGAGGCGCAGAACCTTGAATACATTAAGTTTATGTTACAGACTATACGATAATATTTCTAGGCCAAACTAGCATTAGAAATAGAAATAATGTTATTCTTGTATCAGGATAAATATTATAAATAATAATAAATAAATAAATATTTGCTGGACAAATTACACCAATTGATCTAACCCCAATGTAAGCAAATATGCTTGTGTTATGGGTGTTAGTCAACGATACTAATACGCATAAATACATATATAAATACTGTTATATACACAATAAACACCCAAATCTAGAAATACAAACATCTATATTCATTACACAAATGTTTGTCCCTGTCGGGGATCGAACCCGAGCCCCCTCGGTTCTTAGTTAGGTTCGCTAACCACTCGACCAACGGGGCGGTCAATATTATATATAAGGTGCTTTTTACTTGATATATAAGCGGAAACTTATTTATTTAGGAACCCTAGTAAAATCGACTGAATTTAAAAGTATTTACCCCGTGTTAGTCCCGAACTCCTTTGAAGGAATAGGTCAACTGCCGTTCTGCCAGGCAGGTCATAAAAGGCGACCAATTAGCTATGCGAATCATTGCCATCGTGGCTACTAGATGGTAGAGTTCTGCATTGTCTCGTCCGGGTCTGGTGCCACCGCCTTACCTATTCCTGTCGCAATAGCGTTAGTGCTTGTCGCTGTCATGTTTCAGTTTAGAGGGTAAACCTATGCATGTGGCATTCAACCTCGTCACTAGATAGCAACGACCATTAACATCTTTGGTGTATATAGGCGATGGTTGACTCTTTCCATCAGGAGACCCATCTGCTTGTTTGCTATCTTATGATATATAAAAAAAGTATATGTGTGTATTAGTATAACATCTTATTGACTAACACTCATATTATCATGACTACCAGTAAATAATTAGCTGACTTTGGACTTAGTTCAAATCGTATAATTTTTCCAGCATTATTTATCTTTAAAAAATAATAAATTGTTAAGTAATACTCGTTTTTTATTAAAATAACATTACTACAATATATAATACTACAATATATTAATCATTTTTTCTCATTCCTCAATTCTCATTTTTATCATTTCATAAACATTTATTACATTGAAGTATGTTTAATAATTTGTTTACAATGCTTCCGCTTTTAATTGTTTTCTGTAAGTTACTTTTAAAATGTTGTGGATTATTTCTTACATACACGTGTAATAAAGACAAATATAATACTTAAGATATTTGTTGAAAGGGCTATGAAGAACTAACTGAAAATGAGAGCAAAATTCATAACCATGTAAGTACGTCTGAGAATGAAATACCCGCAGGAAAGTTTAAAATAATGGTAAGGTTATAATGACATAAATTTCTAAATAAGAAAAAAGAGAAAGGTAAAAAAGGTTTCGCTTGTACACTAGTTGTGACTCTTGTGGCTAAAATATTCAACCCAGGAGCTAATGGCAAAAAGGTCCTTGTTTAGTACCTAAGTTTAATGCGTTCATAACACTAAAATGACTATACAGTTGCGTATTGCGTATTGAAGTTGGAAATCAGAAGTAATAACGGAAGAAACCGTTCTAATTAAATCCTTCGGGACACCGTAACAGTGTCAAACTAGTTAGAGCCAAAGAAACATATCGGGAGTGACCTCGTAGAAATGAAATACGCTTGAAGTTGAAATTTAAAATGCCTGTCTCCTATGCACTCTTAGGAATTATCACGTTATGTCCGATCCGAATACGTGAAATTATGTTCCGAAGTAGTCATAAAACTATTTGTACTAGCTAGTTGTCTATGGTCGAAATTCAATCATAGACTAAACAACGAAAAATATATTTTAAACAACGAAAAATTATGTTCCGAAGTAGTCTAGAAACTATTTGTACTAGCTAGCTGTCTATGGTCGAAATTCAATCATAGACAAAACAACGAAAAATATATTTTAAATTTGACGACAGATTTTAGCCATAAACATATTAGTATTTTGTTATTAAAAATTGTATTAAAAATTTGGATAGCAATGTTAAAAGTTAATGTCATTTGAAAAGACAATTAACGACGTAATCGTTATTCGATGAAGTTGCTCTATATATAAACGAATTTAATTTTATATTTATTGCTTAATGTTTTCAAATTTTTTGAACCAAAATAGTGCGAAAAAGTTTTGCCAAATTTCGATCTAGGTTTCCTAGATTCGTATTTTCTCGTATACGGGTCGAATGTAATGCGTAATCGCTCTAAAGATACTGAACCCTAAGAATTAAGTATAACAAGAAAATTATTTCTGTGAACTATGAGAATGAACAATTAAAGGTTCCATGTTGTAACACTTTACTGATAAAATTCATGTATGTTCATAACTGCATTCTACCAATTCAAAATATCTTTGACGCGTCCATTAAGCCTTCATTTCTAACAAACATTTCTTATTTTATAGCCGCTAGCACATTCCTTCTTTAACGACGTAAATTTTATTTGTTGCTGGCTACTTTTAAATTAGCTAATTCATTTAATGTTTAGTATTGTTTTTAAAACTCTTCGCTTGCTCTGCCATATCGACTTATATGCCTTTACGCCAAACGGCATTATACTCTCTTGTTCACACATTCACCTTTTGTACACACACTAATTTATACTTCTTAAATAAACAATTAATATAAAGGTAATGATTGTTTATTAAAATTTTTACCTTTAGTAATATCGGTAAGCAAATTACATAAATTCATTTAATCCCAATGATTTGCTTAAATCATTTGGTTTTTACGTGGAAATACATATATAAATACTAAAATATATCATACGTGTATTTGATTTATGTTTTCTATGCAAAACAATTATGATGATTATATATATATATATATATATATATATATATATATATATATATATATATATATATATATATATATATATATATATATATATATATATATCGTTTCGTTCAAATTCGATACCACCACAGACCACATGAATACGATATCACCGCGTTATCCATTCCTGACGCTATAGCGTCAGTACTTGACATTGTGGTGTTTCGATTTTGAGGGCAAGGTAGCTGGTAAACTTATACATGTGGTATTACCATCTCGTTACATGGATAAAAACATATCTTTGACTGTCTTTTTCCACCAGGTGGGCCATCTGCTATGATAAAACACATATATTGTGTAATAAGCTGTCTGTACTCTTACCGGCCACCTAATGTTTTATGCCGGCTTCCTATAATAAACGATCCGTCATTCGTATCAGTAACCATTAGCAACCAATTTAATAATAAAAAGACGTTCTAATCGCCTCTGTGATCTAGTGAACCGGCATTGGCGTTGACCACATGAGGTCTCGGGTTCGATCCTCGGGTATGCAGTTTAAAAAAAATGTATTTTTCAGTTTTCTGATAAAAAACAATGTTGCCCGGGATTGGGAAGTGGTCGATGACGATAGGCTTGTCACCCATCACATTTATGGGACTAAGTATCTTCGGCTAATCGTGGGTGCACGTGTTGTACCTCTGCCTACCCGTTTCGGGATACGGACGTGTAGATACTTTTTTTAAGACGTTCCACTAGCTTTTTGGAAATCTGCTAATTTGACATTTATAGAAATAATTTAATGTCTAGTAGAAAATGTTTAGAAACGGGCATTGATGAAGGTGTATAATTTGAATTATTACATTTGTTCATACTAAAAATCAAAGGATTTTTAATGTGAAAAATGAATTTTTAAAACAGGTTTCATTTTTGGCCTGAATTTGTTATTAGTATAACAGGATCGAACTGACAGATAATTGACTCGCAAATACCTGCCAATCTGGGTTACGGAGCGCGCCGTCAAACACTTAATAATATATTCCGAAGCACATTTTTACTTATCAACTAAATGATAAATAATCGACATTTGATATGTCATGTGATCTTCGCGTTATAGTAAATTAGTTTTACATTACATAATTAATTACCAAAGTAATTGAAAGGATTTGTGGTTCGTAGCACTCAAAGCGTATATTTTTTTGAACAATTTACACGAATTAATATAACCCCAAGGAAAACAAATTATTTGCTTGTATTATGAATGGTTGTCAATGATACTAATACATAGAAACACATATATAAATACTGATGTATATTTAGTAAACATTCAAAGCCAGAAATACAAACATCTATGCTTATCACACAAATGCCTGCCCCTATTGGGAATCGAATCCGAGCCCCATTGATTACAGTCAGAGTTGCTAACGGTCGGCATATTGTTTTTTTTTGTTTGATTGCACGGGAACTCTTTATTTTTCCTGCCCATCTGCCTCTTGATTCAGGAGTTAGCCTATTCGACCCAGTTCATGAGGCTCCAAGTTCGGTTATTTCCGGATTGGGCAGTTTTCTGTAAATTCTAAAAATCTCAGTAGCTACTCAGAGTGTGGTGGTTGGTGTATTAGCAACCATCGTGCCTCGGAAGAGCACATCTAGCTGTTGGTCTCGGGTAGCGCTAGAAGTAAATTTTAATGATAATCGTTGTTAGATCACGCTATCATGATTTCAAATGTGTTGCGCTTAAACCGGTATTTGATGGAATTTTTAACAAATAAGCACATTAAGATATTTTTGATAAGGAAATATTTAGATGACAGATCATTAATTTTATTGTATCTTAAAAATAAAATAAGGAAATGGCAGAATTATGTTAATGCGTATAAAGTAAAACATTGCATGATTTGGCTATACGAGTCACTATCATTTTGACTACTAGGTGGTAGAGTTCTACACTGTCTCGCACGGGTCTGGTACCACCGCCTTACCTATTAGACTATCAAAAATATTCAATGTTCAGTTTTGACTTTCCTACGATTTTATTATATGTATAGATATTCCAGTATTTACGAGTATATCATACGATTCATCACGATCATACAAAATACGTATTTCTATGTATCGGTATCGTTGACTAACACCCATAACACAAGCAAATAACTTACTTACTTTGGAGTTAGATCAGTAAGTGTAATTTGTCCCCGTGAATATTTATTTATTATTTATTTATATTAATATTATAAATTCGAATGTTTGGATGTATGGATGGATGGATGTTTGTTACTCAATGATTTAAATGAAATATGAACTACATATAGATGATGACTAGAATAAAACACTTTAACCTTCTTTTTATCCCGGAAAAATTAGGTGTTCCTGTGAGATTCACCAAAAGTGCAGCTAGTACAATAAAAATAAAACATTTATATTTTTGTAACGAATAAACTCAAAAACTACTGAACCGATCTTAACAATTGTTTTCCCATTAAAAAGCTACACTATTCGGAAGTGACATAGGCTACATTTTTAGCCGATCGACAAAAAGGAAGTAATGGTTTTGGGTCATGTGAAAGAAGTCGTGAGTAAAAGCTAATATTTTAGTTTCGATTATGAACTCGCCATATAAGAACATGTTGACTCTACTCAACCGAAACTCGACTGCTCGACCACTCAAACTGGTTGTGATTCGCGTTATTTTTCTGCAATTAAGTAGCGATGGCCAAACTTGCCGTTTTAGTACAACGGCTTCTACAGATATTATCATATTAAGCATGATCAACTATTATTTCTTTACATAACTTTAATACCCTTTTTTGTTTTTTATTACGTAACGGTTTTTCTAACGCGTGGGTATGCCCATTTAAGAACTGTAGTAGCAATATATTAGCATAAGATTATAAACACTGAGGTCATGATTTTGTCGCTGTGAATGGTAAAGCGAATGGCTTTTTTAATAGAAAGCGATAACCATCAAAGATAATATTAAGGGTGCGTTGCCTTTCGTGTGGCTGCAATGTATTGCCACACTCATGATTTTGTGAGACCCTTAGTTACGATTCAACTGACCGGCTGCTGCTCTGTATTCACATTCCAGTCGGTCGGTTTGAAGCATACTTTATTGTACAAACCGAAATATGATAGCAATAGTCGTTAGTGCTAATCATATATCAGAAGAGTATATTGCGGGGTAACAAACTCAAGCGAGATATGTACCTATAATTGCATGCCGCGGCACGGCTGTGCATTATCGGTTGAAAGAAAATATATAGCTCAAACAACTTCAATCACACTCAGTATTAAATTCATACAATAATTTGATATAAAAAGTATCCATACTTCCATATTAATATTATAAATGCGAAAGTCTGTTTGTCTGTCTGTCTGTTACGCTTTCACGGCTAAATCGCTGAACCGAATTTCATGAAATTTGGCATGGATATAACATAGGCTATTTTTTTCAAAAATTAGTCTCTGGAGGGCTGAAATAGGGGATGAAATTTTTATTAAAAGCTATTTGGACGACTTATTAATATACCCGCGGGCGAAGCTGCGCGGGTCAGCTAGTATAAATAAATAAATATTCATGGGACAAATTACACTTACTGAGCTAACCCCAAAGTAAGCAAATATTTGCTTGTGTTATGGGTGTTAGTCAACGATAGAAATAGAATACATAGAAATACATATATAAATACCAGAATATATATAATAAACACCCAAACCCGGAAATACAAACATTTATGCTCATCACACAAATGCTTGTCCCCGTCGGGGATCGAACCCGAGCCCCGTTGATTGCGTAGTCAGGGTCGCTAACCACTCGACCAACGGGGTGGTCAAAGTATGAATATAAAGAGAAACCTTAATTCTTCAAATCTCGTTGAAAAAAAAAGTTGATGGCCGTCAGTTGATTATTTTATGTCTGTAAACACGAAATAGGGTGATTGGCTTTATGAATTCACTTTATTTTATTATCAATATTATCTAATCCACTCAGAGTAGAATATCCCTATTAAAATCACTTCATTCGGATTGTTTTTTTTTTATATTAAATAATTTATATTAAAAAAAACGTTGCGGCGTAGACTTTTTGATTTTCTAAACTTTTGCTTAATTTTACCATGTATATGTCATGACGGTAGTGACAAATTCGGCCTAAAATTTTACGAATATTTTAAGAAATGTCAGAAAGGAGGAAAATGGTCAATTATTGTCTCAGTGTGTGGCCGCGTTCTGAATCAGAAGTAATTATAAAAAATAATTAACTCCTCAAAAATGCCAATAAGCAAATCACTAGTCTGAAAAACAATTATTATTTTACAACCAAGTATTTTCAAAGTAATCGAATGCGATAATTCTCTCGATATTATTCTACTCGTATTTGCAACATTTGTCGTCAGTTCCTTACCATGCAAATGCAGGTAATGTATAAAGGATATCCCATCGAGTAGTTTAATTGAAATTAGTTTCAGCCAACGCGTATAAGGAACACTAAAACCGGGAAGTTGAAATATGGTTGCAACACATTTTAATGGGTTACATCCTAGAAGCATCATATTATTTAATGTGAATTTTTAATATCTATCAATTTATCATAAGATAGCAAACAAGCAGATGGCTCTTCTAATGGAAGGAGAAAGATTTTAATGATGCGGTGCTATCCGTGTGGCGGGATGGCATTGCCACATGCTTAAGTTTACCAGCTACCTTACCTTTCAAACTGGAACGCAACAATGACAAGCATTAAATTAATAATAACAATAACTTTATTTTCAGATAGAACATCCATAGCTTTGTTAGTAGTAATAATTTATAAACTTAATGACTATGTTAATATCTATCTAATTATATAATTAATTTAATTATATTCGCAGAAAGTTTTAATAATTTATATAGTATGTCATACCATAAAAAAATATATGCATACGCACATATATACACATGCATATACACATACCCATATACACGCACATACACATTCATAGTTACATACCTACATACACATATACATATCTCGAATCGGGTAACTAATAAAGATAGATAAAAAAGAAAAGTTTAGCGTATCGGACTAAGAAAAGTTTCCACTTTACGTGTAGGACAATATTATCCTTGAATTACAGTAATAATTAACAAGCTGTTGTGAGAAAATTAGGTTAATTTAAATTGATGAGAACCAATTTATAACTGTCGTAATTCCGAATCTTTAGAGTGGAGGATTTGTCAGAAACTGCATCGAATGTGCAAGACGAAAGTTTCATCGTGTTTTTCATACTATAATCAAGCGATCAAAGTCGAAAAATAATTATTGTTATTAATAAATATTTTTCCTTGACCGAATCAAAATTTTCAAAGCCCCATAACTTTATTAGTTACCCGATTCGAGATTTTTCGAAGATAGACAACATGGTTGCCTCGTCAAAACAAAGCTGTTCACAAAAATTCAGCTTGTTATTAATTAAAACAAGTTTGTTCGTGGGACCACGGTCTATTAGTTTAACATTACCTGACTCGCAGTCTAGGCGTTAGCCTATTCAGCTCAGATCAGGAAGTCGAGAAAGTCATTCGATTCCCAGGTCAAGAAAAAATGGTATTAAGATTTTTCAGAAATCAGAAGAATTTTATTCGCGCTTCTTTTCAAAACTCCAAAGTCTCAGTAGCAGCTTGGAGAGGTACCCCGCATACTGTTGATACTCTCCACCAAATATAAGCCCTTTATATAGAGGCAGGTAACTAGGGCAGGAAAAAAAACATAATTCCGAAAACTTCGGCTTTTAGAAATTGTCAAATTATATTTTTTTCGTTATTCTTTCATAATTTCCTCTAAAATAAAATAAAATTCAGACGCACTCGAGAACGTCAAGACAACATTTTCTTTGCTTTGTGATCCTCCCACTCCCATATGCTACATTTACACAGATGTTTCAAATTTTAGCTGGCAATTAACCCACCATAGCTTAATCAGACACACTTCAGTGTATATAACGTCACAGTATAACTAATTCTATAAAATCTAGTAGGTAGGTATCTACGACTCTCGAGTAACTATACATTTAGCATCTTGGGCTTCCCTACTATAAGATTGTCTTCTAATGTCTAATGTTTAACACATATGTATATTATGAAGTGTTCTCTCGATTGTTGCAGTGTTGTAATCAAAATAGCACGTTATAAATGTTGAAGAAAAGTGATATCGTTCGTTAAACATTTTCACACCGTGATGGAGCAACATATCGTTTTATATATTGAGTGCATTCACTTCTCTTAAGCAAGATATCGTTTGATAACAAATTGCAAAAACACTCTTATTACTCATTCTATATTTCTTATGTGCGATATAATGGATGTCGTGGGTGTGTAATATGTTTTCGAAGAATTTATTTTAAGTTATATTTCATTCATTCCTCCGTGTTGGTCCGGGCTCCTTTGAAGAATAGTCTAACTGCTGTTCTGCCAGGCAGGTCGTAAAAGGCAACCAATTTGCTATACGTTCCACTTATACCATCGTGAATACTAGGTGGTAAAGTTCCGCAACGTCTCGCTCGAGTAGTTTCCACCGTCTTACCTCTTCCTTCCGAAATAACGTCAAAGCTTTTCATGTCGTGTTCCGGTTCGGAGGGAAAGGTAGCCGGTAGATTTATGCATGTGGCATTGCCATCCCACTACACGGATAACACGCACCATTAACATCTTTGGTGTCTATAGGCGATGGATTCTCTTTCCATGAATAGAGCCATTTGCTTGTTTGCTATTTAATGATATAAAAAAAGATAAACCATACCACACAGATAGAAACGCACCATTAACATCTTTGTTGTCTATAGGCGATAGCCGGTTGTCTCTTTTCATCAGGACAGCTATCTGCTTGTTTGCAATGTTATGACATACACACATTACTTACTCTAGCAACCCGTCCCGGTTTTGCATGGATAGCAATCATTATATTTAACCACAAAAGTCTGGGTGGCCCTACCACATACTGTAAAGTCTCGAACGGGTTTGGGACCACCACCTTGTCTCTTCCCCCCGCAATAGTGTAGGTGCTTGTCACTGTTGTGTTCCGGTTCAAAATTGCTTCAGTTTTGGAATCATTTGGGAACATTTTATTTTCATATAACAGAAGAATAACCCACGATTGACGATCTACAAATGGATATAGATTAAGAGCCATTTTACAAAATCGCCCAACTGAAATTTAGGTATTTTCTAATCGATGCGAGAGCTCGACGTCGTCGTCCATATAGTGCACCTAGTGCTAGTAAAATGAAAATAGTATTGATACTTTTAATATTTTAATTATTACTACGCGGTACTAATTTTGGCACACGGACGTAGCGGATTTTATAGTATTCTCTTTTATTTATTTTTGAAATAAAAAATAAATGAATATTATTTAAGTGACTTATTTTTGCATAAGAATAGAATAGAGTTTTATTCCATACCAATTTTAATAGGAAAATGTCATTTATTGATAACAAAAAACCCAGTTAATGTTTCGTTAATTTTCGTTGAAATAGGCATATTTGCTTAATTAATTAGATACAGTTACAGATCTTTTAGGAAAAAAGTAATCCATTCAGGCACAATTGTTGGATGTTTCTGGTAATTTAATATTTTTTCTAATTAAGTTTGTTGCTTCTAGCAGTAGCAACACCTTTTAGAAAAATAGCTTCCTTGCGTAATTGTCGAAACTTGATTTTGGAGAACCTTTATTATAAGAAATATAATTGATGATTAAAAAATCTGTTTCGTTGAGGCAATATTTAAAAGATTAAACTATCTAATAGTACCATTTAATTAAACAAAAGTACCTTATAATATGAAAAATTAGGAGTTGGAAAATTTTGATTTCTCGTCAAAAGTTGGTCTAATGTGTGAACTGCCTCTTAATTCTGAAACAATAAAATATTTAATTGGCTGCTCACACATTCTGCGAGTAGCGACCGCTCCAATTACAATCGATGTTTATGTCCATACTTTCACTGTTACACTGAGATTGGAATTTTAAAGAAAACTGTTGTTAACATGTTCATGACTTTAATAGTATAATTATAAATAAGTAGGTTACAATTTAAAATCAAACATCATAACGCTAATTTTCTTGCGAGGTAATCGGAGTAACGCCTATTGGCAAATGAATGAGTTTGCGACGTGGTTGGTAAATTTCATCGCTCAATTTTAATGATTTGATGACAGCTATGCCAGTTTTTTTGAGACAACCGGGATCGACGTATTTACTTACTCTTATGGCATTAGGATGATAAACACTACCAACAAACTTCAGCTGCTATTGTAAGTACTATTACAGCTTTGCGGATAATCTCGAAAAACTCATTACATATCTTTTTTTGCCCGACCCGGGATTGAACCTAGAACCTCATAATCAGAGCCGAACAGTATAACATAATTTTTACATACCTCGGGGTCGAATTTTTTCACGCTTCCTTCATGACCTACCTCATGGTCTGAGCAGGACAGTCTGACGACTTTACCAATGCAACTCCTTTAGTTTCGTTCAAAGAAAACGGCTTCTCGGTTTTGCTGGCCCTATAAGTGTCACTTTAAGCATTAAGATATTCTCCTAACAGAGAAACGTATAACAGGGTTAGCAACATGTTGTAATATAAACTTTAACATTACACTTTCAAGCTCCATTATGGCATATTCCTCTGAAAAGAAGAGCTGTACTATATAAAGCGTTATTTCCGCAGCGTAAACGTTGTTGAATACAACTCATGAAATTGCACTAACTTGGATTAAATTAATTACTTCTTTTTACGCTCGATGTAAATTAAAAATAAATTCTGTTTTTTATGTGAGATATGTGAAGAAAAGTTTATGTGTATTACTCTCTTACGATTTAACTGCTAACTTAAAGTGCTAGTTGTGACACTAAAACTTCGGTACGTATGACAGTGAAAGTGAGAAGTCAATAAGTAAGAAGAAATAAAGATTAATTAAGTACAACAAATATGTTTATCAATTAGGATCTCAATTGCACTTATGCTATAAAGTATAAACGTAAAGATCTCTGCGTATGCGTGTGTGTCTTTGATTTTGTTTTTCGAGTAGTTAGCGACCTAACTGGGTTCCCTTCCTGACAGGGACAAGGGTTTCTGTGAGGAGCATATTTTACGTTACACGTAATTATATTTCTGGGTTAGGGTGTTAATTAAATACAATTTTGTACTAATATATATTGTATCACCATGTATTAACTTTGTCGATTAAAACCCATTACAAGCAAATAATTGGCTCAAATTGGGGTTAGATCAATTCGTGCTGTTAGTCCAATGATTTTTGTTTATTTATTACTCACGGTAAGAATTACTTTTACATGTAATTGCACTGAATACA
The DNA here is from genome assembly GCA_036924255.1 of Apodemia mormo. Classification (NCBI taxonomy): domain Eukaryota; kingdom Metazoa; phylum Arthropoda; class Insecta; order Lepidoptera; family Riodinidae; genus Apodemia; species Apodemia mormo. Next base: position 11,783,851 of record JAUPFN010000009.1, on the reverse strand, counting down.
CTTCTGCTCTGTGGTCTAGGAGTTAGCCTATTTGGATCAGATCCCTAGGTTTTATCCCCAGGTCAGACAGAAGTGTTATTACATTTTTTTCGAGGTTTTTCTTGAAGATCTCAGTAGCAGCTCAGAGTTTGGTGAGTGGTGTATTACCACAATGAGCACGTAAAGCTATTTTTTCCGGTTATCGCTAGATAAAGGCGATAATTGATATAAGGTCGGTAAAATACAGCAATAAGGACCATCACTTATATTGCAAACCAGTGAAACGTGATGAACCGGACAGTCTGTAGAAGTTTGGTTAATTCTGCCCCCTCAACGGAACTGGAGTGATGATACTATACTTTACTCATGATTTGGATGAAATTTGGTACATAGGCAACTATGCTTTAATACTTTTTCACCAAAAAATATACCTTTAGTTTTCGTGAATGAATAAAAATCCTTTATTTACGTAACGATCTACGGTGCTCAGCTAATCTATACATATAATAAAATCGTAGGAAAGTCAAAACTGTACATTGAATATTTTTTTAAAAGAATACTAGAATTTTTGTCTGTTTGTCTGTATATATGTCCCAGTGTTGGGCAAATTTTAATTGCAAGAACAATTAAAGATTAACAATTAATTAATTGTTAATTGTTAATAATACAGTTAACAATTAATCAATTGTAATTGTGGAAAGTTACAATTAGCAATTAATTAATTGTTAATTGTGATTGACTACAATTAACAATTAATTAATTTTTAATTGTTTTGTGAATTTTAATTAAAACTAACAATTAAAAAAATTGTGCTGTATAATATACAGACGGTATATATAAATATATAATATACCTGTGTGGCTTTGGATAGTTTGTTTTTATATCATACTAGCTGTTGCCCGTGACTTCGTCCGCGCGGACTTCGTTAACTCCGCACAGCTCCTCCCCGTAGGTGATGGCGTGATAATATGTAGCCTATATGTTGACCCGACCTGTTAGTAATATTCATGCAAAATTTGAAGTAAATCCATGCTATACTTTTTGAGTTTACCCCGGACATACATACAGACAAACGGACAAAAATTCTAAAAACTGTATTTTTGGCTTCGATATCGATTGTAGATCACGCCCCAAGTATTCTTTTAAAAAAATATTCAATGTACAGTTTTGACTTTCCTACGATTTTATTATATGTATAGAAGATAGCAAACAAGCAAATGGGTCTCCTGATGAAAAGAGTCAACTATCGCCTATAGATACCAAAGGTGTTAATGGTGCGTTGCTATCTTGTAGCGAGGTTTAATGCTACATGCATAAGTTTACCGGCTACCTTACCCTCCAAACCGAAACACGACAGTGACAAGCACTGACGCTATTGTGGCAGGAGTAGGTAAGGCCGTGGTACCAGACCCGGGCGAGACAATGCAGAACTCTACCACCTAGTAGCCACGATGGTAGTGACTCTTATAGCTAATCGGTCACCTTTTACTTTTTAAAGATTTAGAAAAATTAAGCTATACTTACAGCTTTTGACTTTTTATTCGTCTGAGACTTACAGTTTAATTTTCCTAAGCCTTTTACTACTTTCGTTTTGATACAAAAATGTAATTGTTAGTTTTAATTGTTTCATTAAACAACTAAAAAAGGTTAATTGCAATTATTTTAATTGTGAGTTACAATTGACATGTGTTAATCAAATAAATTTAATTGCAAGGTGCAATTAAAAGTTTAATTGCGATTAATTTAATTGCAATTACTTTTTAGTCAATTAACAAGGTAATTGACAAATTAATTGATTAATGCCCAACACTGGACTTTGTTCGGGGTAAACTCAAAAAGTACTGCATAGATTTACTTCAAATTTTGCATGAATATTACTTACTAGTAAGTAATATTTTTGCATGCATATTACTTACTATTCGGTCGGGTCAACATATAGGCTACACATACTATCACGCTATCACCTACGGGGAAGGAGCTGTGCGGAGTAAACGAAGTCCGCGCAATAGCTAGTAAGTAATTTTATAATAATTTATAGCTCTGTGTTTTTTATAATGATCGCCTCGTCTAAAATTTCATGTCCATTTCGTTGCATATTTTGTGCATGTGTGTTGACACTAGTGCTCAATGACCTTTGAATTAGCCATAAGAAACGCTTGTCTCTGTTTGCGGTTTTCACGTCTGTGGACATCTCACCGACAACTGGTTCATGAATGCGGAAGAACAAGACAAGGCATATTTGTTACATACACCGACATAATGTATTCTTTACAAGGATTATACGATGGTTATGAAACTTAAAAATTTACTTTACGTATTCCTTTATTGTTATAAATTTATTTTTAAACTCCTTTATTATTAAAGAATACATTTTTTACTTTTCTTTAAGAAGATGTTACTATTTATATGATTATATCATATAATCGGTAGTGTATAGGTACATTCAGTTTTTTGTCATATTTCTTGATAAATAATCTTTTTTTATGTTTTGGTATGTTATTGAGATAGGCAAACTGGCATACGTGCCACCTGATAGTAAGTGGTCGACGTCGCCAATCAACAAAATTGGGTTACCTGGGCTGGAAGTAGCCCAGGTATTCCATTCGTGTGTTGCCTATCCTGAAGTCTCGGTAATTACACTGCCTGTCTTGCCCTTCTCTCCGAAACACAGCAAAGCTGTTTCACGGGAGAAACAAGCAAGATGGTGGTACCCGTGCAGCCGGGAGTGCGGCACAGCGCATCCCTCCCATCGTAAATATATGACTCGCTAACTTCAGTTTTACCATTTGATAATTCTTGTCTGATTCCATTACAACTCAAGATCGACTTGATCGATTGTGACGTAAATTGATATACAATGAGAACATGTAGGTACTCGTAATTGCTCAAATTATATGCCATTTAATTTTTTTCTGTTCAGCTTTCGTATTGTAACTCAAGAACGGCTTGTCCGATGGAAAGTAATAAAAAATCGTGACAAATGATAGACTATTTTTTTAACATCACTTAAGTTACGTACCTACAGCAAAGCGAACGGGTGGAAGCTAGTATTAATTAAATGAGCAAAACATTTTGTCACAGATTAAAATAGATGTCGCCTATTATTTTTTCTTTTGTAAGTAGATACAAAGATTCACATAATATGTTTATAAAGTCTCGCGTATTGTAGGTTTTTACTATTTATATTAACTACTTTGCTTTGTCTTACATTTTATATAATTATATATAATTGCGTCGACAATCGACATATCCATCATTCTTCAAACTTGTTCGTTTGTCACAAATAACAATGTGTTAATTTTAATGACAAGAAAAAAGATCTTTTCTTGTTTTAAAAGTAAGAAAATCTAGTGTTCCTTTTTAAAACGTACTTTAATAAAAAGGGTCCTTTATATACTAGCTGTTTTATACAGTTCGCTGCATGATCTAGTTTCTTTTGTGAATCCCATATAATGGGTACAATGATCTTTTTCTGGAATAAAATTTCCAGAAAAATTGCGCAACTGTAGGTATATTTAAGCTTTACACATTTAAGGCAGATATAATCATTAAAATAAATTAGTACTAGGTAATGCTGGCAAAATGCAATGGTTATAATATCTAAAAATACAGTATTTTCTTCTAGCATAACTTAACAGGAGGTTAAGCAGTATTCAAGATAAAAATTAATTACTTTAATACCCTCCTCTGTACAACTTTAAGGCTTTTCGCGGGTCGATCTGAGCTCATTTTTAATCCTCGATAAAAGAAAGAGCTGATATACGTTAGACCGCTATATGTGTGTGTATATATGTGTGTGAGTATATGTTTATGTGATACCGTAGCTCTTAAACGAGTTTACAGATTTTAATGCGTTTTTTATTTGAAAGCTGGTTTTTTTAGCGGTGGTTCTTGGACATATTTTATCAAAATTGATTTAGCCATTTCAAGGACAGCTTTTTTCAATTTGATAAAAGGAATTAAGCAATTTGTATAGACCTGACGAATTTGGTATTCTGTTCCTGCAATGATATTGTAATAAAATAGAACCTTTGACTGAATGGAGCAGGATTCCCATCTAAAGATCATCAGATATTTTCATACTTTGCTTTGCAAATGATGCACATAAAGTAGGAAAGTGGTCTAGTGATAAGCAAATGTGTTTTTTTGTATATTATTAGATATCACACAAGCAGACGGCTTTACTAATGGAAAGAGAAACCATCGCCTATAGATACTAAAGATGTTAATAGTGCGCTGCTATCCGTATGGCGGGATGGCAATGTCATGTGTATAATGAGTGTATTGGCTACCTTACCCTCAAAAACGAAACACGATAATGACAAATATTGCGTCAGCAATAGATAAGACGGTGATACCATGTACCCGGGCGAGAAGTTACGGAACTCTACCATCTAGTAGTCATGATAGTAGTTCGAGTGGTAAGCGACTCTGACTACGCACTCGACGGGGCTCGAGTTCGATTCCCGACGGGGACAAGTATTTGTGTGAAGAGCACAAATGTTTGTATTGTCAGGTTTGGGTGTTTATTATGTATGTAAAAGTATTTATATATGTATTTCTATGTATTAGTATCGTTGACTAACACCCATAACACAAGCAAATAATTTGCTTACTTTGGAATCAATTGGCTATAGTGTTGGAGTTACTTAAAATAACTTTTTTTAGGTTTTTTAATCTTTCAAAATCGACTCCATAATATCATTTAAGTTTGGTACAAATCGGTAAAACCAATAAGTTCCAGCCAACAGTTAGAAGACAATTTTTAATTTTAGTTAAAAACTGGCATTATCATTATTGATCTAAAAAACCCAAGATACACAATCAGTGTGTCAAAAACGTCCTCCAAAAATGAGCGCACAATTTTAAATTGTGCGCTCATTTCAAATAGAATCGCATCCGTCACGACACTGTCAATTTTATTTCTTTTCGTACATTGCTTTGTAAAAACAACTTGCACTTAAGGTTGAATATGCAAAGACATATGTTTTGCCATATCTATAACTACTTAAATGAAATGAGGGACACTTTTGAGTGTCAGTTTTGTTCGGGACTGTGCATCTTGGGTTTTTTATATCAATGATTATCATATAAACATTACGTGATCTGCTGGATGGTTGTTGATGGTGTAACATGGTAAAGAAAGAAAACTGGTTCGAATCCTGTCAATTTGTAGGACGTAGAAAGTTAACATCGAAACCTCGTTGACAGAACAAAACTTGAATTCTGTTGATTTATTTTTGCACGTAGTGCTGTATGGAGTTAAGATGGGTTGTATTTTTTTATTTTAGTTTTTTAATTTATTTAATTAGTATGTATAGTAATTCCATTCCACGGCTCCCTATGTAATTATTTTTTTTCGCAAATATCTAACGCTAAATCTTTAATTTTCAGGAATTTACACTTCTTAATATTTTAAGTCGATATAAGGCCTACTTGTGTACTTAATATATTTTATACTTTTCATCGTTAGCACTTGGTGAAATTCCATTGTTATAAGACACTGTTATTATTACAACTTCGAAATATATAAATCTTTAATCTATACAAATAAATAAAATTGGAGTGTCTGTTCGAATATTAAAATAACCTGTTTAAACTAAATGCATATGGATGTATACACTGTACACATACAAAATAACAGTTTTTACGATTTTTGTCTGTTTGTCCGTCCGTCTGTCTATCTGTCTGTTTGTTTCGGCTAATCTCTGGAAAGGCTTGACCGATTTTGACGGGACTTTCACTGATAGATAGCTGATGTAATAATCTACGCGGACGAAGTCGTGGGCAAAGCTAGTTTTTAATATATTAATCGACGATTAATATACGAATACGATAAACGAATCGACCGGTTTCACTTTTTAAGCATCTTAAGGATGTAATTGCAAATCTGCAAATAACTTTATGCAAATCCGTTAAGCAGTTACGTCGTTATTTAGTGAAAATGATCATTACCGCCCCGTTGGTCGAGTGGTTAGCGACCCTGACTCCGCAATCAATGAGGCTCGGGTTCGATCCCCGACGGGGACAAGCATTTGTGTGATAAGCATAAATGTTTGTATTTCCGGGTTTGAGTGTTTATTAAATATATTTCAGTATTTATATATGTATTTCTATATATTAGTATCGTTGACTAACACCCATATCACAAGCAAATAATTTGCTTTGGGGTTAGATCAGTAAGTGTAATTTGTCCTTTGAATATTTATTTATCATAAATTCGCGCATTTGAAACACTCTGTCTCTGTACAGTCCGCATGTCTTTTGAAGAATGTACTTCTCCATGTAGTTACTTCGTAAAAGGCAAACAATTAGCCAATCATTGTGATTAGGTAGTTGAGTTCTGCAACATCTCTCATGAGTAAGGTGCTTCCGCCTTACCTATTCTTGTCGCAATAGCATCGGTGTTTGTCGCTGTCATGTTCCGATTTGATGGGTAAGGTAACCGGCCAACTTATACACTAAACTTCTCTATAGGGAACGTACCTACTAATTGCTATTTTTGGTGTTAATGGAAGATGGATCTGGATGGATTTAACTAGCTGCATTCTGGAGCCTGCTGCATTAGAATATTTTTTGGTTTGTCCCACGGGAACAACTTAATTTCGGGGATAAAAAGCATTCTATATGCTATTCCAGGTCATCGTCTAGCTGTGTGTCAAATTTTATCCAAATTGGATTAGCCATTTTTTGCGTGATTGAGTAACAAACATCCAAACATCTTGACATCCAAAGATACAAACTTTCATATCTACTCATAATTCATATATGTAATATATAAAACAAGTTTTGGCATTACGCAGATATGTAAGCTCAGTCTGCGTCTTTTATCGTATCTATCATGGAGAGTGTTCCGACGAGTTGTTTGGATCAATTCCTGCTGCCAACTTCCATTATCGGACATCGCGTCAAAATTTGAAGTTCCACCCACACCATCTTGATGTCTGGAAATCCACAACCGTGCGGTCCTCCCGGCACTTTTTGCCTCGCACTACTCTTTTGTGGAGTCAATTACCGGCGGGGGTTTTTCCGAACAGATACGATATGGGGACCTTCAAGAAAAGAGCTTAGTCATTTTTAAAAGGGCGGCAACGCAACTGCAAGGCCTCTGGTCTGGTAGCCAATATCAGGTGCACCTCCTGCTCGTTTGCCCCCTCTTCCATAAAAAAAGTCGTGTTAGTTACATCATTTCTAACTCAACAACGGCTGGAACAATTTTTATGATTTTTGTGTTTTTGGATTTATCTGGAATTATTCTAGCAAAAAATAATTTAAAAAAAATTAACTTGCTAATTTTGTATTAACTTTAAAATCCTAAATTTGTCCATTCAACTATTAGGCGGAAAGAAGCTCGCCGGGTCTGCTATTTTATTACATATGTACGGGATTTGAAATACTGTCTTGCTTGTTCCTTGTGATAATGATTAAATATAGTCGCATATGAAACGATATAACTTTGTCGTCGAGTGTTTGTATCTATTAAATTGCTCATGTTTGACCTACCCCATTGCTCAATATAAACCGTGCACGCATTCTCATTTCCATTGCTAATGCACTGAATGATAGCAAAATCCCCTACCATGCATATAGAAATTACGTGACATTCTTATTATTATTATAGTAACTATTTATGAGAAGTTTCAGTATATTAATTTATTTAAATTACAAATACTAAAGAGCTAAATTTTAAATTAAATTAAATTAAATTTCTTTATTTGCCTGAAATAGGGTAACAAGATCTTTTAACTTATGTTAGTGAACAAGCAATTTCGCCATAGATAGCATGCAAAGCTGTTATTTTAATATATTAATTTATACTTAAAATTAAATATTTTATTTTTACTGTTAAATAATACCATCCAATATTTATACATAAAAGTCTTTCAATACCAATTGCCTTTTCAAGCCATTACATTTTACAAATTATATTAAGCTAAGTATTAATTAAATTTCTAACTATAATAAAGAGTAACCTGACTTCTAATGCTCATTATTAATCTAGGTATATATTTTAATAGAATAAAATAACGTATATTATCAAAAAAATCAAACAATTAGATAGTTAGACGCATTAAAGTCCGGTTACTTACAACTTATTATAATTAACGTATAATAATTTTAAAATATCAAAATCCTAAATTTAATAAAAATAAATAATTCCAAGTATGTCAATTTAAAATGTAAAAAAAATTAATTATTAAATTAAGTTTTTTGAAATTAAATTATTTTTTATTAAACTTTAATAGTCGTCTGTTCAAAGCACTGTCGGAGCTTTTACTTTATTAAATGTTTTTGCATATATATTTTGTTTTAGAAATAATAATTCAATTTCTTATGATTTCTAAAGTCGTTTGTTTGACTGTTTGTTGATTGATTCCATTATATTAAATTACAATGCTCAAAAATAGTGTAATGTTCGGTAAAACGCAAGATGGGTTTTCAAATAGTAAAATATATTATGTAGATAATAATAATCATTATATCTAGTATACAATGCAGCAATATAATAATATAACAAAATGTAATATTAATTCATTTGACATCGTATGTACAATTTAATTAATTTAACTTAAGTTTCGGTTTGATCGTTCTTCATGTGCAGTTCTGTTGTTATTATTTGTTTAATCTCATTGAAGGAATTAAAACTATATATTTAACTAGTAAACTTTTGCCTTGTACGACGTCTTGTTATCCTTATCTAACTGCAAATATTGTTTTTAATCCAGTCGTTTTTATATTTTTGTACAATATACGTACAGACAGATTAACACTCAAACACAGGGATTACGGCTATTTTAACTTATTTTAGTGTTATAGACAAGTCAGTTAGTGTAAACTATCTGCAGGATATAAAATAAGCATTAAATAAGAAATAATTAATTATATTCTTTAAATTTATTTATCAAAAAAAATTTACCTTAGTGAATCCTAATATTTTTTAAATTAATTTAACGTGAATGATATGTTTAAGAAGATAAAAATCCGAGCCGACTTTCCGAGGCCGCCTTCGAAGCCGAGAACAACATAATTTATTAAAGAAGTATCTTTACGCCCGTATCCCTGAAGATGCAGGCAGAGGTACAACCAGTGCACATACTTAGTCCCACAAAGTAACAGGTGGTAAGCCTTAGCCAACCGGGTACTTTTCAAATCTCGGGCAGCGTTTTTTTTTATCAGAAAACCGAAAAAACACATTTTTGATTTGCCCGATTTTGAATCGAATTCGAAACCTCATGTGTTCAACACCCACACCAAACCATTAGATCACTGAAAGGAGTTATTAAGGTTGGTAAAAACACTTAGACAAACCTACATTATTATATTATTTTTATTAATTATAAACGACTGTTATTCGAGAATGCCTATCGTAATTCGTAGTAAGGGCTATGCACACATGTTTCGCCGTCGACATAGTAAGCACTACGTTATGCGCCGGCGCATAAATCGAATGTAAATAGGATTAACGGTATATGTTTGTGATAAAGCCTTTTCTAAACGAAATATAGTTGTGTTTCATGTTTTATTATAGAGCTCATCTGTTTTATATGTATATAATTCTTGTATTACTTTCAGCTTCTTAAAAGAAATACACCCTTTATTTTCTTACTAGATAAGTCGTAAAGTGATAGTATAGTTAATTCAACAATACCAATGAGGCCACTACGTTAGTTGTAGAGCTCTAAGAAAATGGGAGAGTCTTCTTATAGCTATATAACTAAGCTGACTAATGTAAGCTTCATCTTACAGATTTCCATCGACGATGTAACGTCAGTACTTTTTACAATCGTGTTCCTGTTTCTTAGATAGCGCGACTAATCCTTAGAGTCATAGTCATTTGTAGTAAAAAGTCCAAGAGGGGATTTTTGCATTTACTCGAGCGCGTCAGATTAACATAGAGGGGGTACCTTGCAAACTTTTGAGGCTCTCGACCAAATATAAGCCCTTTATATTGAGACAGGTAAATAGGGCAGAAAAACCCATATTGCAATAATTTCGGCTTGTAGATATTGTCAGATTTTATTTCTTTCGTTATTCTACATCATTTCGTAAATAAATTAAAAAAAACAGACGCGCTCGAGATTTTCATACAACGTTTTCTTTGCAACTTTGTTACCCTCCCACTCCCTTACGCTACACCTGAATCGGCAGATTTTCTAAATTGTAGGTAGCAATTAACCCACTATACCTTAACCTGACGCGATTTAGTGTTTCCATGTCACAATTTTTTTTTAACATTTTTTTATCTGTAGATTTTTTCCCCACCATAGAAATGAAAAACATTACAATAAACTTTTATTTTTCCTATAATTTAATCTACAAATTACAAAACCCAACAGGTCTACACGACGCTCGAGTAACTACCCATTTAGCGTCTTGGGCTCCCCTACTATTGGGTTATTAAAATGGCGACGAGTCATTGCTGTATTCACCGTCGTGAATATACTTTGTCATAGGAAGAGCCTTCTGCTTGTTTGTATTTTGCTGTAGAAAGGTCGTTAGAGTTGTTTATTGTATATTGTTATTACTCTTATGTTCATATATATCAAGTTGTATATATATATCAAGTTCGACTGCAGGAACTTGCGTCTATCGTTACAAAGCTTCGCACGATGATGCGATACATGCAGATGTGACTGACTGTTATCGGCTATCGTCGCAAACATTCCTATTGCGTGTGCCTTAGCGCGCTAATATCTTCGGGACGATACACGCAGGTACGGCCGAAGGGTAACGGGAATAGAATTTAACATGCGTAAAATAGCCGCATATCCATATCTTACCCTCCGAATTGAGAACAAGGTAGTGACAAGAACCGATATCATTATCGTGATTGCTATGTTGTTATACGTGTGTCGAATGTAATAGTACGTGTATAAGTTTACTGGCTACCTTACTTTATATCAAATACAATAGCAACAAGCGCTGACGTTGTTGCAGCAAAAGTTGGTAAGCAGCAGTCACGTTTGACCAACCGTTTTTTTTACGAATTGACCGGCAACCGGACAAATGATGTATTTTCAAACCGGGACCGGGAAATAATGTCTAATAAACTTTTCTTTTTTTTATTATCGATAGGGAAGCGCTTGATCACGATGTCGTGTGATGGTAAGCTAAGATGGTAAGCTAACTTTTATCTAACCTGCACTATTTACTTTATATTGGCGAAGTAGCTGTTAATCGTGATTTCAAACATCGGACAAATGATGTATTTTCAAACCGGGACCGGGAAATAATGTCTAATAAACTTTTCTTTTTTTTATTATCGATAGGGAAGCGCTTGATCACGATGTCGCGTGATGGTAAGCTAAGATGGTAAGCTAGCTTTTATCTAACCTGCACTATTTACTTTATATTGGCGAAGTAGCTGTTAATCGTGATTTCCTTCGTATGACCCGAAATCATTACTTTCTTTTGCTTCAGTCATCAGTAGCACTCCTGTAGGTTTAGGATAAGCAGCGCGATAAAATTTTATCGACATACTTACAGACAAACAGACAAAAATTCTAAAAACTATATTTTTGGCTTCGATATCGATTGTAGATCACGCCTCAAGTATTCTTTTAAAAAAATATTCATTGTACAGTTTTGACTTTCCTACGATTTTATTATATGTAATAGATATGAATATGTATACATTTAAATATGTTTTCACGCTACATGTACATAAGTGGCGTTTAATTTTTTGTGAATAGATACATAAGTTGGAGGTTAGGCAATGTAAATTATGAAATGTGGTTAAGGATATGACTATGTTTTTAAGTAGTAGCAAATAGGCATGTATAAATTACATTAGATTTGAAAAAGTGAAAGACATTTTTTAATTAGGCTGTCATTGAACCACAAGTAAATAAAAATTAAAGAATGGCGGCGAGGCATCGCGACAAACGGGAAAAAATTGGTTTGTTTAATCACGTTTTTTTTGTTGACTGTTAAATAAAAATTATACGATATATCTGAAGATATTATCTAAAGAATATGCTCACTTATTACATGATAGAATGTACTTTACTCGAACATATAAAATTCCGAAAACTGGCTAAAAAAATCTCTAAAACAAATAATTTGTTAATATTATTTCTAATCTTCCACATGATTTTTATATGGTGATATTTAGGTGTAAATACAAAAAAGAATGTGCTAAATTTTAGTTTTCAGCTGATGTCCTATGTTTATTTATTTGAAAATTAACACGTTTCCCAGCGGTTTCAGAACATTTTCTCTAGAATTGACGCGCGTCGAAATACCTCGCCTTAATTTGTAAATTAATATCCTAATATAAATATATATGTTACGTGTCACGTTGCTTGTCCGTGATGGACTCCGAAACTACTGAACCGATTTCAATGAAATTTTGTAGATACATATCTACTGTTTGGTCCAACTTAAAAGATAAGTTTTTATCTCTATTAGACTACTAGACCCACCTTTCAAGTAAGTACCGCACAAAAATATTCAATACAAGTAATTGGTACAGCAAAACAACGTTTGCCGGGTCAGCTAGTAATTATAAATGAATATATACCTTATCTTAATTTGTATAGACCAAAATATAGTCTCTAATCATTACCCTGAAATAAATTTATTAAATAAACTAGCTGACCCGGCAAACGTTGTTCTGCCTTTTTAACTACTCTTATTTTTTCTATATTTTCTCACAATTAAACTTAACAATTAATTTAAAACAAAAATTAACCGTTTCAAAAATTAAAAGTAATTAACGTATATCTAACGTCGTAATGACGTTAGATTACTTTATGTCCATAAAATCTAATTTCAATAAAGCTTTTAATATTGAACCGACAAGTATTATAAATAATATCTTTTTGGCAACACTTTTCACTAGACAAAAAAAAAATAAACGTCACCGCATCTATTTGTTGCACCTGTGTGAAGCGCGCTCATTTCAACACTAGTGCTCCAGGCGTACACACGTAATGCACTCTCGCATATTTACTTGCAAAGTATCTAATTGATTCATATTTCTATTCTAATTCTAACTATTATTTTCTTTTTAGGTTATATTTTCAGCTAAAAATAATGGAAGCTACCTACAATCTTAATAATCGAATGTCGAGTGGGTACGGATATAAATTAAGAACTAGCTAAAGTCTATTGTCAAACTCAGAAGAGACTTTATTGTTTAGTCTATAGCCGAACTTCAACCACAGGACGATCGCTAAGACTATGGTAAAAAAACAAGTACCATCTCACCTTCATCCCCAAAGCGGTAGGCGGAAGTGTAATTAGTGAACTTACGTAGGTATCATCATTACGACGTCAATACGTGCGGGCCTTCAAGAATAGAGATAATTATTCTTAAAAGGCCGGCAACGCAACTGCAAGATCTCTGGTATTACGGTCGTCCATGGGCGGCGGTGATCACTTACCACCAGGTACACCTCCTGCTCGTTTGCCCGATCTTCTATATAAAAAAAGGTATTAATTACAATGAGGTGATCAACTTAACAACACATTAGTGTCAGTTACAACAGTATTCATGTGGTCTGTGGTTACAACCAACAATATATTGTTAGAAGTATCCACACTAATATTATCAATGCGAAAGTAACTCTGTCTGTACCTTCTTCACACCTAAACCACTGAAACGATTTAAATAAAATTTGGCACAAAGATAAGTGGAGACACGAGAAAGGACATAGGATAGTTTTTATTCTGGGAATCCCACGAGAACGGGAATCATTGAGGTAAAACCTTTTTTTTTTTTTTATGTAATAAGATAGCAAACAAGCAGATGGGTCTCCTGATGGAAAGAGTCAACCATCGCCTATAGACACCAAAGGTGTTAATGGTGCGTTGCTATCTTGTGGCGAGGTCTAATGCCACATGCATAAGTTTACCGGCTACCTTACCCTCCAAACCGGAACACGACAGTGACAAGCACTGACGCTATTGCGGCAGGAATAGGTAAGGCGGTGGTACCAGACCCGGGCGAGACAATGCAGAACTCTACCACCTAGTAGCCACGATGGCAGTGACTCGATAGCCAATCGGTCGCCTTTTACGACCTGCCTGGCGGAACGGCAGTTGGCCTATTCTACAAAGGAGGCCGGGACCAACACGGCGAAAACCTCGGGACTGTTTATCTTTTAAACCACTACTGTAATAAGGAGTGACTTAGGCTACTTTTATTTTAGAAAAATTCCACGCGGAAGAAGTCGCGGGTACAGCTAGTCACTACATAGTATAAAACAAAGTCGCTTTCTTTGTCTGTCCCTATGTATGCTTTAATCTTTAAATCTACGTAACGGATTTTGATGCGGTTTTTTTAATAGATATATTAATTCTTGAATGTTTTAGTATACAAACCTTTTCGATATTCCCACGGAACAAAAGTTACGCGGGTGAAACCGCGAGCAGGTCGCTAGTTATTAATAAATGTAATTTTGAATGCTATATCTGTGCAATTAAAATCTTAGACCAAATAAAAAATCGTTTAGCGTAACGTTTAAAATGGAACGATTCTGGTAGATATATAATGCTATTTCTAGTTGGACACACAAGTATGTATTTACTGGTTTGTTTGTTTGGTTTTGGTTAAGTAAGGTTATTATAAAAACAATACACCCGACTATAACTCAATCGGAAAAAAATATAATTCTCCTTTTAGCGAATTTTCCAAAAAATAAAATAATCTATGCCAGTCTCATAATGAAGCAGAATAATGTCGCATTTGAAGTTGAAATCCATCAAATTGTTTAGGCTACAAATCATGCCAAATAAATGTAAAATATTTCATGAAAATCGTTGGAGCCGATTCCGAAATTCCAATTATATATATATATATATATATATATATATATATATATATATATATATATATGTGTGTGTGTGTGTGTGTGTGTGTGCAACATTGCTCGTTTAAAGTTATTAGATAAATATATCCAAACACATATGTACACACAAACCGTTTTAGGGTAGCTGGTAAGAAAAAAATGCTCGTAATGGTATAAGACTCTGTTGGCTATAGACACCAAAGATACCAAAGACTTTTATATATTAATACATGAACGAAAAGCTTTCTATTCCTTTTTAAGACAAGTTCGTGAACGGCGGAGTATGAAATTTACACAGTTAAAATTTACATTTCAAAAGAGCGCAGAATCCTATTTTTAAATAATATGCAATAGTAATAGACATGTATTACACTAGCTGCAGCGTGCAGCCTGCTGCATTATAAAAGTTTTTGGCGAATCCCGCGGGATTACCTATTTTTCCGGGATAACCTATATGCTGTTCCAAGTCATCATGTATCTGTGTGCCAAATTTCACTCAAATTCGTTCTTTAGTTTTTGCTTGATTGAGTAACAAACATTCATCCGTCCAAAGATTCAAACATCCAAACTTTCGCATTTGTAATGTTAATATAGCTTTATAAAAATAAGAATTACACTCACTGCATTATGTGACACATGGTATACTACATACACTATCATTTATATTTTATTAATATTATAAATGCGAAAGTTTGGATATTTGGATAGATGGATGGATGGATGGATGTTTTACACTCAATCACGCAAAAACTATTGAACGGATTTGAATGAAATTTGGCACACAGGAAAATGACGACATGGAATAGTACATAGGCTACTTTTTATCCCGAAAAATTAGACGATCCCGCAAGATTCGTCAAAAACTTTATAACGCAGCGGGCTGCACGCGGCAGCTAGTGTATATTTTCTTTATGGCTTATGTTAAATTTTCTTTATGTTAAACTTATAAAAGATTTTATTGTTTTTCTTTAGTCGATTTCGACTACAGGGCGATCGCTATTTATTGTTATTATTTGTGAGGAGTACTCTTAAATTATTTCCAAGATCATTATAACCTAAAACCTGTCTAATGTAATAATAGTTCTATCATGCTATCTGTGATTAAGGAGGAGGATTAAATTACAAGCTGCTCTGCTGTAGCTTATTGCGTGATTAAAGGTTTCAAGAAAGTTGCGGCAATAATACGTTTTTCCAGCATAAAAGTTAGAAAATATAGTAACTCTGGGAACTATCTGTACCTATACTAAATTTATCAAATTCTTTTCAACCATTTTTGTGTGATTGAGCAAAAACTTCCACAACATACAAATTTTCACATTTATTACCCATATTCTTTTTTGAACGTCACAACTTTCTTAATGAATATTCACGTCGCAGAAAAGTGAAGTTGATATAATTTTTTACAGGTTGGAATTTTTAAATCAGGGCCTGATTAACCCTTAGCCTAATTAGGCTACAGCCCAGGGCGCGAGGATCGGGGCGGCGCGCTGAAATCGTGTCTTCGAATGCACTATTAATCTAGCATCATTTCATCTACCCTAAATATTTCAATTAGAGTGAGCAGAACACTAAAACTAAAAGCACTGCGCACTAAAAAAGCTTGGGAGTCCCTGCTTTCAACAATAAAGAATTTTTAGTTAAAATCAGGGACTGGGAAAATTCTAAGTTAATAACCTATCATGACAACTTTCCGGATCATCGTAAATGTTTGGGATATTATGAATGTAACTCTTGATCAGTCGCTGTTTTAAATTCGAATCTAGTGAGTCCGATTTTTTTATTTTGTGTCGTAATCCTTTCAAAATAATTTAGCAATGTCGTTAAGCGTGATTTTGCATTCATTTATATAAGAGTGTATAATTTTTAGATCTTGTTTATAACAATAGTGACAATAGTGTAATATTACTTTTGACTTGACGTGACTAATAACCTTTGGCCTTTGTAGATACGGTAACAGCTGATTTATTATTCGTCGCCTGTATTCGCCTTGGGCGCGGCCGACGACGTGGTGCCTCGAACATTCGAAAGGTTCAAGGATATAAAATTTTTAAAAGTGTCTAGATAGTAATATTATGATGGTTTGTTTTAATTTTTACCGTCAGCACTTGAAACTGCATAAGTTTTTAAACATAGTAATTGTGCGCTTAATTTCGTGGTTGTAACTGGTTGTAACGCGGTGGTACCAGACCCGGTCGAGCAGATGCAGAACTCTACCACCTAGTAAATTGAAAAATGTAAAATTTATAAATGTATATTTTAAAATCATGGCATGGCAGCCTGCTCATATTACAGATGAAATTATTTATACGCAGTCTGAAAAACTATTGAGTTGGGGCGTTGACAACGGAAGAAATGTTATTATTATCATATTAATAGATCTTTTTGCATTACGCTAGCTCCCAATTCGTCGTTTACGGTAAAATTGAACATTCCAAGTCACCACAATCAACTTGTTTGTCAATAATATTAGGATAATTGAATTTTAAGCACTTTTAGTAGTAACTTGCTATATCCGGACACATCAACTTTTCGCGCTTGACATAGTAAAATTATCGAAGAAAAATTTTACTTAATGCTCTTACTTAACGTCCCAGGTCTTGTTTAAAATTTAAACACCTTTGCGCTATTATCTAGTGCCCGAAAAATAGATTTACCGGTGACATGTGTCCAAGTTAATCATAGTTATTTTAAAAGCCTTTAAAAATATGTACAAAAATAAATTTATCATTTATCATTTCAAAAGTACTACTGTGAGAAATGAAATTTAAAAAGATTTATTTTTATAAATATACAAATAATAAGGAAGAAAATGTTGTGTGTTGTAATAAGGAAAACATTGCTATGAAATGAATAAAATTTACCCTTATACAAAATTTCTAAGTATTCACGTCACATCTAGACTTCGTATATCAATGTCAAACGCCTTCTACGAATCAAGAGGAAAATGACATACAATCGACCACTTCCGAACAATTATCCTAGGTCAATCTCGTTAAGACGTTTATGAGAGTTTGTCCACTGCTCTGAACAGCACAAATATAAATAAATATTATGTATATAAAATATAACTGCTCCGTTGGTCGAGTGGTTAGCGACTCTGACTATGCAATCGACAGGGCTCAGGTTCGATTCCCGACGAGGACAAGCATTTGTGTGATGAGCATAAATGTTTGTATTTCTGGGTTTGGGTGTTTATTAAATATATTCTAGTATTTATTTATGTATTCCTATGTATTAATATTGTTGATAAACACCCATAACACAAGCAAATAATTTGCTTACTTTGGGGTTAGATTAATAAGTATAATTTGTTTTTTAAATATTAATAGTACCAAAATATCTTAATGTATATGTATACAGTAATAGTACGAATTATAAAAAGAAGAGCTGAAAGAAAGAGCTTTTATCTATGTTGGTCCCTTTTCATGAACAGGCCGTCTACCTTCCTGGCAGGTAGTTTGTAAAACGTGAACGATTGCCTAAATATCTAGGTGTCAGAATACTACTAGGTGTCAAAATTCTGCAACAATGCGGCCGGGTTTGCTCCTATTCCTGCCGTAGTAGAATAAGACAGTATTTGTCACTGTTTATTTCGAGGTCGGAGGGTAAACGATCCGTAATTCGTAACGGTAAGCATTCGCATAATAACGAGGTATTCCACAAGTTGTTTAGACTATTTGATAATTTAGTTCGCCTTACAGAAAATGTTACTACCGTAATTAAAACAAGTCGTTTTACAGATATAGGAACCGCGAATAAATCCATGTTTTCTCGGACACTTCGAGCAGTGGATAAGCGTCCTTAAACTAATACGGAACATGTGTGTGTGCCTTATCAGCTTCATCTTGTTTTATACCTGCTCCTAGCCTCCGCAGTGAAATCAACACGTCTGTTATACAACACAAAGAGATAGATATATACGGTTATAGGCATCATAACTATCTTATAGTCATCATTTTTTATAACAAACTCGGCAAGGACAAACATTTGTGTGATGAGAATAGATGTTTGTATTTCTGGGTTTGGGTGTTTATTTCATATATTTGATTATGTATATATACATATATATACATATGTATTAATAGTAATTAATACAATATATATTATTACATAGTATAAAACAAAGTCGCTTTCTCTGTCTGTCCCTATGTCCCTATGTATGCTTAAATCTTTAAAACTACACAACGGATTAAGATGCGGTTTTTTTTAATAGATAGAATGATTAAAAAGAAAGGTTTATATGTATAATAACATTCAATGTATTGAAGAAAAATACTGCAATTTTTGAGTTTTCTGATGTCATGTCGTAAGTAATTATATTTTTTTCCGCTTACATTGCAAACGCAGGCTAAACCCTACGAGATTTATCAAAATAATGTACTAAGTATTTGTACATCTTAAAAAAGTCTACAGAAAACTCCGCGATGGTATATGTCTATCTCTTATGGAAAACCCACAGTAGCATTTTTTGTCATTTACTTTTTACGAGAAATAATGGCTTTTTTTCGAAGCAATTTTAAGCAATACAGCACTAATCCTTATCCAATTAAATACCTTAAATATACTGTTGATAAAATATAGATCAATATGGCTGTTTACAGCATGTAATTTAAATAAATATTTTCGAAGATATTACAGATTTAAAATGCAGGAGCGTAGCGGTTCCGGGTTTATGGGCCTGTGGAGGCGCGCGCGCGGTATGTTATGTTAAACCGCCGCGCTGGGAAACGTGTTAATTTTGGGATAAATAATAAATATAGGACTGCAGCTGAAAACCAAAATTTAGTACATTTTTTAAACTAAATATAACCATATAACAATCATGTCGAAGATTAGAAATAGTATTAACAAATTATTTGTTTTAGAATTTTTTTAGCCTGTTTTCGAAATTTTATTTGATCAAGTACATTCTATCATGTAATAAGTTAGCACATTCCTTAGATAATATCTTCAGGTATATCGTATATTTTTTTTAAAATTATTAATTAACAATTAATGTAAATATATATATATATATATATATATATATATATATATATATATATATTTTAAGTGATTTTAAACCAGTTTTTAACTTCCCACTACGTATGTAGATAAGGAAGTTACTGATTTTACCCCGATTTTCGAAAATCGAGTTTTCAGATGTTTGAGGTCCTAGGAATCTTTTCCGACTATTTTCACGATGACGTCAGTATGTCTGTATGGATTGGATGTAATTGTGTGTGTGTGTGTGTGTGTGTGTGTGTGTGTGTGTGTATGTGGGTGTGTGTGTATGTGTGTATGTAAACATCTCATTACTTTTTAACGGCTAGATCGATCGAATCGATCGCGGTTGATGGCATTCGGTTGGATTCCGCTTAACTTAGATTTACTGAAAATTTGAACCGATTCGGTCCAGGATATTTTGAGAAATTTAAAAAAAACACTAAAAAAATTTGACGAAACAGTATTTTTTAATATAACTTCCAGATTTATCTACCGATTGAGTACAAAAACTAATCAGCTCTATTTCTCAAAAAATTACGTCTAATACATAAATTGCATCAAAATCGGTTTATCCGTTTGGCAGTAATCGTGGACGAAAAATTTTGAAAAAAGTGTTTTTTCGACGTAGCTTCGAAATTTTTCAACCAATCATTTTTTGGTGTTCTACGATATCTTAGTACTAAAAAAACTACGTCAAATGCCGTTTCAAAAATCAAAATTGAATTTAATTCTCAAAAGTTATAGCTTTTCAAATATAAAAATTACATTGTTTTTAGCAAACTTATTTAATTTTTTTTAAAATAACTTTCAAGTTTACCGATTGACTTTAAAATACTATCAGCTTTTGTTCTTTAAAAACTGCGTCAAATACCGTTAATTTAATCAAAATCGGTCAATTTGTTTGGGCTTTATCAATGAAGAAAATTAAAAATTAATTGTTTTTTGACATAGCATCGAAATGTTTCAACCTATCGATTATTAAGCTAAAAAAATATTTTAGATCTCAAAAAATTGAGTTGAATGTCATCATCGTTTTCAAATATACAGCAAAAATTTAATAATACTGCCATTTTGAACTGAAAAATCTATCCTTATATTTTTTACTCTTTTGAGCTTAAAATACCTTAATTTAGTGAGAAGTTTCAGGGATGGCCCGTAGGGTCAACCATTTACACATTTTTCCCGTTTGCTCCGATGCCTCGACTTAAATCGTAGGGTCGAACCTTCAACGTGGGCTTAGATTTGAGCGTTGACTGTTTTTCACATGGCAACTATATGTCGCTCTTTCAAGAGTAACCTCTAAAGAAAACATGTTTGTATTGTCTAATGGCAAGAAAGCTGTGAACGTTGTATATAAAGACATTCTGTAATTAATAAATTGTAAAAATAAAAGAAATAGGTAAAAATGTAAAAACTAAAAATGTAGTACCTATATGAATTTAGATATTTCAACGATAGCAGGAAATCTTCATGGTATAGGGAAAGGGGAATTGTTTTACTCCAAATTTAACGCATGCGGGCCACGGGCAATAACGAATAAATCAAAACTACTGGATCGATTTTAATAATTTTCTTCCCGTGCGAAGCCGGGGCGGGCCGCTAGTATATATATACTATATATATAATACATATATATATATATATATATATATATATATATATATTGTATTTCTTAATGTATTAAGTTTTCTCTTTCTTGAGTTAGCTGTAAGATATCTATCTCTTATGTGTGCAATAAAGTGTTAAATAAATAAATATTTCCACGTGTTACTGTCATTAACTAACACCCATTTTATGTGCAAATAATTTGCTTACTTTGGAGGTACATCGTTTAGTGTAATTTGTCCAGTGATATTTATTTATTTATTTCTTGATGGAAATAAATAAACATCGCCTGTCCACATCAAACATTTGTGTTATGTTGTCATCGGTGAAGAAAATATGTCACGTGACACGCATAAGATTGCTGTTTATCTTACTACCTTGGCTACTGAGATTTTACTTTATATAAAACCATAAAAACAAGATTACGTGATCTTAGCTGATCTAAGTCTAGAAAGCTAACCATTAGACCAACGAAGAAATTAAGTGACGTTAATTTATAAATAAAAAATTATTTACACTAATTTATAAAATAAATATGTACGTATAACCAACGATGTAATCATTTAGCATTATTTTGTATATAATTATATATCATAAAAAATAATTACTTTATAAAATAAAAAGTATTTATTTTATAATGTTAATTAATTGTATTTATTAAACACTTACGTATAACCAACAATCATGTAACATTAATTTATAATTTAAAAAAATTTAATTAATTAACATCTACTAATCCATACTAATGCGAAAGTAACTTTTTCTGTGTGTGTGTGTGTGACATAATCACGCCCGATTGTGATGAAATTTCATATAACGAAGTTTTAAAGTCTTGGGATGAACATAAGCAATTTTTACTTAATTTTATAAAAATAATGTAATATAATATTTTATAATTCTACGTCCGGCAATGATGTGTACTGAATTTGAAATGGAAGATATATCGGCTAAGCCTGTCAAAACCTGAATTTCTCACTCGAGTCGGTATAGGCTACTCGAGTGGTCAGAGTCATTCGAGTTGATTCGAGTCACTCGTAATCCGAGTTATCATATAATTTACTGGAGTGCGAGTAGAATAAAAGCTACTCGAGTGACTCCAGTGAAATACGGATCGAGTCCCATCACTGATCAGAATCAGTGGCGAGCTTGTAAACTGTAAAACAGTAGCTTAGTTGTGTGCATAATACACAACAAAGCGTTTTAAATCTGGCCGATTAATTTGTTACATTTGCAGGGAACATTTTATCTAGATAGTACATAATCTAAGGTAATAGCGTAGTATTTTCGAAAGCGCAAATAACATAGTTATTGAACTTTAAAAAATAACTATCCAATTTGCAAAAAAATATAAATATCCATCATTTTGAGCTATCCCGACGATCTTATTACCATCACAAATAACAACACCAACTCAGATGTAACACACACAACACTACACCGTCGTCGCCGGTCTCGACGGCGAAGACTTCTTTATCGCCCCGCGCTTAACGCGGGGCGAAATGCCACGACTCCTCCCACCAACACTAGTCCGAACGTCGCACTAAGCCGAGGTCCGGTCTCACAGGAGACAGCCCTTAGCGCGGGCGTTTATAGGCCCAATTTTAATATTTTAAATTCTGGTTGAGCATTCTGCTCGCCCAAAAGCCCGGTGACGCAGTAACGACCCATGAGGTCAACTGCAATAGCCATTTCGAAAAAAAAATCATTTTGAGCAAATATCCGATAAAAATGGGTAAAAACGAGTATTTATCCATTTCGGATAAATACTCAAGTATTTATCCTTTGAATTTTTATCCTTTGCCCATCAAAACAACCCGATGCTAGGGTACTTGTACTATTATATTATATATTCTGTGGCTAGGGTCAAAACAATTCGTTTAACTTTTTCACTTGTAATTATTTATTACTTTTAGATTTAATACCTCACGGTCACGATGAGGATCACAACCTATCTTGCCAAATAATAGAATGGTGAATCGCTCCGTCTTATGTTTACTCTGCTTACTCAACAAAGGAATCAGCTTGATGGTATGTTTAATTATAAGTTTCATTTTTTAAAGTAAGTAATAATAAAATTATATTAACTATCTTTATTACACAAAATAACTAATCTCCATTATTCTGTGCTTATTATCAGATTATCAGGACGCCTAGCGCCTCATTAGTCGAGTGGTAAGCGAACCTAACCACCAATTGATAGGGCTTAAGTTCGATTCCCATCAGGGACAAACATTTCTGTGATTAGCATAAATGTTTGTATATTTGGGTCTGGGTGGGTATTATGTATGTAACAGTATTTATATGTGTATTTTTATGTATTAGTTTCGTTGACTAACACCTATAACACAAGCAAATAATTTGCTTCTTTGATGTTAGATCAATTTTATTTTTTATTTTATTTTATTTTATTTGGAAAGCACACAGTGTACATACTTAATTTATATTACAATGTGATTAACTAGGCACCATTTATTTGCTTTCGCATATTGATATTTGTGTGATTTGTCCAAAAGAAAACAAAAAAAAGATTAACTTGTTGATAAAAGTAATTCGTAGAACTGTTTACAACATATTATTTTAATTATTAATGTAGTTTTTATTAATAAACGCTAAATGTCAAATTAAACATTTATTAAGTATACAACTTCCTCTTCAGATTGTAGTTGCATGCTAACTGACAATCATAAATTGTTACAGTGCAATAATCCTTTCACTGCATACATAACCATTGAAGCATATGGAAATTAATCTTAAGTGCTGTCGTTACTGTAATTAATCGCAATCTAGTTCAGACGTAGCAAATATTTTTTTCTCTACTAGTACGGAAATTTTTCTTAGTCTTGTTTTCAAGCAACTTTGCAAAACCGACTTCCCAGGCTATCAAATAGGCTATATGTTTTTTATGTTAATTACCTAGGAACTCGGTTATTTATGCACCAAATTATCTGCTTGTGTTATGGGTATTAGTCAACGATACTAATATATAGAAATACATATATAAATACTAGAATATATTTAATAAACACCCAAACCCGGGCATACAAACGTTTATGCTCATCACACAAATGCCCCCGTCCCCCCGGGGATCGAACCCGAGCCCCGTCAATTGCGTAGTCAGGGTCGCTAACCACTCGACCGACGGGGCAGTCATAATGCGGGGCGATAGTAACTATTATTTAATCTGTGGCCAAGGTAGTAACTATTATTAAATCTGTGGCTACGGTTCAAAATTTAGCAATTGTCGGTTTTTTGTTATTTTTGGTTAAATCTTTTGTTATTACTTTTTTCTCATTTTGTACAGAAATTCATTTTTCATAATGTTAAAGCCGAGAAAACTATTTTCATCATTTCTAATTGGTGGTGAACGATAATATCGGTATACAAATTAGAAAAAGCCCGCTTTTTATTGCATCAGACATGTAGAAAAAATAGTAGATAAAAGATCGATAACAGATATTTTATACGATTTTTGATAGATGTATCTTCACGCCCGCATTCTTGAAGAGATTGGCAGAGGTACAATCAGGGCACCCACGATTAACCGAAGATCTTTAGTCCCACAATATAGTTTAACCGAAGATCTTTAGTCCCATAATATATAGGTGGCATGCCTATCTGCAACCGGGCACTTATTTAATCCCGGGCGACGATGTTTTTGTCAGAAAACAGAAAAAGCACATTTTTGGATTGCCTAACCGGGAATCGAATCGGGACCTCATGTAGTCAATACCGCCACCGGACCACTAAACTACAGAAGCAATCAAGATCTAGAGGCGATTTTTGATAGATGTGTTTCGGAAAGGATCATGACTGACATGTAGCGTGATTAAAGTCGGATGTGAGTGCTTTCTGAGGTTGATGTCGACACTTTTCAAAACTGGCGTGTTTGTATGAGGATAGTTATGAATAGCTATGGAGAAAGAGGAACATGTTAATCTGGACGGTGTTGTATGACACTCGGTTCCACCTACCGGCCTTGTGAGAGGTTTTGCGTGAAGTTATTTATTTATTTATATTTATGCACAGACAAAAAGTACATAGGTTTAACTTAACGCCTAATGGCATTCTATACTAGCCAACCTCATGTATTAAGAAAATAATTAAAAGAGGTGGTGCATCTCAATTCTATTCATATAACTCAAACTTACTATGAAAAGACAAAATTAATACAGAGTAATAAATAATTTACAATATAAATATATAAATACGCGTTATAATAACACATATTACTAAATTATACCATACTTAATTACATACATATATACATAAACACTCATTTACATACATACAAATATAAATATATATATAAATACTTATTATACATACATACAAATAATAAATAATTTATGAGCACAAAACAATCTAAACACTGTAACTAAATTGACGTCACTATTTTTATGTACTGAAATATAATTTTAATTGTCTTTTAAATGATAGTTTTGAAGGGGATTTTCTGATGTGTGTAGGAAGTACATTCCACAAACGAATTGCTCGGTAGAAAAGTTATGTATGTAATATACTCGTATATGTATTTATTTAAAATTGCGATTGCCTGTGATCGGAATTCGACCATAAGCTAAACAATAAAATCTGTTTTTAAGTTTGAGAACTGACTTTAGCCGTAACATGAAGTATTAGGTATAGGTGGAGCTACCACTCGTATTAATCACTTGAAACACATATTTACGTTATATCTCTGTCTATGAGGTTTCCCCAATTCTTTTTATACAGCTGTGTTAGAAAGAGAGGGAAAGACCTCAGAAAATGACAGCTGTATTTAAATGTCTGAAAATCCACAACCGTGCGATTCTCCAGGCATTTTTTGCACCGCACCACTCTTTTGTGGAACCAGCTATCGGCAGAAATTTTTCCAAATGGATACGACTTGGGGACCTTCAAGAAAAGAGCTTACTTATTCTTAAAAGGCCGGCAACGCAATTACAAGACCTCTGGTAGTGTACTTGGGCGGCGGTAATCACTTACCGTCAGGTGAGCCTCCTGTCCGTTTGCCCCCTCTTCTATAAAAAAAATTGTGTTTCAAGTAGGTATTAGAAGTGCTGCCTCCAGATATAATACAGCTTCAGGAGCCGTCAATAAAATTGTATACATGTGTGTATGAATGTAGTGTGTGTAAAGTATATTTTTATTAATTTAATACTTTAATTTAATTTAAAACTTTTTATTTAAAAATATTAGGTTTCTGCAGTCCTCTGCAATGTAATCTTTAAATGTGTCAATTTTTATACTTCACCGTTCGCGCAACTGTCTTAAAAAGGGGTCCAATTTTTCTTTCACGTATTAATATATAGATATCTTTTCATGTTCCTAACAGAAATTTTACGACATTATGACGTCAGGGTTATTGGTTAATTTAATGCGTGTACGTTATAGGTGTACTGTGGTTTACCTCTAAAGTAATCCTTCAATTGTCTTAGGAAATGTCAATGTCAAAATGTCTACCTCTTTTCCTGATAACAAGGCTTCAAAGAAACGTTAAAGAAATTATATGCAATATTATTAATATTTAGCGTATTGTGGGAATTGTATTGTTTTTTTTTTATATCATAAGATAGCAAACAAGCAGATGGGTCTCCTAATGGAAAGAGTCAACCATCGCCTATAGACACCAAAGATGTTAATGGTGCGTTGCTATCTTGTGGCGAGGTCTAATGCCACATGCATAAGTTTACCGGCTACCTTACCCTCCAAATCGGAACACGACAGCGACAAGCACTGACGCTATTACGGCAGGAATAGGTAAGGCGGTGGTACCAGACCCGGGCGAGACAATGCAGAACTCTACCACCTAGTAGCCACGATGGTAGTGACTCAATAGCCAATCGGCCTTTTACGACCTGCCTGGCAGAATGGCAGTTGGCCTATTCTACAAAGGAGGCCGGGACAGTATTGTGTGTAATAGTATTGTGGTATATTTTGTGGGAAATGTAAAATATGCGCTTTATGATTTTTTCTTATTTTCCCGTCACGTGATATAAAGCTTACATTGTTCGAACTCGTCGCGTCCGCGGAATTTTCAAAATAGCCGTTCACTTTTGATAATCAAACGAATTTACCTGTATGTAAAGGTTTTTTTTTATATCATAAGATGACAAACAAGCAGATGGGTCTCCTGATGGTAAGAGTCAACCATCGCTTATAGACACCAAAGATGTTAATGGTGCGTGGCTATCATGTGGCAAGGTCTAATGCCACAAGCCTAAGTCCACCAGCTACTCCACCCTCCAAACCGGAACACGACAGTGACAAGCACTGAGGCTAATGCGACAGGAATAGGTAAGGCGGTGGTACCAGACCCGGGCGAGACAATGCAGAACTCTACCACTTAGTAGTCACGATGATAGTGATTCGCATAGCCAATCGGTCGCCTTTTATACCTGCCTGGCAGAACGGCAGTTGGTCTATTCTTCAAAGAAGCCTGGAACCAACACGGGTTTAATCATAATCACTAGAAGAACCGTTTGAATATATTAGCACCTAACATAATGTAGTATAACATACGCACCTGCCATTTCGCACTATATTTTGGTGGTAGAAAAAAATGAGGGTATTATTAAGTTGGCTCACTCACCGATTAGTCATTTAGTTTAGAAAATTCCTGAGTATATACTTCAAGTCTAGGGGTTACAGCTAGAGTTGGACGGAAGGGATACTAATATCTCCGAACAAAGCTCTTCGAGTAATTGTGATTGAACTTCACGTACAGGTAACTCACCATCTCGATGTCTGGAAATCCACAACTGTGCGTTTCTCCCGACACTTTTTACCTCGCACTACTCTGTTGTGGAACCAATTACCGGCAGGGGTATTTCCGAACGGATACGACATAGGGACCTTCAAGAAAATAGCTTACTCATTCTTAAAAGGCCGGCAACGCAACGGCAAGACCTCTGGTATTGCAGATGTCCATGGGCGGCGGTGATCATTTACCATCAGGTGCACCTCTTGCTCGTTTGCCCCCTCTTCTATAAAAAAAAAGGTAAGTTCGTTTAATCATCAATTACTCCCAAGCTTTGTTCTTAGTATTAGCATATAACATAATATTAATGTAAATTAACTTATTTAGAAAACCTGACACATATACATTCCTGTGACCCAAAATGATTACTTCTTTATTATTTATTCGGGTAAAAAAGTAGCCTAGGTCACTCGTGAGTATTGTAGTTTTTGAGTTTATTCGTTACAGACATAAAAAATACAATTTTTCCTCTATATAATATGGTATAGATATAAAGAAGTTATTGTACTATGTGTAGTAATTTTAATTTACCAGTTAGTCAAGTACCGTTCAGTGCTGCTGCAGTAAATATGGGTAAACGTTATTCATCATCATTTCTAGGCTTTATCTGCACACAATAGTTCGGTTATTACTAAGAATAGTAATATTTAATCTGTATTCAAAAGTCAAAATCTCTGGTATCTCCCCAGTACTAGCGTCTGGACATTTTCATTTACATACGCGCTTAAAGCTTGTCTATTATATTTGTAAACTAGCGACCTGCCCGCAGTTTCACCCGCGTATCTTTTGTTCCCGTGAGAATATCGGAAAGGTTTATATACCAAAACCTTCCGCAAGAATCAATCAATCTATCAAAAGAAACCGCATCAAAATCCGTTGCGTTGTTTTAAAGATTTAAGCATACATAGGGACATAAGGATATAGGGACAGACAGAGAAAGCGACTTTGTTTTATACTATGTAATGATTATCTCTATAATTTATACATATTATAGACTAATTTTCATATTCTTACGTTTTTATAGCATAAGCAGAGACATTAGATGACAGCAACCTGATGTTATAAGACAAGAGTCGCATATAGAATCTATAGTATGCGTTGTCAAACCCGACATTTTCGCATCGAATTAAAAATCATGTGCGTACGTTTACTAAATATCCTTAAAGTAAATGAGATAGTACTAAACTTGAGTGAGATGTGCTAGGATTGTACCTTCCAGTAGTCACGATAGTAACAGGACTTTAGGCATGAAGGCTAATACGAATACCAAACCACAGATGAAGACGGGAAATTATTTTATTAATAACTTAGTTTCTCGTCTTTGGGAGGAAGCCTGATAATAATAATAATAATAATTGTAGTGGAACTGATTGGTCTACGTGTTAATTCAATGCTCATGTAACGAACGACCGAGCCGGTCACGACTTATTGGAGCCTATTCAAGTTAACTTGTAATGAGTGTTATGTAATTTGTGTTAGTGTCTAGCTAGAGATATGGGCAATTGTGTGTTTATTAATTGAAGTCGCCGCTCTGTTAGAGGAGTAATTGGCAAGAGGAATCTTTTTTGGGTTTAGAAGTAAACTAAGAATCCTTATTCATTCTTTTGCTACGTCTGTCCGCACCATAGACTAGAGATCCTTATTACTAAAAAGTTGTAATTTGGCGTTCGTGCCAAATTTATGCATGTGGCATTAGACCTCGCCACAAGATAGCAACGCACCATTAACACCTTTGGTGTCTATAGGCGATGGTTCACTCTTTCCATCAGGAGACCCATCTGCTTGTTTGCTATCTTATAACATAAAAAAATATATATAAATGATCTAAATAAGGATCTAAATCATTATATATTCACGTCAACAAAGTGGTAGTTAATATAAAATATTGAAAAAAATTTTTTTCAGGGTAGCTCCTCTGCATGTAAAGTGGGAATGCTAATTTTTTTCTCACACAATCCATTGTGTGAAATGTCGTTGCATAGGTTTTTAAAAAATATTATAGGTTTGTGAAAACAAGTTTTATTAACGGACTCGTTTGTAAAATATTAAGTTTTTAAGTGGTAATTTTTGTTAGAGTCTAGTGTCCAGTCAAGTGAACCTGTGGTGCGGATATAATTGCCATTGACGTTGAATAGCTTAAATGTTCATAGTATAAATATGAAACTTTGATCGTTATAGTATATATTTATTGGTTTATGTAAACATTATTTTAAAAACCGGCCAAGTGCTTGTCGGATTTGCGCACGAAGGATTTCGTACCATCATTTATAAAAGAAAATCACGTTTCTTGTTTGTATACTTATTTTGAAAATATTCAAGTTTCTACCTCTTTATTAAGATCGAGTAAAAATTGCTTAAGAATTACGTTTGTTGTATGGGAGCGTCTGTTTAATATTTACTTTATTTTTATTGAATTATTTATTTTGAAAGATAATATACAACCAAATATTCTGTGAAAATTTTAAGCGTCTACCTGTTATCGCTATTAATATTGAGCAAAAAAATACGAAAAAACACGTTTATTGTATAGTATAATTTACGATTATAATAGTATAATTTATGATTAATATTTTTTTTAAATTTTTAGTATGTGTAGTTACAGCGGCAATGGAAATACATAATTTGGGAAAATTTCAGCTTTCTTTCTAGCTATCACGGTTTATGAGATACAGCCTGATGACAGATAGACGGACAGACAGAAAGCGGCGGCTTAGTAATAGGGTCCCGTTTTACCTTTTAGGTACGGAACCAAAAACTAAATTAATATTTTTAATTCTCAACATGTGTGTACTATTATTTAAAATTTAACATATTCAGCGGGTTGAGGGAGGACCTTAGTTTTCGTGACAAAATATTTTATGGGGTCACAGAAAGTGTGACACAGCGTGACAATAGGGGGGGAAGGGGATGTAAAAAAAGCTGTTTTTAGCGTGACGTATTTCATAAAGCCCTAAGTTAATTTGTATATTGTATTTGTGTATGTGTGAAGTTGGCTATTACAAACATGTAACGTATTGTAATGCTAAATATCTCTATGTAATATAAATATTCTGTTTATTGCATTATCACAATCGTGACGGTAGCCATTTTTAAATGCGTGACTGACGTGGAAAATTGGATATTTTGCTTATAAAATAATAACATTGGAAATCTATGTTGAGTGTTAAGTTTTATTAATTCCTCTCATTTTACAAATAACTAAGCATGCAATAGAATACTAGTACTTAAGCGTAGGATTGTTAGGAAAGACAAGAGTTCAAACTGCTTAGTACCCATTTTTTTATTGTTCTGTTTGGTTTTGGCCTCCGACTCTCAAATACAGTATTTTTGGAATAGATTTAAAGTACAAATTGGAAGTACAAAAGAAACATTACGCAAGTTTTTAAACGCTTGCAAGCACGTGTGGTGTGTACACATATCTATCTAGATAGGTCGTGTGTATGCGTGTGTATGTGTGTGTCTGGGTGGGTGTATGTATGTGTGTATATATATATATATATATATATATATATATATATATATATATATAATTATACATTAATTAATGTCATATTGTATAACTGTTCGATTCCTGACGGGGAAAACATTTATATGATGAGCATAGATGTTTATATTTCTAGGTTTGGGTGTTATTATGTATGCAACAGTATGTAGTAAGCAAATTATTTGCTATTACTCAAGCAAATAATTTGCTTATTTTTTTATACAATAAGATAGCAAACAAGCAGATTGCTCTCCTAATGGAAAGAGAAAACATCCGCTATAAACACCAAAGATGTTAATGATGCGATGCTATCCTTGAGGCATGATGGAAATGCACATGCGTGTCTCTCGGCTACCTAACCCTCTTAAACCGAAATACGACAAAGGCAAGCATTGACGCTACTGCGGCAGGAATAGGCAAGGCGGTCGTACCAAATACCCGGGCGAGACATTGCGGAACTCTACCATCAATTAGTCACGATGGTAGTGACACAATCAAATGCTTGCCTATTACAACCTGCCTAACAGAACGGCATTTGGACTATTCTTCAAAAGAGCTCGGACCAATTCCTGTAATTTGCCCAGCGATATTATTATTATTGTTGTTATTCTACAGAAGGGATCCACATTAATACGAATTTGTAGACAAACACGTCTACAAATTCCCTCCCATTAATATGGAATTAATATAATTGCAAATAACAATTAAGTATAAATAGCCCTCATAATACTAAGGGCGGCTTGCACCAAAATGCTTAAATGCATTTAGTCCCTTAAACATGTTTAGCAAATGTCAAAACGCCTTAAGGCGAGGTATTTCGATGCGCGTCAATTCTATAGAAAATGGGTGGCGCGGTATGTTCTGAAACCGCTGGGAAACGTGTTAATTTTCTGATAAATAAATATAGGAAATCAGCTGAAAAGTGAAATTTAGCACATTCTTTTTTGTATTTACAACTAAATATCACCATATAAAAATCATGTCGAAGATTAGAAATATTATTAACAAATTATTTGTTTTAGAGATTTTTTAGCATGTTTTCGGAATTTTATATGATCTAGTAAAGTACATTCTATCATATTATGAGTTAGCACATTCTTTAGATGATATCTTCAGGTATATCGTGTAATTTTTGTAAAATTGTTATTTAACAATTAATACAATAAAAACTGATTAAACGAACCAGTTTTTTCCCGTTTGTCGCGATGCCTCGCCTTAAATGCTGTCACTTTAAACGTATTTAGGGGCCGTTCATAAAATCACACTAAATCAGCTTTTTTTGACCCCCTCCCCCCCATTGTCACGCTGTGTCACACTTTTTGTGACCCCCCTAGAAATATTACGTCACAAAAACTAAGACCCCCCCTGCTGAGTATGATAAATTGTAAATGATAGTACACAAATTCTGAAAATTAAAAATATTTATTTAGTTATTATAATAACATTACGCGCAGGGTACGTGGAAACGTTACTGTCTCAAGTATTGGAAAAACAAAGAAACCCGTTGTGACGGATCGCAACGCCGCTAGAGTCGCGCCACAGAACTAGCGCTCATGTCAAAAAATAATAAACGGCGAACGTCACGTTGCCGTATACCCCCCGTCCCCCCTTGTCACATCTTGTCACACTCAGCCAGACCCCCCCCCCCCTCCCCTTGTATGCGAACGTATTTTATGAACGGCCCCTTAGTGACTTAAAATTATTTAAGGATTTTGGTGCAAGCCGCCCTAAACCTTTAAGTAAAACTGATAGATGCGGCAGATGTCCCGCACGAATCCAATCCCAGCGCCACCTACGGGATCCAAATGTGAATCTAAGACACCCAGAGGTCCACACAAGTACACACAAAATTCATTAAAATCGATTTCGCATTTGAGGAGTGCAGTGACACACAAATACAAGAGAGTTCCCAATCACTCCAGTACGACCCTGATTACGTAGAGGTCAGTTCCATTCCTGACAAGACCAAGCATTTTGTGATGAGAACAAACTTTTTAGTTATTAGGTTTGGTTGTTTCTGAAATTTATTTCAGTATTTAGAAATCAGAAATCAGAAGTACTTTATGCAATATAACTTTTTACAATTTATTTTGACACGTCAACATATTTTTAAAACTACTAGGTACCGGATCGGAAACGCGGCCACATACGTTATTTATGTATGTCTATGTATTAGTATGACCAATACACATATGTATAACAGGTAAATCGAATAGTTTCGGGTTAGTTCAGTTCATATAATTGATATCTATATCCATACTTAATATTATAAATGCGAAAGTCTCTCTGTCTGTCTGTTACGCTTTCACGGCTAAACCGCTGAACCGATTTTCATGAAATTTGGCATGGAAGTAGGTGAAGAGCCGGGGTCAAACATAGGCTAAGCTAAGGGCATTTTTTTTCTAAAATCAACCTTTAAAAGGTTGAGATAGGGGATGAAATTTGTATGAAAAGCTATCTTGACGACATATTAATCTACTCAGTTAGTCAGCTAGTTAATATTATAAATGCGAAAGTTTAGATGTTTGGATTGATGGATGGATGGACGGATGTTTATTACTCAATCACGCAAAAACTACAGAACGGATTTAAATGAAATTTGGTATACAGGTAGAGGATGACCTGGAATAGCACAGAGGCTACTTTTTATCCCGGAAAAATTAGCTAATCCCGCGGGATTCACTATAAACTGTTATAATGCAGCGGCTGCACGTTGCAGCTAGTCTATACATCTATCTATACATTTATATCTATACAAATAAATATAATTGGAGTGTCTGTTTGTAATATTAAAATACCCGCTTTTAACTAAATGCATGTAGATGTATATACGGTA
This sequence comes from Apodemia mormo, assembly GCA_036924255.1. Lineage (NCBI taxonomy): Eukaryota > Metazoa > Arthropoda > Insecta > Lepidoptera > Riodinidae > Apodemia > Apodemia mormo. The sequence continues at coordinate 11,749,409 of JAUPFN010000009.1, read as the reverse complement.
CATACACCAAAATCACATTTTTGACAATTTTTGTCTGTCTGTCTGTCTGCCAGTCTGTTTGTTCCGGCTAATCTCTGGAACGGCTGGACCGATTTTGACGGGACTTTCACTGGCAGATAGCTGATGTGATAAGAAGTAACTTAGGATACTTTTATTTTCGAGATATTTCCCACATACACATACATATTTCACAGCTAGTATTATATAAATTCCATTATTTTTGAAATAAACTGGTATATATATATATATATATATATATATATATATATATATATATATATATATATATATATATATATATATATATATATCAAGTATAAGAGTCACAATATCTAATATTAGAACACGATATAAATAAGTACATATATCGTGTTTTCAATTAAGTTCCGTATACTAGAATATACTGTGCTAAATCGCAAATCTAATCAATCAAATTGATAATCAGCTGTAGGGCTATTATTTTAAGCAATTTGCGTAGTACTACATACACGTAAATTGTATAATTACTTCCTGATAAGCCGCAGGCTAAGAAGTATTCTAGATCACGGTAATTAGGTGGTAGAAATTTTTTACCGGAAACGGTGTGACAGACGTCCTATGTGCCTAGACATGTAGGCACGTGTGCAATGCAAGGTGTCTATGTATGGCCACTAAACTTACTTTGCAATTTATAGTAATGTTTATCTGTATACAGGGTTGCCTTTAAAGTTCCGGCCAAATTTTCAGAGACTGTTCAGAATTCATAACATGTTCGATTTATATAACAAAAAAATTAATTCAAAAAATTAATTCGAAATTTCATTTTTTCCTGCACAAATATGACGTATGGCACTCGGAGACTGCCGCGGTAAAGCTATTGCGTAGCATTTTTTATCAACTTATGCAATTACAATTATATATTTATTTTATTTATGCAGTATTTTTTTCTTTGTTTATTCATATTTAAAACACTTTGTACACAAATTATACGAGTACAGATATTCACTGTTGTACGTGGATGATAAATACCTATACACCTATATACTTTCTCACAAACAGCTGATTACGGTAGTTTTCCAATACAACCAATGCCACCTAAAGGCGGGTTGCTGAACTAAAGAGACAAGCGTGATATTTCAAAAAGTCATTAAAAGTTCTGGTATTTATCGATAGATGGAAAAACTAAAAAGTATCACCACTGTGCCGGTCGGAGTGAGGGTGTTAGGTTTTTTCGTTAAGGAATTTCTGGATTCGATCTCCACGCTCAAGGCCCGCGATAGAAGCTATGCAATAGCTTAAAAACAAAACGCATGGATATTATAATTTCAATTAGGCAAAATTCGAACTAAATTATTTTAGTGCCTACAACCAAATTAAAAGTGATCGAGGAAAATGTACTAAGAGCGACAGGCTACATAATAGTTACTATCGTAATTATAGGTAAATGGAAAATGACAAACTGCCAAAAGAGTTCATTCATAAGACTCTAGATTTGGTGCAATATGTGTAAACAAACATTTTTATATATATGTATATTCCTTTATACTAAATATATTTTTTTAATTTTTACCTAAACAGGTTTCATTCAGTACATAATAGAAAAGTTAAAGCATAAAATATTATTTATATACTAATGAGTATATATAAAATATATTTATTTATGTAGTATTGAGAATAATCCTACAGTGTTGAAATTCTGCATTAATCTATCAAAACAAATTGTAGCTAGTTCTGGCCGCTTTGGTTATCGGAAAATCAGTTCTGGTTTCAAAGGGTTGCACTAATGTTAAAATTACATATGATTCGGAAAAATGTAATAAGTAAAATATTTGTACCTAAATGTTCAATTTACTTTAGAGAAATCAGAAGGACTTACTTTATTGAATTGTACAAGTTATTTTGATGCGTCAAAATAACTTTGGATCAGAAGAAATCAGGAACGGATCAGAAGAAATCAGAAGTACTTTATTCAATAAAACTTTTTACAAGTTATTTTGACACGTCAACATATTTTTTAAAAACTACTACCGAATCAGAAACGCGCCACACACTGAGAAGATCCGGCGAAAGAAACTCAGCGGGCTTGTCTTTCTTCACATAATTTTATTTATTTTACAAAATTACAAAAAATATATATAAGATTGGTATAAGGAGCAATTAATCACAGTATTTTTTGTCTTATAAATAATCTGAGATTTACTAATACCTACCCTTTTTTACATACTTTTGTTTTAACAAATTTTTTAAATTGATTCACTGGTAGATCTATTGTAATTTCGTGAAGTTTATTGTAAAAGCATATGCTTTTACAACAGACTGCCTATTTATCAAATTTTATCTAAATTCTGGAAAAACTTCTTTGCTACATATAATCGATTACGATTATATAGCAAAGAAGAATTTCGCCACGTCGAGCCTGTCGACACTATCTCAGTAGTAGAGCATACCGGCTTTAGGGAGACGGTCGCAGGTCCATCCTTGCGTGTCGATATTTTTCTTTGTTGTTTTTAAGTTTTTCCAGTTTTCCCAAGCTATAGCACAATAATAATTATCTAAATTCGTAGTTTTTGAGGCGTGAAGGCGTAACAAACATTCATCTACAAATTTTCACATTTATAATATTAGTAGAATGATGAGATTTGTAGATGACTGTACCTTTTCTAAAGTTGATTGAAGTAAGCGTAAACTTCCTTATGACAAGATTTTCTGCGTGCGATAAAAAATCCGGTTAGCATCATTCCTTTAATGTAAGGTCAGTAAATTATTTTTACTCATAACTTTCCTTTTTTGTCACTAGCTATATGCCCCGTGTTAGTCAGAGTTCCCTTTGATGAAAATACCATCAGGCGGTTCATAAAAGGCGAACGATTGGCTATTTAAGTCACCATTGTGATTACAAGGTGGTAAAGTTTTGCGTTGTTTTGCCCGGGTCTGGTACCACCATCTTACGTTACCTAATCTAATCCTACCGCATTACCGTTAGTGCATACCACTGTCGTGTTCCAGTTTCGAGGGTAAAGTAGCCTGCGGTAGGAAGGCTACTTATGTAGGTGGCATTAACACCCTGTCATACGGACAGCAACGCACCATTGTGTGTATAGACGATGGTCGTCTTTTCAGACCAGGAGAGCCACCTGCTTGTTTGCTATCCTATGATATAAAAATGCTTCTTGTTGTATTTATTCGTACCACTTTTTTAGAGTGGATAATGAAGCGCTTGACCACGATCTCTCCTGATGGTACGTTAAGATGAGGCCTAAGATGGAACGTGCTTTCCTAAAATGTACCCGTTCACTCTTTTCTTGAAAATCCCCAGATTGTTCTCGTTGGGGAACATAGATTTTAAACGAATATTCTGCATAGTTAAAAAAAATTACAACTTTTTTTAGTTTGAAAATAGAGATTGGTATACAATGAAAACGCCGTGTTGGTCCCGGCCTCCTTTGAAGAATAGACCAACTGCCGTTCTGCCAGGCAGGTCGTAAAAGGCGACCGATTGGCTGTCGAGTCACTACCATCGTGGCTACTAGGTGGTAGAGTTCTGCATTGTCTCGCCCGGGTCTGGCACCACCGCCTTACCTATTCCTGCCGCAATAGCATCAGTGCTTGTCGCTGTCCTGTTCCGGTTTGGAGGGTAAGGTAGCCGGTAAACTTATGCATGTGGCATTAGACCTCGCCACAAGATAGCAACGCACCATTAACATCTTTGGTGTCTATAGGCGATGGTTGACTCTTTCCATCAGGAAACCCATCTGCTTGTTTGCTATCTTATGATATAAAAAAAATAAAAAATAAAAAAGAGATTTGAAGAAATTTAACCTCTGACATTGAACTATCATGTATTTATTATACGAGGCTAAGAAAATTCACCACCAACTATGGTGGTGAATTTTCGTGGCCATACAAGATCGAATTGCTTGCAAAAAGGGAGCCCAAAAGACCGGCTTTCTCTTTTACGATGAGGGCTAACATGTTATGATTATTGTGCTGGGATGGAGGGCTTTAGAGAGAGCGCACTTATTCCCGCGGAAGGCGATCTAATTTCTCGCCAATTCTGTTAACCTGTCGTCTTTACATTACCAATGACTATTTTGAAGGACCTGGACCTAAAATTGTACTCCTTTCTAAGTAGGTTTGTTTTTACATCACAAGCCTGCGTGCACGTTCCCAGGTTTAATAGCCTCTTGCTTTTGACGTAAAGCCAGTTTGCACTGGCGACCAAACCAGGGTTCAGACTTGCTACTGACTGGTACCACATACAATGAAATAAAAAGTTGCCTATAGCACCACTTATTATTTAATTCATTATTTCTTACTCATTTAGTTCGTTCCTTTTTTATACTAGCTGTTGCCCGCGACTTCGTTCGCGCGGACTTCGTTTACTCCGCACAGCTTCTCCCCCGTAGGTGATAGCGTGATAATATGTAGCCTATATGTTGACCCGACCTATTAGTAATATTCATGCAAAATTTTCATAAAAATGGTGCAAAGTTTTCGCTTCACGTATTATTACAGAACTCAGTAATCGATTGTGACACCGAAGATTTAAAAAATAGGTACTCAAATTTTTAACAAATTTAAAATTATTTCATAAAAGTTTTAAGACCGGGCACCCTTCCATAGAATCGAAGTTCATTATTTACAGACAGAGAATTCCCGCCTTGACACGTGTAAGTCAAGGGCTAAGGCGTGCGCCTGTCGCCCGCAAGGTGACCATATTTTTTTAAACATTACTACACCAATTTCGTTGAGGTTTACTACGAAGTTAAGCAATATTCCCTTTTTGTTATATTTTTATTGGTTTCTAAAAACTATTAACTGTCATATCCTACAGTATGTACGGTTTTTTTCCAACCAGTAAAGATAAGCTGCATTTATTTAATGCCTTCTTATGTTCTACTAGTGATACCACAGACCACGTGAATACTAATAGGTACGCCATTGGGAAGCAAACGTTTCGCCGCGCATATGAGCATACGCTCCTATCACTGTCAAAAATGTCATACATTGGTAGATATAACATCGTTTATTTCTATTTTCTCACAATATAGGTAATAGGTAATATTATTATAGCGTGAGAAAATAGAAATAATTCATGGTATACTGTTTTAACGTTCCGAATGAGATGGTAAGGTTTAAAAATTACGCTTGAAGTGATTTTATTTAAGTAAGTAAATAAGTAGTATAACTCTGTATTTCTGAGTGTAATTGCAAGCTACACTGACAAACTAAGAAATTGTCTTAAACGGCGTATCCATTTATGATACGTGAGTGATACAAATTCGTCCTACATCTTAAAAATGAAATCCGACCAAAGTCAATCAACAGGATATAAATTACGAGTACTACAATAACACACATGATTGCTTATTATATGCAAAATTAAAACGATGTAATTAAAAATACAAAGAAACGTATTTAAATTTATGTGAATTATTTCCGCATCACGACGTCGTGACGGCGATATAAACATTTTCACTACTCTGCTAATAGAACAAAAACGGATTTTCGTTATTTATTTCATACGAGCTGTAAGCCAAGACTTCGTTTGTGTGACCCAATAACATAACTTCCTTTAACTCAGTCGGATTAAAAGAGGCCTTCAGTCTTCCTCATAAATTTTCATATAATACACAAAATAAATTTATCAAATCCTAGACGATTTCATCGGTGTTCATCCAGGTGTTAGCGACTTTAAACATAATAAAAACGCTCTTTAGCCATATCGTATTAGTATAGTTACGTTTTTTTTTATATCATAAGATAGCAAACAAGCAGATGGGTCTCCTGATGGAAAGAGTCAACCATCGCCTATAGATACCAAAGATGTTAATGGAGCGTTGCCATCTTGTGGCGAGGTCTAATGCCACATGCATAAGTTTACCGGCTACCTTACCCTCCAAACCGGAACACGACAGCGACAAGCACTGACGCTATTGCGGCAGGAATAGGTAAGGCGGTGGTACCAGACCCGGGCGAGACAATGCAGAACTCTTACCACCTAGTAGCCACGTTGGTAGTGACTCGATAGCCAATCTGTCGCCTTTTACGACGGAACCTACACGGGAAAAAAAAAAAAAAAAAAAAAATATATATATATATATATATATATATATATATATATATATATATATATATATATATATATATATATTAGGGTGTCCCAAGACACAAGGTAAAAAATTTTTTTCGCGAAATTAAATATGCATACCCTCTCATTTTATTCCTTTTGACCTCATTGACTCAAATAATAAATATTTTTTCGATTGGACAATGATAACCCGTGCCGATTTGATGCCAAAGTTTTGATATAAAATTTTGTACTGACCTACTAATGAAAAAATTAAGAATTAAATTTTTATTACTTAATTAAAACTCCAATAAACCCAAATAGTATATTATTTACTTAAATACGTAAAAAAATATATTATTGTTCAAATTTTCTTTTTAATGTTTGTTTTTTACAGTCGGGATAAATTTTCCGGTGTTCTTGTACGCAACGTAGTAGAAATTGTTTTTGTTCCTCCTCAACTGTGATTAATCCATGAAAATCTTGCATCAACTTAACCGCTCTTTCGGCTGCATCGTTTACTACCCTCAGTACCGAAACTTTCTTTTTAGCTTCTTGAAACGAAGTATCATTTGGCCACAAAGTAGGACATTCATGTAGAAAACTGTCTTCAATTTTAAGCCGATTGAACAAGGACTTGCTTTTCACTGAAACGAAGTCAGAGATGTTTTTTTCTGAAACAAAATAAGAAAAAAGTGTTAAAAAATATACTTTTATAGAAAAGGAAGATAAAAACTTCTATAAATATTAATGTGGAGTTTCTTAAATAAACGTACCATATAATGAACCGCAAAGTTCTTCTTTTGATGGGATGTATCGTTTTCCATGAGTTATTTCCTCTTTGGTTAAATTATCAACCATTTTAGCTTTAGTTTCTTGATCCACATCATCGTCAAACAGTGATAATATAGCAACTTCGTCAGTTAAATACCACAAATGCTGACTTATCTTCTGCAAGGCTGCTTTTGAGATCGTTTTATCAGTTTTCTCGTAAGACTTCATTGATTTCAAAAAGCACCAATCTTGGTAAGGTGCTTTTATTGCTGAAGTGCATTGGAGCCATGGTTTAACGTAGGAGGTTACAATGAACAAGCAAACATCAGTCAATGCCGCCTTGTCTTTGGTTGTAATCTTGAGTTGAGCACTAAGTAACAATATTTTCAGGGAATAAATTGCTCTCGCCATCCATCGAGCTTGGTGCATGGCACCCGGAGGGCGGATCTTAAGTTTTTTCTCCATATCTCCACCTAAAAATATCACAGACAGCTCTATTAACTCTCGATAATCATCTCTGACTATTTCTTTTGCCAGCTCAGTTCGGTAAAACTAGTAAGTTGTTAATTTCGGAGTCAGTCAGGTGATGTGTAACTTTTTCTCTGTAGTTCTCTGTTTTATTAGCATTAATACTTTTCCAGTTTTCTCGGAACTTTTTAAAGAGTGGAATATCAGGGCTTGTAGTTACTTGACTGATTTTTTTATTGAATTCATATATGTGATGACGACATGCGAAAATAAGTATTTCTCTATTCAGTTTTTGTTCAAGAAGGACACAGGCACCATTAATACGACCTGTGTTCGAAGCAGTAGTATCACAACAAAGAATTTGCACTTTATCTTCTATATTCCAGTCTACAATCGCGTTCCAAATTGCTTGCGCTTGTTCACTTCCCGTCGAACTTTCTAATCTTGGTACAGCAATAAGTTGTTCCTTATTTTCATAAGAAATAACTATAGGAAGACGTTCTTCTTTTGATTTTCGAGCATTTAATGCAGGCAAAAGCTTGCCATCCCAATGCACAGTCACAACTTCCGGTACCTCATTTTGAAAATCAATTTTAATGGCTTCAGCGCGCTCTTTCCGTTTTTCTGTGCGAATTCTTTGGATAGAAGACTTACTTATCGGAAATTCATCAACATTATACCCAAGTGCTTCAATATTTGCTTCAAGAATAAACACCGAATCTCTCATACTCAACTGGCACCTATCTAGTGCTGCTACTAATTTTGGAGTAATTAAATCTTTCCGCTGAAGTGTTTTGCAGGGTTGCGTGATCTCGACAAGATTTAGTATGTCGTCTTGCAAATCTAAGTCTTTATTAGAATCAGAAGATGAATCATCCTGTAGGGGTACATAAGATGATGTCGAAGGAGTCGGCTCAGACAAATATTTAGCACGTCGTTTTTCTTCTTCAATAGTTCTGAGGCGCGCTCTTTCCTCTCTATCTGTTAATTTTTTATCCACTCCTGGTAAGTGACCAGGTCGGCCTGGCTCTCTTTGACGCTGTAAAAATATTCTATCCTCATTTATTTTTATTAATTGAAGAGCATCAGCGTGTGCAATATCAAACAAATTATCTAAATTGTTTACAAAGTCTTGACGGCGCTGCTTAAATACGTCTTGTGTCTTTTTTGCATTTTTTTCCAAGTCCCTCCAAACTTGATATAAATTTACAAGTTTCTTCACACAATTAGGTAAAGATTTAGTGGGAATACGCGCCTTTTCCCAATATATAATACACTCGCGAATAGCGAGATTCGCGCTTTCATTGACAGTTAAATTCACTTCGCGGATATTGTAAAATAAAACTGCTAGAACTTGGCCATTAGACGGAAGTTTTGAACCCGTTATTTGGTGTTTTACGTCGCCTATTAAAAAAATACCTTTTTTAGAACTGCGTAATTCCACTGACATGTTGATTGATTTAAAACAATATGTGTTATATAACCAAACCACTTCAAACAATAAGTAATCATAAACACATCGACTAGTTAGGTCGCGTCTGCCTTAGAAAACAAGTGCTGACATGTATCAATGCAAGTCGGCACGGGTTACCGTGGTCCTAGCTTCTTAAAATTTTATTTATAATTATTTTGACTTAGATGTAAAAAAGTTAGAGGGTATGCGTAAAAAAAAAAACGACTTTTATTTTTTTGGGACACCCTAATATATATATTATAATTGTAAGTATTATAATTGTAAAGCACGTGTAGTACTTGCAAGTACACATATCTATCTAGATAGGTCGTGTGTGTGATAAATAATTATATATATATATATATATATATATATATATATATATATATATATATATATATATATATATATATATTGTAATGAAAAAGTAGTTTAATAATGTTTGAACTCTCCTTCCTATATCCCACTAACCAGATTTTCACATCGTGTAATGTGCTAACAGTCCGACAGCTATTTGTTTTGAATATAGTATTAAAACAACACACTGCTCTTTCACTGATCATGAAAACACAAGGCGAAAAGATAGAGCTTGTCTGTACAACGAAGTAACTAAATTTGCTTTTTCATCAACATTTTACGTATTATTAAGTCCACTTCTGTATAATAGAATCAATGCAATAACAAATATTTACTCACAACATTTTTGGATTTGAAAAAGATTGTAACTGAAATTTTACAAAGTATGTGTTATAATGACACTGAGAAGTTATTATTAGTTTGTAAATAAATTAAACACAGAGTTATTTATTTTAACTACGTTTAATTTTTCTCTTCTTTTTGTTATTTGTGATAGTTTTAAAGAATTACTCTGTTTTCCTAAGTTATATAATTTCTTAAGTTTAAGAGTTTAATAACAGTGTAAATTATGCTCACTTAATTTTTATCAGTGATTATTAAAATTATTGTATTCCTGTTGTCTAAAACACAGGTTAACCTAGTTCAGGCAGATACATGTTAATTTAGATCATATTAGGATAGTTTTTAAGTATTTTATAATTCAATGTAAGTAATGCGCAATTTATTTATTGAATAAATATATTTTGATTTTGATTTTTAAATAAATAAAATAAGTGGAACAGAATAATTAAAAGTTTAAAACGCTTAACATTTTCTTACTGGAAAGGGAAATAAATTTGGAAAATCAAAAAGCCTATTCTCTCCTTGATTTTTTTTAAATAAATTTATTTACGGATTAATTTTTTACTAGATAATCATTTCATTACCATTCAATTAAATATTTTTACCTATATTGTTGAGAACCTAGATACATTGCAAGTGCAGTCCAATTGCAAATAATTTAATAGTCTTGCCTCATCTCAGGCCCGTAAAAGTAGAAAAATATTATCCGTAAAAGTAAAAAAGAATATGTAGAAAGAACAGCCTTTTTTTTTTTTACGAAGGGGAAATCCTAATGGATACCCTGCCGTTCTTAAGGGGGGGATGGAAGAACGGCGAGGTTATGTCGGACTCTCACCGACTAAAACCCCTCCGGTAGCCATCTACCGTGCATTAGGGTGACCACGGGATCTCCGGTGAACGCGCACCGCGGCCCCCCTACACGTTGCCCCCTCGGGAGAAAGAACAGCCTGAGAAAGAGAAACAATCGCCTATAAACACCAGAGATGTTAATGGTGCGTTGCTATCCGTGTGGCGGGATGGCAATGCCACATACTTAAGTCTACTGGCTACTTTACCCTCTTAACTGGAACACGACAATGACAAGCCCTGACTAATGCGGCAGGAATAGGTAAGGTAGTAGTACCAATTATCCGGGCGAGACGTTGCGGAACTCTACCACCTAGTAGTCAAGATGGTAGTGACACGTAGAGCGAGTCGGTCGCCTTTAACGACCTGTCTGGTGGAACGACAGTACGAACGGACGAACGAACGGTAGATCTATTCTTCAGAGGAGCCCGAACCAACACGGTGGAAGCTCATGCTCGAATTTAGAAGCTATTCTACACGCTTTCTCCTGAGGGAAAGTGATAACCATCGCATACAGACATAAAATATGTTAATTTGGCGTTGCTACTCATATGGCAGGAACGTAATGTCATATGCAACAATTTATTGACTTTTTTTATATCATAAGATAGCGAACAAGCAGATGGATCTCCTGATGGAGAGTCAGCTATCGCCTATAGACACTAAAGATGTTAATGGTGCACTGCTATCTTGTGGCGAGATCTAATGCCACGTGCATAAGTTTACCGGCTACCTTACCCTCCAAACTTGAACATGACAGTGACAAGCCTTGACGCTATTACGCCAGGAATAGTTAAAATAATTATAAACATAATTTTAAACATATTATAAAATTACGCGCACACACAAAAATATATTTTGTGTATCCATTGACGGCATTGTATCATTTTATCAGGCGGATACCATCTGTACGTTTGCTATCCTGTGATATAAAAAAATGCGTCTTGAGCGACTTTATTACATCAAAACGTGTTTAAAAAAGGCAATAAAACTATCATTATACAAAGTATTATAAATTATAATATGGCCTTATATATTTATACAATCTATTTGGACATATACCGAAGCGCGTTTAAAACTAGTTTCATAATCTATATTAATATTATAAATGCGAAAGTTTGGATGTTTGAATGGATGGATGTTTGTTACTCAATCACGCTAAAAGTCCCGAACGGATTTAGATGAAATTTAGCACACAGGTAGGTAGATGATATATATATATATATATATATATATATATATATATATATACAAATTTTAAAAAACAAAAATTTAAAAAAAGTCAAAATTAACCAAGTTAGAGGTTTTTAAGTTTAATTTTTCGAATTATTTAATTGTAGTTCTATTTTTTTAACATGGTCCTACTATTTGGTACTAATACTATGGAGCCATGGAGCCTAAAAGACCTAATAAAATATCATAGTCGACGGAGTTGAAAGCTTTGCTGAAATCTAATAAAGCAAGTGCAGTAAGTTTTCTATTATCCATTGCTAGCCTTATGTCATCACTAATTTTTACAAGTGTTTTTACCAGGACGAAAACCAGATTGAAATTTATTAAACAGGTTCTTTCTATACAAAAATGATCTGAACTGCTGATGAACAAGTCGTTCAAGAACTTTGGATAAAAATGGTAATATGGAGATTGGGCGATGATCAGAAAAAAGGGACGGATTGGTCTTTTTTTGATAAAGGAATTACAAATGCATCCTTCTAAATGCTGGGAAAAGTACAAGATGATATGGAATGGTTTAATAAATGGGTTATGGTTGGAATCACAATGTCCCTTCCGCTCAGCTAGTGCTTCTGGGGGATTTCAATGCTCACCATCAGGAGTGGCTATACCCATACCAGTGCACTGACCTCTCTGGGAGAGAGATGCGTAAACTGTAGTATTATATAAACTATAGCAGCTATAGCATTAAATCTCACCCAGCTGGTTCAAGGAGCGACGCAGGTTCCTGACGTTGTGAGCCATACAACCAATTGCTTGGATCTTCTGCTGACTACAGATGCAGACCGTTACTCGGTGCCGGTTTCCTCGCCCCTTGGCAGCTCCGATCACTGTCTGATGAAATCTGTATCTGCCTACTCGCCGCCCGATCCCAGTCCCAGGGGCTCTCAGCGCGTGTGGCGATTCAAGTCAGCAGATTGGGACGAGTTGCGTTCCTTCTTTGCGTCTTATCACTGGCGGCCTATTTGCTTTTATTCTCAAGACTCCTCGGCCTGCGCGGATGTTGTGACAGATTTGCTGCGGCAAAAAATTGAGTATTTTAAGAAATGGGGTAATGGAGCATTTAAGAAGTAGATACGAGTATGTACGAGACACTCCATATATCTACTTCATCAAGGCGTTATCAGTCAGTCAGTCATTGCTGTGACATGACCTTGTAATCCATTCATCAAACATTTTGGTGAATATTTTACAAATAGAACATTATAAAAGTCTAAGTGGTAATCATAAAATTGCGATTGACGTTTCCTATGACGCACCATAATGTAGAATTGCGCAGTAAACTTTTCTATAGAATTAGCAAGTTAAAATTCATTTACTGCTGGAAAATTCCCTGGTTTTTATTTTGTGCAATTAGGCGTTACTTTGCGGAAATCCATAATTCAAAGACCAAAGTAAGATATTTAATTCGCAAGCTTTCCATGAAATCTTATATAAAACTGCTCTTATCCAACAGAAACAAGAGATAGTATCTAGTATGTGTCTAGTCCACGGTAATCCGTTCTTGTATGCCTTTCAAGACAATTTCTTTGGATGTCAATGTCGCTCCCATATACACCTAGAAATACAGAGTTATAATACTCACCGATGAAGTAAAATCACGCCAGATGTACTCCTGAAGCCTTAGCCTTTTATTCAACACGATAAAATAGCATAATATAGCGTATTTCAATTTTTTACGATATAACATATCAACAAGCATTCGACATTTACATACATTTGCTCATGTGAGCAACTACGCATTTTACACCCAGGTCTAGTCTATAAAGAGTTAAGCATTAAGGCTTCACTCTTCAAAGAGTGAAGTGCTATTCGACGCTTCTGATAATACTTCGGTTACGAATTGAAACGTGGATTGCGTACATAATGTACGTGTTACTGCCTTTGCTAGTGACGTGGATGAAAATGTGGTGGACGTGGTTGGACTATCGTTCACTGGTGTATCCTTTAATTTTCAGACCTTGAATTTACCCCATTCCTTACATTGTCCTTTGTTTCAGTGCCATCATAGCAGTTTGATATAATGTACATTGTTATTTTCTATTGTAAATGATGTGTGTTGTGTGCAATAAAGTATATTATTATTATTATTATTAGTTTGCGGAATTTTCGCAAATTAAATACCTTAATTTCTTCTTTGATTATCCTGTTTTATTGTTACAATATTTTTTTCCCATGTAGGTCTAGTCTCCGATCTATAAAGTGCCTCCTCCTCCAGGCTCCTCCACCTCCTTGCCAGGCTATTGATAAGAAGTAAAAAAATTTTGGAGAAGCATTCTGTATCGACTTGTTCGTCGACACAGCAGTTTTCTTTCAATTTGCAGTACCTCCATATTTCCTCTACTATAAATTCGCCTTAATTTATAACATTACGCATTTTTTCTGGTCGTAACAAAAACCTGTCGTTTGAACGCGAGTTTATTTATTTGAAAGCGTGTTCTTTTGTCTTTCAAGAAACTCTTAATAATTGTAGTATCATCACGCCGGATTCCTCACGTGGTAGGCAAAGAAAACAGAACGGCGATGGACTTTCCTGTTTACCATGATTCACAGTTTTGACGGTTGGCGAGATAAGCAGCGATCATCGATCAGCGATCAAGCAGCGACCACCCCTCCCACCCTTCGCTCGGTACATCACTTGTTTCCGCGCGCTCTGTGTTATAAATTAAGTTTAATTGTTTAAGTGCGTAGTTTTGGTGTTGTGTGTGTATAAAAGTTTTAATAAAGGTATAGGCCATTTAAACCGTAAGTTTTTATCGCATAAATTACGCAGTAAATAATTAAATTGATTGTTTCGGAATTATTTGTCCTTTGCCGGCATATCTACCTCAACGTGGGGTTTAACCTTTAACACTTTAAAGATAATTTATAACGCAACTTATTTAGGTTGTATTACTTATGCATGTTCAGCATGGGCTGATAAAGTTACAAGCGGCGCGACCCGGCGTAAATTACTTCAAAATCAGCGTTTGGCTTTAATATTCCTGTGTAAAGCATATCGCACTGTAAGCTCTGAAGCTTTACCCGTTTTATCAGGTGTATTTCCATTAGATTTAGAAATTCAGCGTCGGTCCTCAATGTACTATAATTCTAAAAACTTTACTAGCCCAGAATTTATTAATCCGCAAGCTCAAACAAAAATACGTCGCCTCTTTGATCCCGTGATGGATGTTACTAATGAATTAATAAATGAATGGCAGTCTCGTTGGTGCTGCTCACCTAAAGGACGGCATTTATATAACTTTTTCCCCTGCGTCCGGGAACGATTAAGTAAAACGTGGATAGAAATAGATCATTGTGTTGCGCAGTTCCTTACTAGTCATGGTAATTTTAAAGCTAAATTATTCTCGTTCAAATTAGTTCCTTCTCCATTTTGCGAATGTTCCACCATAAACTGTAAATATGAACAAACTGCACATCATATTCTTTGGGAGTGTAATCTCTGGCAAAATGAACGTAGCCAAATGCTTGATAGTATACGATGTATATCCGGGGTAATCTACTATTCCGACCTTGTAGCAACACGTGGGAATTTCCGTGCCTTCAAGCGATTTTGTCATACATACTACTGGAAGCAGAATTAAGTAGGCCATTTTCGTAGGTCCTCAAATACCTAAACTACCGTGGTGCAATAGCAATCAGGCTTAACCTGATTGTAAAAGTCTCATTTCTTAGCAGTTTTTGCTTTATCTTACGCTGTCTCCTGCTGTAAAGGGAGGGAAACTGGATGTATTTTCCTACTCCTCCTATACTCTTCTGATTATATTCGATGCGGGTTCCAAGACAGCTTAGCTTTTCCCCAGGGTACCCTGAGCTCGCAACTCAGAGGTTATCAGGAAGGTTGCCGCTGTTGATTCTGGTTTACAGAAGTTACAGTGGTGGGAACGAGAGGTGGGCCCATTGCCCTTTAAAAAAAAAAAAAGCAGCGATCCCTATCGCTGCATTTTACCGACCTGATCACGATTATCGCTTATTTTGTAGTACTATCTGGGACTGACAGCTTTACGTGCTTACTGCTAGTATTGAATAACTTAAACGCAGTAAAATTGCAATAACCGACTTCCCATTTCCAGTATCTCTGGAACCCTCCATCAAATCTTTACCAAATTTAATTGGGACTATACGGGAAGTATATCCTCTCAAACAAAAAGGATTATTTTAAAATCGGATTATTAAAGACCCAGTTCAGAGGTAATAATTACAAAAAATATAGCCGAACTGAGAATCCTAATCAAATCCTATTTGGGAATTCGATTTAATCCATGTCATATTTGTAAAATAATTTCATACACGCTTTCATTAAATGTGTAGATATGCACATTTCTTTTGAGCCATAAAACATTTCATAAATATATATTTTTAATTTGGCATGCGATACTTTAGAATGTATGGAAGTGACGCTTACACAAAAGGAAGAAAATAAACTTCTAATTACGAAAAGAAAGGTCCTTTGCAAGATCTTCGGCCATGTGCAAAGATCCGTAAACATGCCGAGAAATGAGAACGTAACCTAACCAAATAATAAAAAACCAAACCAAAAGGAGCGAGTAACGCAGACATACTCCATTGGCCTGGCCGTGTCGAAAGAATAGGAAGAAGCTCATGTTGTGAAAAGAGCGTATTTGAGCAGATCAATAGGGCGATGTCCTGTCGGTCGCCCAAGATATTAATTCCGTCAAAACAGTAATTGTTAACAAATATCCAAGGATCGTGTCAGATGGCGAACTCTCGTATCGGATACCAAGACCCTTTTCGAGGCGCTGAGGAGTAAGTATATTTTAGAAATAAGTAAGACTGGCTTAATTCAAAAAATATAATACTCATCTCCAAATATAATACGTCTCATGTAGGAATAGAACTTCTCTCAGGATTTATCGGCAGCTGCCACAACGACATCAGTTCTTTTTACTGCTGAGTTACAGATAGGGTAGCCAGTACATATTGCACGTACAGTGTATAAAAAAAAACCAGTCCAGTCCAGTCGTCAAAGGCACTATTTGGTAGCTTAATGTGTTTATATATGCGTAATTATTATGTGCATGTGGACTGAGATAAATTTTCAAAACATTTGCTTGTTTCCCCAAGTTATTTTAATAATTTCTTTTGATAGTGTCATTGACCTACCCATACACCCCTTTTGGATCGGACAGGGTTTTTTAAACATCGTATACGCATGTGCCAGCAAAGATTCCAACATCGAAAATAGCAAAACATTACATCTTTGGTGTACAATGTCCATACAAACGTTTTGAACGTTTTACTATCCAGAGAGTCATATACTTGTCCGCTGGCTTTATGAAATAAAAAAGTATTTATTATGCCCAGTTTTCACAACATAAATGAGATCATCTACAATCAACCATAAAGCCTGTATCACCGATACCCTAATGTGACTATACTATCCCCATATATTGTATATAGCTATAATAACCAATTTTAGTTAAGAATTACAGCCGAATCTATAAAAAAAGACGATTAAATCTGAGACAACCAGTTCTATCTGTGTTGAAATCAATTTTGTTTTTTATTAGTTGACCGAATTTGCGAGTAGGTCTTTTACAGAAAAAGAACAGTATCTTGGACGGTAAAGCGGTTCTACTTATGACTTTGTCATGATCGGCTTCAACGTCAAAGATACGCTTTTAAAATTGTATATTATATCGTCAGCTTTAGAGATTTTTTTTAATTACAGAACAGTAACCAAGCTATTGGTCCTCGTGATAAAAATATATACTAGATAATAAATTTCGCGTTAGTGCCATTAGAATGGCAAAAATATATAATAGCTATGTTGTAGTAACAACCTTACTCTTCATACTAGAATACAAATTGATAATGATAATGATTTTCGCCGTGTTGGTCTCGGCCTCCTTTGAAGAATAGGCCAACTGCCGTTCTGCCAGGCAGGTCGTAAAAGGCGACCGATTGGCTATCGAGTCACTACCATCGTGGCTACTAGGTGGTAGAGTTCTGCATTGTCTCGCCCGGGTCTGGTACCACCGCCTTACCTATTCCTGCCGCAATAGCGTCAGTGCTTGTCGCTGTCGTGTTCCGGTTTTGAGGGTAAGGTAGCCGGTAAACTTATGCATGTGGCATTAGACCTCGCCACAAGATAGCAACGCACTATTAACATCTTTGGTGTCTATAGGCGATGGTTGACTCTTTCCATCAGGAGACCCATCTGCTTGTTTGCTATCTTATGACATAAAAAAAAAATAAGGACTTGCGCTATTGCCTCAAAAAATACAAGACGGTGGTATCGAACCCAAGCAAGACGCGCAGAATAGTTGGCCAATTCAGGTTTTGTATCCTCCGAGATACAGGTATCTACAAGTACTTTTTTATACTGCGTATAAAAAACTATGTCCAATCCTCATAGGTATTGTTTGGTAACCTGATACAATTATTATTTATTATTTTGCGGACATTGTTAGGTAAATTTTCGCCAGTCAAAGTAAATCTATATATATATATATATATATATATATATATATATATATATATATATATATATATATATATATATATATATATATATATATATATATATATATATATATATATATATATATTAGGCTGATTCAAAAAAATCGACTATTTTTTTTTCTTCGATACTGAAACTCAAAAACCTTCGGAAAGGTGTAAAACAACGCCTGTAAAAATCTGAGCTCTAAATATTAATATTTAAGGGTCGCGCACTGCGAATTTCTATTTCCTATCTAAATAACACAGGCAAAATTTTTTTAAAAACTTTAGAGTGTATCACTTCCGAGTGGCTTGCTGGACGGCTAAGATTATAGCTGATTCTTGTAGAGAATTTGACGCTCTACAAAAAAGGTCTCTTGTAAATTTTCGATTATTCGACTCTTTTAAAAGATATTCAAAGTCAAAGATAAACCTAGAAAAAATTAGAGGTTTTTTTCTACTTTTTGGTTGATCTACCAGACTTTTTATAAAATTTTGCTTTTAGCGATATTTTCTGAAGCATTTTTGTAATTCTGAGATTATCCTTAGTCCATTTCATTTGTGGTTTTTTACAGACGCTTTTTTTGACATGATTTAAGCCAAGTCGCATTATTTAATAGAAAATTACCAACAGTAGTGTATTAGGGGAGTAAAGCTCTTTTTTATCGATATATAACCAAAAAAATATTTGTTATTACTTCACTTGTCACTGTGCCGCTTTGTTCTGAACTATCTTTCTTAATCTTACCTTGAATATTTATTATAATTTGTAGTTGTAGATTCATAGTTGTATAGTAAAAGTCTGGTAGATCAACCAAAATGTAGAAAAAACCTTTAATTTTTTCTAGGTTTATCTTTGACTTTGAATATCTTTTAAAATAGTCGAATAATCGAAAATTTACAAAAGACCTTTTTTGTAGAGCGTCAAATTCTCTACAAGAATCAGCTATAATCTTAGCCGTCCAGCAAGCCACTCGGAAGTGATACACTCTAAAGTTTGTAAAAAAATTTTGCCTGTGTTATTTAGATAGGAAATAGAAATTCGCAGTGCGCGACCCTTAAATATTAATATTAAGAGCTCAGATTTTTACAGGCGTTTTTTTACACCTTTCCGAAGGTTTTTGAGTTTCAGTATCGAAAAAAAAAAAATAGTCGATTTTTTTGAATCAGCCTAATATATATATATATATATATATATATATATATATATATATATATATATATATATATATATATATATATATATATATATATATATATACATATACATAAAAGGCAAAAGTGACTGACAAATCCTTAGGGCTAGAAATTTGAAATATCGCACACGTATTTTCCTTATGATGTAGACATCCACTAAGGAAGGATTTTACAAAATTCAACCCAGAAGGGGGTGAAATAGGGGATACAAGTTTGTATGAAACTTTTTATTCCCTGGACATATTCGCATGAAATTTCGTATGAATTGAGAAAAAAATAAATAAGGAATTATGTTTTTAAGCGTTTTTCAAAATTCGATCTCTAAGAGGGTAAAATAGGGGATGAAAGTTTTACATAATTGCTCAAGCCATTGCCAAACCGTTAGTGTTAGGCACTTGAAATTTTGCAAATGTATTTGTCTTATGACGTTAGAATCCACTAAAAAAGCATCATCAAAAATTCAACCCTCAAAGGGGTGAAATAGGGGAAAAAGTTTTAAACATTTTATTCCTTAGACATATTTGCATAAAATTTCGTATAAATTGAGTATGATAAAAATAATAAGTTACGTATTCCAGCATTTTTCAAACCCCTTAAGGGTAGAATAGGGCATGAAAGTTTTATATAAACGTATAGGCTAAACCCCTAGGGCTAGAAAATTGAAATTTTACACACGTAACCCTGTTATGACGTAAGTATCCACTAAGGAATGATTTTTCAAATTCAAACTCCAAAGGGGTGAAATAGAGAAAAAAATATTTGTATAAATCGATTTATTCCGTGGACATATTTGCATGATATTCGACCGCCCCGTTGGTCGAGTGGTTAAAGACCCTGACTACGCAATCAACGGGGCTCGGGTTCGATCCCCGACGGGGACAAGCATTTGTGTGACGAGCATAAATATTTGTATTTCCGGGTTTGGGTGTTTATTATGTATGTAAAAGTATTTATATATGTATTTCTATGTATAAGTATCGCTGACTGACACCCATAACACAAGCAAATAATTTGCTTACTTTGGGGTTAGAACAGTAAGTGTAATTTGTCCCGTGAATATTTATTATTATTTATTATTATATTTCATATGAATTGAGTATAGCAACAATAATGAGTTATGTATTTAAGCGTTTTGCAAAATTCAACTCCTAACATAAAATAAAAAAATAATAGGGTATATAAGCGCACAAGCCAAACCCTTAGGTAAAGGAACTTAAAATTTCGCACACATATTACTTTTATGACGTACGCATCCACTAAGGAAAAACTATTCAAAATTCAACCCTCAAGGGAGTGTAATAGGGGATGATATTTCTTTGAAACTTTATATTCCCTGGACATACTTGCATACAATTTCGTATGCGTTGAGTACGACAAAAATAATGAGTTATGTATTTCCGCGTTGTCCAAAATTCAACCTCTTAGTGGGTAAAATAAGGGATGAAAGTTTTATATAAACCAAAGTCCAAATCCTTAGGGCTAGAAACTTGAAATGTCGCAAACGTATTCCTGTTATGACGTTGTCCACTAAGGAAGAATTTTTCAAAATTCAACTCCGATGGGGATGAAAATAATACGGTATAAAATTTTATATATTTTTTTATTCCTTGGACATATTTGCATGTAATTTCATTTGAATTGAGCACAGCAACAATAATGAGGTATGTATTTCAGCGTTTTACCAAATTCAACACCTAAGAGGTTAAAATAAAAATATAATAGGGTATATAAACGCCCAGGCTGAACCCTTAGGTCAAGAAACTTAAAATTTCGCACACATATTCATACTATGACGTACGCATCCACTAAGGAAGGACTATTTAAAATTCGACGTAATAGGGGATGAAATTTGTTTGAAACTTTATATTCCCTGGACATACTTGCATAAAATTTCGTATGCGTTGAGTATGACAAAAATAATGAGTTATGTATTTCCGCGTTGCGGCGTTGTCCAAAATTTAACCTCTTAGTGGGTAAAATAGGGGATGAAAGTTTTATATAAACTCACACTCCAAATCCTTAGGGCTAGAAACTTAAATGTCGCAAACGTATGAATCCTCTTATGACGTAGGTATCCACTAAGAAATGATTGTTCAAAATTTAATCTTCAAGAGGTTGAAATAGAGGAATGAAAATTGTATGATTTTTTTCTTGGACATATTTGGTTAAAATTTCATATGAATTGAAGAAAAGGGTTTTTCTCGGCTTAACTTTGGAAAACTTAAAATTTGGAAAAAAATTTAACCAATAATTTTTTGGCCTTATTCAATATTTTAGTACTTAAAACTACGTCAAATGCAGTTTCCAAAATCAAAATCGAATGAAGTTTTCGAATGTGTTTCCAGCAAACATACTTAATATTTTTTAAATCAATTTCAGATTAATATAACGATGGATTTAAAAATCGAATCAGCTTTTCTCTCTAAATAACTGCGTCAAAAACCGCAATTTGATCAAAATCGGTTGTTTTATTTGGGATTCATTAATAACGAAAATTTTTGAAAATATTGTTTGTTTTTCTTTTCAAAAATGAAATGACTATCATTTGTAAAAAAATTAAGATTTTTGAACGCTGAAAAAAAAAACTTTGCTTAAGTATACTGTAACAAACTCTCCCGAAGACCCTCTAAACTCACATTTTAAATATAACAAAATTGTCTGTTATATTTCGTTTATAAAGGAGTCAACAGAGTTATAATCATATTATCTGGCCAAATGATTCATCTAGTGTTAATTTGAGAACTCATTTTGTGTTATATAGTTTACCCATTCATTCTTTTCAAAGGTACATTTCATCTCTTATAAACAATCATACTTTATTAGGAAATGTATACTATAAATTGATTTAAAGGACTAAAATTTAGTATATTGAAGATATTTGGCTTAAGAAAGGAAGTAATATATTACATAAATATAATAAAGATATTTGAATTAAGAAAAGGAGTAATACATTACATAAATACATAATAAAGATATTTGACTTAAAGGAAGGGAGTAATATATTAAATATATACATAAAATACATAATAAATCTATAGCTTAAGAGAGCAATATGATGATATTAATAGTTACATTGACTTCATCTAAAGGAAAGAAGTACGGTAGTATGGAATATATGGATAAAATTATTGTAATATTTAGGTTGGGAGTTGTAAAGCACTTTAGTGCCGCAATTTTATTATTGTGGGATATGTAAGAGGCGCCGCCTCGCCTCACATGTGTGGATACCATGCCGGCTGAAGGCCTTCCTACCGTATCCCCCAGAAGTATATTGAAACTAAAAGGAACTAAAGTCCTTAATCTCAAAGAGAAAATCAATATATTATGAAGAACCAAGTTATTGGCAGATAGGCTTTACTATTGTGGGGTCACAAAGTGATAGCCATATAGTTTAATGTCCAAACATGTGAATACATTGTTTGGAAGTTGATGAGCATAGGCATGACCAAGGTGCGTCATTAATATTGAGCACAGCCAAAAGGCCAAATAATAAATATGTTTCTCAAGTATACAGTTAAGTATGGACTTGAAGTAAATAAATGTTGGTAAAAATATATACCGTTGCTACTTTAGTAACAAACAGTAACAAAATAATAAATAAATATTGGCATGACAAAGGTGCATCGTTTGTATTGAACACAGTCAAAAGGCCAAATAATAAATATGTTTCTCAAGTATACAGTTAAGCATGGACTTGAAGTAAGTAATGTTGATAAAAATATATACCGTTGCTACTTTAGTAACAAACAGTAACAAAATAAAAAGTAATATTGGCATGACAAAGGTGCATCATTTGTATTGAGCACAGTCAAAAGGCCAAATAATAAATATGTTTCTCAAGTATACAATTAAGCATTGACTTGAAGTAAATAAATGTTGATAAAAATATATACTGTTGTTATTTTAGTAACAAACAGTAACAAAATAATAAATAAATATTGGCATGACAAAGGTGCATCATTTGTATTGAGCACAGTCAAAAGGCCAAACAATAAATATGTTTCTCAAGTATACAATTAAGCATTGACTTGAAGTAAATAAATGTTGATAAAAATATATACTGTTGTTATTTTAGTAACAAACAGTAACAAAATAATAAATAAATATTGGCATGACAAAGGTGCATCATTTGTATTGAGCACAGTCAAAAGGCCAAACAATAAACATAATTCTCAAGTATACGATTAAGCATTGACTTGATCAAAGTAAAATAATTAAAATAATATATAAAGTACTCAAGTTTGCGATAGCATTGACTTGGAGTACATAAATGTTGATAAAGTATATACTGTTGTTATTTTAGTAACAGCCAGTAATAATAAATGTTGGCATGACCAAGGTGCATCATTTGTATTGAGCACAGTCAAAAGCCAAATAATAAATATAATTCTCAAGTTTACAATTAAAGTTTGTGCAAGTTTGTTTTAACAATTACTTGACAAAACTAAGACAGATAATATGTTGTCTTCAATCACAATACCGAAACATTAATAGTCGGTACGCGATAAATAAACATATATAAAAGTAATCATTGCTCGCAATGAACTTCAAATAATCCAAATCATAAAAATTTCATAAGTAAAATCAATTAAGATAATCCTTATGACGAAAGTCAAATGAACTCAGGTTAGTGTATAAAAATACATTAAAACAAGCAATTTAATATATCCAGCTCTGTGATGTAGCTCATACCTGGTTGACGATTTGATTAATTATGTAAATAGTTCAACTTTGCTAGGCGATAGATAGTTGGTGTTTATCTGGGTTAACCCTCTGAATACACAGTTTGCGGTGGGGCTTATCCGAGGACCACGTACTGGTAACGAGGAGATAACCATAACGACAACATTACATATGTGCCTTTATATAGATATACACAATGCATGCGACATGCATACAACTCTGATGCCTTCGCAAAGCCGACACTATCTTGTGACGAAGGTATGGTCCAATCAAAAAGCCAAATAATTAAAATAGATTATTACTGAACTAGAAATTAACCTTTGTTCTAAAGTTATTATAGTCAAATTTCCTCCTATAACCCTAATAATTTATAGTCATCACAAGCAATGAAATATTACTTATTAATTGAATTTGAAGTTATAGATGAAATTTAGTAAGATCTTTGAACTCTTTAATATTGTGATTGAATACTCAATACATCTTAGAATCCAAACAATTCGTCTTATACTCGTTTTCTAATGAAACTAAGTTATTTATGTCTTCTCCAGACTATTAGAGTTCTATTACTCTTATTTCAATTTCTCTTTAATCAAATTTCAGAATTTAATAAGGTCTGAATTTTTAGAAATCAACGCTTATTAGATCTATTGTTGCTTTAAGTGAACAGTATTATGAAACATCTATCCACCCGAATAATCATAAGTAAAGTTCATTTGTACAATCCTTATGATGTATAGATTCAATCATGGAATCCAGGTTAATATATGAATATATACAGATAAACAATTTAGACAAATAACTCTAGTTCTGTAAAATAGTTCATGTCTGAGATGATTAGATATGAAAATGGATCAACTTTGCTTGGCGGTATAGTTGGGTGTTTATCTGGGTTATCGCCCCAAATACCATGCTTGCGACAGAGGGGCATATGAACCGTGTGTCTGCACTGGTAAAGAGAAGATGACCATAATGACAATATTCCATGTATGTCCTTATATAGATACACCCAGCACAACTTGTTGCCTTCGTAAAGTCGATATTCCCGTGAGATGAAGATGACATGATCTATTTACCAAGGTAAAAGGTAAAAATATCTAATCCAAAATTAGTAATTAACCTTAATTTCAGATTTATTTAGTAAACTTCCTATCTTACTAAAAGATCTGTTATGCACTGTCACTATAAACAATAATATTTCAATTATCCAAAAGAAATAATTTGATAAAGAAGTTTAATATTATAATTCCTATCCTCTTAAATCCCTATATAAATAATATAAAATAAGAATAAAATAAATAAATAATTAATTAAATTAAGTAAATAATTTATACAAAATATGGTTAAATAAACATAATACGTTTGGACTAAAGTTCATTCATTCCTCTCTTGTACTCTAACTCCCTGAAGCTTTATTAAAGTCATTTAAGATTTTCGCTCCAAATTTAATTCAACAATTCAGTTTATATTAATTATTCCTTTGTTAAATACGAAGAGAGTAATTTGTATTAGTTTGTGATTATCTCGTTTAATATTTGTACTCGGTTTTAAATTTGATTGTAAATAAAATAATGTTTTATGAAGATTTGATTTTAAGGGACTGGCCTATGTAATTAATTTACGTATTAGTTAATATTTAGTTTTATAATAGGATATAATAATTCGTATTAACATTTCATAATTTTAATAATTCATATTAAGGTAGGTTTTCGTGTGAATTTGTGTAGATTTATGCCCCCACTTATTGGTTGTAATATATTATTCCTACAGTAACAGACCGTCTGCCTTAAATTCCTAAAAGATCCTATTCCCTCCTAATCCAATTTGAAGCATTAATTCAAGTAATCATTTTAACTAGAGAAAGTTTCTATAATAAATATTTCCTAAGCTTGAATCACCTAGTTTTAATTGAAAGTCAATAATAAACAAAGTATTCCTTAATTCCTCAATATATTAAAGCATCAGTTCTTCCACCTAATATCTACACGCCCTATCCTATCACCTAATTGTTCCTTCATAAAAAAATTATAACTGCCCAAAATTATAACAATGCAGAAATTAAAATCGTATTTGCCATACCTCCAACTCTGCAACAAACCTACAGTAACTCTGCATTCAGCTCCGACGACAGCTTAGAAGTCACCCCCACGCGGCCTCGAAGGCTCCAAAGGAATCAGCTCTCGATCCCTAAAGTTTAAATAACAAGCAGGATCAACTGTACTATGGAAATTATTCTAGGAACTTCCTAGCCGGTTCTCATCTATAAAGATATATGGTAGTTATCACCAGTTAGTAGGTTTTAAAATACAAAACCGCACGCAAAACTACGCAACGGATTTGAATGAAATTTTACACACAGATAGTTGATGACTTGGATTAGCACATAGGCTATTTATTATCCCGGGAAAATCTAGTGATCCAGCGGGATTCAGTTCTATAATGTTGCGAATTGTACGTTGAAACTAGTTGATAATATTAATTTAGGTGCAGTAGTATTAGTAACTAATAACGGGATTCCTTCAAAATGACGAAGATGAAAAGTATAATTTAAAGTAGTTAAAGCACTTAAATCTATTCCTAATTAATAAGCTATTTAGCCAACATGCTTTTGAATTTGGTAATGCAAAGCCATTTTCTTACTCATATGAAAAATAAACAAACATAGCAATATCGGCCATTTGTAAGGTAAAGATGCAATAATGATAGTTCAAATGCATATGGTAAAAGTATAGTATAAACAATTAAAGCACATAAATCTATTCCTTGTTAGTTAATAAGCTATTTAGTCAACATGCTTTTGGCATTGGATAATGCAAAGCCATTACTTATTCCTGTGAAAAATAAACAAACAATATTAGCCAATTGTAAGGTATAGATGCAATAATAAGTGTCTAGAGACAACAGGATTCCTCAAAATGCCGACGATAAAGGTATAATATAAAGTAATTAAATCATTTATTTCTATTTCCTAGTTAAATAATAAACTGTCTTGCCAACATGTCCTGAAATTTGATAATACAAAGCCTTTTCTTTACTTATATGAAAATTAACAAACATAGCAATCTTAGTCACTTGCGAGGTATAGGTATAATAACAATAGTGTCTAAAGGCAATGGGTTTCTTTTAAATACCGATGATGAAAATCTATATACCTATAATTAAGTCCATAAATCCATTTCCTAATTAATTAATAAACTGTTATCCGTCAAGCACTGAAATTTGATAAAGTAAAGCCATTACTTAGTCTTGTATAGTTAAACAAACTTAAATTGTAGTCTTGTATAGTTATACAAACTTAATTTAATTTAAATTGGAAAACTACATCACCTGTGTTGTTTAGAACTCCGATTTATCCTCGTCTTGATTAGCAGCCCTGCTGCAAAACTGTAAGACAGCAATTGCTCCACAACCATTGTTCACATTTTTATGGAAAGAAAAGAACAATTAAAATAACAGGTTAAATTATGGTTTTATTTTCCTAAAATCAAAATAGACTTCCCTAATAATAATATCACACAATTTCTATAAAGCAAACAAGTCCACGTTTCTCCTATGTTATTAAACATCTTTTCAACAGCTATTCCTTAAAATAAATAATTTCCTTTCTTCATACAACAAACATTCTTCACTCAGTCAAGGATCGATCCACCTTTACACAACATTTTGCACAATTCCATTCTTGTAAACCTAATCACATATTTATCGGTAGTATGTTTATTAAAATTGTATAGTCAACATTCAAAAGATTTACCTTCTAATAAAACTACATTCTACCAATACTGCTAGATTTAAATAAACTCAACGACTACCATATCAAATACGAAGTTGCATAAATACATACGTAATCCCTGAATAAATCTCTATTCTACATACTCACGGTTTTGTTCAATATATTTTTACAAATCAATTTTTCTCACATTAAGAGTATTTAAATTATTATTTACACTCCGGAATATCCCTGATATATCTATATTATTGTCTCAAGCGAAGAATCTCTTTTATAACGTCCAGAACTTTTAAAAACAATCCCCCGTTTTTCTTTCCATTTTTCCATCTTTTTTCCATCCTGTCCTTTTTTTTCTCTCCCCCAATTTTTTTTCTGTCATTCTCTTTTAAGGTTTTATATGTTTATATCTTAGGTCTTATATATTATTGAGAATTAGTTTTCTTTATTTATTTTCGTCTTTAATTCCATTGATATTATTTATTAAACATAAATCAGACATATTTTTAACAAAAAAAAAAAAGTATAGATTCTTATTATTTTCTTTTATTACACTAAACCTCTTAAGGGATAGATGAAGTCTGTTACAATCGCCCCCTAAATTTTATTATAAATGATTTGCCAACGATCATGTTATAATAAAATTTATCAATAATCCAACTTTCTAAGAAAGAAAGGAAAATGCGGTCACCCTACTCTCTTAACTGTGATAATAATAAGTTTTTCTTTAAACTAAATTAATTAAAAACAAAACCCGAAATATAACCTAATCCCCCATCTCATGAATCTCTGTGATTTAATTAATAAATAATTGTTAAAAGAAAATTGAAAGACCTTAGTTTTATCGTTATGACATTTTTATAAATTTATTTAAATTCGCGAAGCAGGAGTCGTAAGTTAAAATCTTATCCTTTTTTTTTCAAATTGTCTGAATTTGGAACATTCGCTTTATTATTATGTTATCTATTCGTATATCAATATCATCCGTCCCTAATAAATATTCTAATTCCTTAATATTTAGCTAGTCCTGCACAACAACTCACACTAAGGACTATTTGTTCAGGCACAACCTTTATTTTGATTGACTGTGTTGCGTAGTTATCAGGGCGATTGCTCAAATACGGAAGAATAACCCTGATCCCCTATAGTGCTGCATTCGCGCATCTCTTTGTGCCAAAGCAAAGCAAAGACTAACCCCTTTCTGAACTTGGCCCATTCACAATTCCAAACACTAATATGAAACAGTCATCAGCCTCAATTTCAAGACATGAAAACTAAGTTTCCTATAGAGCGACATGCGTAAGTATATACCCGTTTATCATGAAAAATACAAACGGTGACACGTCATTAGAAGTTTTTTCTTTTATTATTATTTTATATTACCTACTCTTTTCAATTCTAACTCATTATTCCATAAACATAATGAAGTTGTCCAATCCCTCTTGTAAATCTACTAATAACTATAAGAACTATTAATGAATTTGCATCTATAAGGTGCCCTAATGATGTTGTATAAGCGAAACCGGTTGGTAATAAATGATAATAGCTTTATTGTGAAACAGTACAAGTGTATAAGTGATAAAATATTACATAATTTTAACTATTTTGTATATATTCAATGAAAGTAATATTTTAAATTTTAATTAATATTTATTTTCTTTAAAACCTTTATATCTCAAACTAACAATTTATAACCCTATCTGTTCCTATATATACGTACACTATTGCCTAACCATACCTACACATAAATGTTTTTATCCTAAATATTCTTGTTGGAGTAACAACTGTTTTAAATGTAATATCCGACGACCCACAATCTACGACATAACCTTTTTTTTTAAACCAAACAAATATTAAAAATTAAAGAGTTAGTGATTAATTCTCGCCCCCACTTAAGTTAAATAATTTTTTTTTTCAACTATAAATTTACTTCTCAAAATTCCTATTTAGTTTCTGTCAACCTGAGCCTGAGCCTATTACTTTCCTTCTCTCCCTATAACTGTGACAATATAACCTTATCTAATCCTACTCCTTAACTATCGATCTATAAATGATAAGCTCTTGTTAATCTGGTGTTGTGTAATAATATTTATAAAATTTATTTTATTTTATCGAATCATTTGTGTTTTCTAATATCAATCCTATTTCCTGTTAGTAGTTAGTTTACTATAACATGAAATAAACTTCCGACAATTCTTAAATTTCCTGTATATACTTGACAAACCTTAAGTAAAGACATTTGAAATTCTATATTATTTAAATATAAAGTAATATATTTATTCCTTTCTATGTATTAAATTCGTTTAAATATTCTACCTAATAAACTATAATAATCTAAATAATAGTATTATGAAAATTGAACGATTTTGAACTACCAATTCTTAATTTATTCTCCAATCATACATCTTAACAATAATTTAGTTACATCCTAAAACTTCTACAACTATCTCTTAAATTCCCTTAGCTTTGTAAGCATACTATAATTTTGTAATCATTTTTGATACTAAGGTATGGTTTACTTTATTAAGTTTGTGTATATAAATAATTATTTGAATGCCTCTATTTAAATATATGATAAATGGTTTGAATAACTTGAATATCCTTATTTATTAGCATTAGATTAATTGATAATCAGTCTAGGAAATTCTTTATTAACCTGTATTATTTGTTTAATGGTATAGTTTATTTTTAGAAGGGTTTCGATTAAATTGATATTTATATTTTAGGTATGATATTATGTAATAACGAATGGTTACGTATTTAGAAAATTTTACATTAATCATTGTTCTCTATTATCAATAACAGCTCTTGAATTAAATTACCCTTGAATTTTTAAATTATTGTAACCACATTTATTCATACTAAAAATGGTATGATATGTTTCAACCGTTAGTTGCGAAAATGTTTTTTATAAGTGCACCTCTCCCTACAGATCGAAAAATAATGTGTAATAATGATTCTCATTTACTTACATAAGTATTAAATAAACTTTTTTTTTTTATAAGAATTCCGAAATTCCCAAATTATTTAATAATTGCATTCATCTTTAGAAGTAATAAATAACCGGATTTGAATATACCTAGCTATCTATTTTAAAATTATATCAAATACACTGATAAAAGGTATTAAAAGTCAGATTATTATCCTTATATTATTACATTTTAATTTATAATTAACAAATCATTTAGTTGTACCTCTGCCTACCGCTTTGGGGATACGGCGTGAAGATACTTTGAAATTTCATTTTAAGAAAAAAGTAATCACTTTAAAAGTAAATGTTTATATATTTTACAGTTATACTATGTAATATGATTCAACAACATTGTTCAATTCAATTCATTTCATTTAAATAATCATTAAATAAATTTAAAATATTTAATTTTATATATATTTAAAATGTTCAAAACTAAAGATCCCGTATACTATTTGTAGCAAATAGATTTGTACACTAACATTAGATAGTAAACCTTGTAACCCTACTTCAAACAAAATAAAGAGATTTAATTTACCTATTTTAATTTTATTTAATATCAATATTTCTTCTTATTTATATTCAATTTAAATTTTATATTTTAAATTTATTATTTACGTAAATGACAAAAACATAACTGTTGATTGTGACAGATTTATCAAGTCCAAGTTTCTGACGTATGCTTCAAATAATATTTATAAACATAACGTCATTAAAATTGAATTTAGGTCTCACCATTAAGGTTTTATATATATGTATATATTACCGCAATAATATGTTTTAACAACCCGAACCCTAATAGCAAAACTACATATTTTTTTAATATTATGAATAAAATTTAAAAGGATTAGCTTGTTTTTAAAACAAAAATAATTTATCTCGCATACTTTTATATCTTAATTTAATTTTATAAAACATAAATCCACATGAAAATAATCCATAACAATATATATAAATTCTAAAATAACTATATCTGTATTAAACGCTATCACGGCCAATCCGCTGTGTCGATTATGATGCAACTCTATATAGTAATAATTTAAAGTCTTCGAATGAACAAGTACATACTCCCATACTAATATTATAAAAGCGGAAGTCTGTCTATCTGTTACATTTTCACGACTAAATCCCTGAACCGATTTTGATGAAATTTGTTCTGGGTATATATGGACACTGAGGATCAACATAGATATAAAAACGAAGTCTATCTGTTACCCTTTTACATCTAAACGCCTAATCCGATTTTGATGAAATTTGGCCCGGGTACATATATGAATATCTGTTTTATCTTCCCTATAAGGGATAAACCCTTTAGATAAAACCAAATAAGAGACAAAGTTTATATGAAAACTATATACCTTACTTTAGCTACATGTTAATATACTTGTAGGTGAATTTTTATAACTATGTAAGTACAACACTTGAATCAATGTGCAATAAACTGTTGTGAATTACTTATCGCTTAATTTCGTTATAACACTATTGTTGGTTTCCTTCACTCAACTAAATAAAAGAGTTATTGGTTTTGGATCACGCAAACTAAATCTATACATATAATAAAATCGTAGAAAAGTAAAACTGTACATTGAATATTTTTTTTTTTTTTTTTTTAAAAATACTTGGGGCGTGATCTACAATCGAAATCAAGCTAAAACTATAGTTTTTAGAATTTTTGTCTGTTTGTCTGTTTATCTGTTTGTCTGTATGTATGTATGTATGTCCGGGGTAAACTCAAAAAGTACTGCATGAATTACTTCAAATTTTGCATGAATATTACTAACAGGTCGGGTCAATATATAGGCTATATATTATCACGCTATCACCTAGCGGCTGGGTGCTGTGCGGAGTGAACGAAGTCCGCGCGGAGGAAGTCGTTGGCAACAGCTAGTTATTAAATAAGTTACTACTAATTATTCGTGTATAACAAATTAGATTGAATAAAAATTCAAGATTGTTAGGACTAAAACTTAGTAATTCTTAAATTTAATTCGATAGAGTATAATTTTAAGGGTCTTAATCTATGTATAATCATTGTAGTTTATTTATAATTTTTATAAATATTATGCTAAAGTTTAATTATCCTTTTTATTGAGAATATGTAATACTATTCGGAATTTTTATTATTATTTTATGTTTTTTTTTATTATATTTTTGTAATGAATAGACTCCTAACCACTGGACTGAACTAAAACACTTTAACCATTAGAAGCTACTCTATCCATAAAAGAGTCAACAAAAGTTGATATAGGCTACTTACCCGACGGAGAAAAAGAAAGTATTGATTTTTAGTCATTTGGATGAAGATACGAGTAATTACTAGTTGATTTTGATTTTATGTCTAGATTAAAATTATGTTTATTGTACTTTAAGATCGTTCTCGATTAACTCATTTTAGTAAATATTTATCTTTTGTCATGTTTTACCATGAATCAAAATATCTATTTAGAATTTGTTTTAATATTACTACAACCTAATATTTTGTATTATGAACTCAAATCATTCTACCCTTTCACACTAGCAATCAATACCAAGTTATCCATAAATTTAAGGTCTCTGCTCAAAAATATGTTTGTCTAGCTTAAATGTTTACCGAGATGAAATGTTTGAAGACCTTTGTCACACGTCACGGCTCCAAATTGTGACAAAACCTATGTTTTGTCATATAAGTCACAGATAATTTTTAATTTCAGAAATACTTTTCTTGTAATCTGATTAACTGTGTTCAAAATTATGTCCTGCGTCGCGGCACCAAATTGTAACAAACTCTCCCGAAGACCCTCTAAACTCACATTTTAAATATAACAAAATTGTCTGTTATATTTCGTTTATAAAGGAGTCAACAGAGTTATAATCATATTATCTGGCCAAATGATTCATCTAGTGTTAATTTGAGAACTCATTTTGTGTTATATAGTTTACCCATTCATTCTTTTCAAAGGTACATTTCATCTCTTATAAACAATCATACTTTATTAGGAAATGTATACTATAAATTGATTTAAAGGACTAAAATTTAGTATATTGAAGATATTTGGCTTAAGAAAGGAAGTAATATATTACATAAATATAATAAAGATATTTGAATTAAGAAAAGGAGTAATACATTACATAAATACATAATAAAGATATTTGACTTAAAGGAAGGGAGTAATATATTAAATATATACATAAAATACATAATAAATCTATAGCTTAAGAGAGCAATATGATGATATTAATAGTTACATTGACTTCATCTAAAGGAAAGAAGTACGGTAGTATGGAATATATGGATAAAATTATTGTAATATTTAGGTTGGGAGTTGTAAAGCACTTTAGTGCCGCAATTTTATTATTGTGGGATATGTAAGAGGCGCCGCCTCGCCTCACATGTGTGGATACCATGCCGGCTGAAGGCCTTCCTACCGTATCCCCCAGAAGTATATTGAAACTAAAAGGAACTAAAGTCCTTAATCTCAAAGAGAAAATCAATATATTATGAAGAACCAAGTTATTGGCAGATAGGCTTTACTATTGTGGGGTCACAAAGTGATAGCCATATAGTTTAATGTCCAAACATGTGAATACATTGTTTGGAAGTTGATGAGCATAGGCATGACCAAGGTGCGTCATTAATATTGAGCACAGCCAAAAGGCCAAATAATAAATATGTTTCTCAAGTATACAGTTAAGTATGGACTTGAAGTAAATAAATGTTGGTAAAAATATATACCGTTGCTACTTTAGTAACAAACAGTAACAAAATAATAAATAAATATTGGCATGACAAAGGTGCATCGTTTGTATTGAACACAGTCAAAAGGCCAAATAATAAATATGTTTCTCAAGTATACAGTTAAGCATGGACTTGAAGTAAGTAATGTTGATAAAAATATATACCGTTGCTACTTTAGTAACAAACAGTAACAAAATAAAAAGTAATATTGGCATGACAAAGGTGCATCATTTGTATTGAGCACAGTCAAAAGGCCAAATAATAAATATGTTTCTCAAGTATACAATTAAGCATTGACTTGAAGTAAATAAATGTTGATAAAAATATATACTGTTGTTATTTTAGTAACAAACAGTAACAAAATAATAAATAAATATTGGCATGACAAAGGTGCATCATTTGTATTGAGCACAGTCAAAAGGCCAAACAATAAATATGTTTCTCAAGTATACAATTAAGCATTGACTTGAAGTAAATAAATGTTGATAAAAATATATACTGTTGTTATTTTAGTAACAAACAGTAACAAAATAATAAATAAATATTGGCATGACAAAGGTGCATCATTTGTATTGAGCACAGTCAAAAGGCCAAACAATAAACATAATTCTCAAGTATACGATTAAGCATTGACTTGATCAAAGTAAAATAATTAAAATAATATATAAAGTACTCAAGTTTGCGATAGCATTGACTTGGAGTACATAAATGTTGATAAAGTATATACTGTTGTTATTTTAGTAACAGCCAGTAATAATAAATGTTGGCATGACCAAGGTGCATCATTTGTATTGAGCACAGTCAAAAGCCAAATAATAAATATAATTCTCAAGTTTACAATTAAAGTTTGTGCAAGTTTGTTTTAACAATTACTTGACAAAACTAAGACAGATAATATGTTGTCTTCAATCACAATACCGAAACATTAATAGTCGGTACGCGATAAATAAACATATATAAAAGTAATCATTGCTCGCAATGAACTTCAAATAATCCAAATCATAAAAATTTCATAAGTAAAATCAATTAAGATAATCCTTATGACGAAAGTCAAATGAACTCAGGTTAGTGTATAAAAATACATTAAAACAAGCAATTTAATATATCCAGCTCTGTGATGTAGCTCATACCTGGTTGACGATTTGATTAATTATGTAAATAGTTCAACTTTGCTAGGCGATAGATAGTTGGTGTTTATCTGGGTTAACCCTCTGAATACACAGTTTGCGGTGGGGCTTATCCGAGGACCACGTACTGGTAACGAGGAGATAACCATAACGACAACATTACATATGTGCCTTTATATAGATATACACAATGCATGCGACATGCATACAACTCTGATGCCTTCGCAAAGCCGACACTATCTTGTGACGAAGGTATGGTCCAATCAAAAAGCCAAATAATTAAAATAGATTATTACTGAACTAGAAATTAACCTTTGTTCTAAAGTTATTATAGTCAAATTTCCTCCTATAACCCTAATAATTTATAGTCATCACAAGCAATGAAATATTACTTATTAATTGAATTTGAAGTTATAGATGAAATTTAGTAAGATCTTTGAACTCTTTAATATTGTGATTGAATACTCAATACATCTTAGAATCCAAACAATTCGTCTTATACTCGTTTTCTAATGAAACTAAGTTATTTATGTCTTCTCCAGACTATTAGAGTTCTATTACTCTTATTTCAATTTCTCTTTAATCAAATTTCAGAATTTAATAAGGTCTGAATTTTTAGAAATCAACGCTTATTAGATCTATTGTTGCTTTAAGTGAACAGTATTATGAAACATCTATCCACCCGAATAATCATAAGTAAAGTTCATTTGTACAATCCTTATGATGTATAGATTCAATCATGGAATCCAGGTTAATATATGAATATATACAGATAAACAATTTAGACAAATAACTCTAGTTCTGTAAAATAGTTCATGTCTGAGATGATTAGATATGAAAATGGATCAACTTTGCTTGGCGGTATAGTTGGGTGTTTATCTGGGTTATCGCCCCAAATACCATGCTTGCGACAGAGGGGCATATGAACCGTGTGTCTGCACTGGTAAAGAGAAGATGACCATAATGACAATATTCCATGTATGTCCTTATATAGATACACCCAGCACAACTTGTTGCCTTCGTAAAGTCGATATTCCCGTGAGATGAAGATGACATGATCTATTTACCAAGGTAAAAGGTAAAAATATCTAATCCAAAATTAGTAATTAACCTTAATTTCAGATTTATTTAGTAAACTTCCTATCTTACTAAAAGATCTGTTATGCACTGTCACTATAAACAATAATATTTCAATTATCCAAAAGAAATAATTTGATAAAGAAGTTTAATATTATAATTCCTATCCTCTTAAATCCCTATATAAATAATATAAAATAAGAATAAAATAAATAAATAATTAATTAAATTAAGTAAATAATTTATACAAAATATGGTTAAATAAACATAATACGTTTGGACTAAAGTTCATTCATTCCTCTCTTGTACTCTAACTCCCTGAAGCTTTATTAAAGTCATTTAAGATTTTCGCTCCAAATTTAATTCAACAATTCAGTTTATATTAATTATTCCTTTGTTAAATACGAAGAGAGTAATTTGTATTAGTTTGTGATTATCTCGTTTAATATTTGTACTCGGTTTTAAATTTGATTGTAAATAAAATAATGTTTTATGAAGATTTGATTTTAAGGGACTGGCCTATGTAATTAATTTACGTATTAGTTAATATTTAGTTTTATAATAGGATATAATAATTCGTATTAACATTTCATAATTTTAATAATTCATATTAAGGTAGGTTTTCGTGTGAATTTGTGTAGATTTATGCCCCCACTTATTGGTTGTAATATATTATTCCTACAGTAACAGACCGTCTGCCTTAAATTCCTAAAAGATCCTATTCCCTCCTAATCCAATTTGAAGCATTAATTCAAGTAATCATTTTAACTAGAGAAAGTTTCTATAATAAATATTTCCTAAGCTTGAATCACCTAGTTTTAATTGAAAGTCAATAATAAACAAAGTATTCCTTAATTCCTCAATATATTAAAGCATCAGTTCTTCCACCTAATATCTACACGCCCTATCCTATCACCTAATTGTTCCTTCATAAAAAAATTATAACTGCCCAAAATTATAACAATGCAGAAATTAAAATCGTATTTGCCATACCTCCAACTCTGCAACAAA
Organism: Apodemia mormo; assembly: GCA_036924255.1. Taxonomy (NCBI): domain Eukaryota; kingdom Metazoa; phylum Arthropoda; class Insecta; order Lepidoptera; family Riodinidae; genus Apodemia; species Apodemia mormo. The sequence continues at coordinate 11,711,920 of JAUPFN010000009.1, read as the reverse complement.
CCTACAGTAACTCTGCATTCAGCTCCGACGACAGCTTAGAAGTCACCCCCACGCGGCCTCGAAGGCTCCAAAGGAATCAGCTCTCGATCCCTAAAGTTTAAATAACAAGCAGGATCAACTGTACTATGGAAATTATTCTAGGAACTTCCTAGCCGGTTCTCATCTATAAAGATATATGGTAGTTATCACCAGTTAGTAGGTTTTAAAATACAAAACCGCACGCAAAACTACGCAACGGATTTGAATGAAATTTTACACACAGATAGTTGATGACTTGGATTAGCACATAGGCTATTTATTATCCCGGGAAAATCTAGTGATCCAGCGGGATTCAGTTCTATAATGTTGCGAATTGTACGTTGAAACTAGTTGATAATATTAATTTAGGTGCAGTAGTATTAGTAACTAATAACGGGATTCCTTCAAAATGACGAAGATGAAAAGTATAATTTAAAGTAGTTAAAGCACTTAAATCTATTCCTAATTAATAAGCTATTTAGCCAACATGCTTTTGAATTTGGTAATGCAAAGCCATTTTCTTACTCATATGAAAAATAAACAAACATAGCAATATCGGCCATTTGTAAGGTAAAGATGCAATAATGATAGTTCAAATGCATATGGTAAAAGTATAGTATAAACAATTAAAGCACATAAATCTATTCCTTGTTAGTTAATAAGCTATTTAGTCAACATGCTTTTGGCATTGGATAATGCAAAGCCATTACTTATTCCTGTGAAAAATAAACAAACAATATTAGCCAATTGTAAGGTATAGATGCAATAATAAGTGTCTAGAGACAACAGGATTCCTCAAAATGCCGACGATAAAGGTATAATATAAAGTAATTAAATCATTTATTTCTATTTCCTAGTTAAATAATAAACTGTCTTGCCAACATGTCCTGAAATTTGATAATACAAAGCCTTTTCTTTACTTATATGAAAATTAACAAACATAGCAATCTTAGTCACTTGCGAGGTATAGGTATAATAACAATAGTGTCTAAAGGCAATGGGTTTCTTTTAAATACCGATGATGAAAATCTATATACCTATAATTAAGTCCATAAATCCATTTCCTAATTAATTAATAAACTGTTATCCGTCAAGCACTGAAATTTGATAAAGTAAAGCCATTACTTAGTCTTGTATAGTTAAACAAACTTAAATTGTAGTCTTGTATAGTTATACAAACTTAATTTAATTTAAATTGGAAAACTACATCACCTGTGTTGTTTAGAACTCCGATTTATCCTCGTCTTGATTAGCAGCCCTGCTGCAAAACTGTAAGACAGCAATTGCTCCACAACCATTGTTCACATTTTTATGGAAAGAAAAGAACAATTAAAATAACAGGTTAAATTATGGTTTTATTTTCCTAAAATCAAAATAGACTTCCCTAATAATAATATCACACAATTTCTATAAAGCAAACAAGTCCACGTTTCTCCTATGTTATTAAACATCTTTTCAACAGCTATTCCTTAAAATAAATAATTTCCTTTCTTCATACAACAAACATTCTTCACTCAGTCAAGGATCGATCCACCTTTACACAACATTTTGCACAATTCCATTCTTGTAAACCTAATCACATATTTATCGGTAGTATGTTTATTAAAATTGTATAGTCAACATTCAAAAGATTTACCTTCTAATAAAACTACATTCTACCAATACTGCTAGATTTAAATAAACTCAACGACTACCATATCAAATACGAAGTTGCATAAATACATACGTAATCCCTGAATAAATCTCTATTCTACATACTCACGGTTTTGTTCAATATATTTTTACAAATCAATTTTTCTCACATTAAGAGTATTTAAATTATTATTTACACTCCGGAATATCCCTGATATATCTATATTATTGTCTCAAGCGAAGAATCTCTTTTATAACGTCCAGAACTTTTAAAAACAATCCCCCGTTTTTCTTTCCATTTTTCCATCTTTTTTCCATCCTGTCCTTTTTTTTCTCTCCCCCAATTTTTTTTCTGTCATTCTCTTTTAAGGTTTTATATGTTTATATCTTAGGTCTTATATATTATTGAGAATTAGTTTTCTTTATTTATTTTCGTCTTTAATTCCATTGATATTATTTATTAAACATAAATCAGACATATTTTTAACAAAAAAAAAAAAGTATAGATTCTTATTATTTTCTTTTATTACACTAAACCTCTTAAGGGATAGATGAAGTCTGTTACAATACCTTTTGGTCCTTTGAGTTTAAAATACTTCAATTTAGCGCAGCGAAGTTTCAGGAAGAGCCTGCAAGGTCAACCATTTACAGAATTTTAACTTGCCGCTACATATGTAGATCAACAACAACAACGACAACAACAACAACAATAACAACAACAATAATAGATCAGGAAACTACTGGTTTTACCCCGATTTTCTAAAATCGAGTCATAGGACCGTTTCCGACTATTTTCACGATGACGTCAGTATGTCTGCATGTATGTATGTGTGTATGTATGTATGTATGTATGTATGTATGTATGTATGTATGTATGTATGTATGTATGTATGTATGTATGTATGTATGTATGTATGTATGTATGTATGTATGTATGTATGTATGTATGTATGTATGTATGTATGTATGTATGTATGTATGTATGTATGTATGTATGTATGTATGTATGTATGTATGTATGTATGTATGTATGTATGTATGTATGTATGTATGTATGTATGTATGTATGTATGTATGTATGTATGTATGTATGTATGTATGTATGTATGTATGTATGTATGTATGTATGTATGTATGTATGTATGTATGTATGTATGTATGTATGTATGTATGTATGTATGTATGTATGTATGTATGTATGTATGTATGTATGTATGTATGTATGTATGTATGTATGTATGTATGTATGTATGTATGTATGTATGTATGTATGTATGTATGTATGTATGTATGTATGTATGTATGTATGTATGTATGTATGTATGTATGTATGTATGTATGTATGTATGTATGTATGTATGTATGTATGTATGTATGTATGTATGTATGTATGTATGTATGTATGTATGTATGTATGTATGTATGTATGTATGTATGTATGTATGTATGTATGTATGTATGTATGTATGTATGTATGTATGTATGTATGTATGTATGTATGTATGTATGTATGTATGTATGTATGTATGTATGTATGTATGTATGTATGTATGTATGTATGTATGTATGTATGTATGTATGTATGTATGTATGTATGTATGTATGTATGTATGTATGTATGTATGTATGTATGTATGTATGTATGTATGTATGTATGTATGTATGTATGTATGTATGTATGTATGTATGTATGTATGTATGTATGTATGTATGTATGTATGTATGTATGTATGTATGTATGTATGTATGTATGTATGTATGTATGTATGTATGTATGTATGTATGTATGTATGTATGTATGTATGTATGTATGTATGTATGTATGTATGTATGTATGTATGTATGTATGTATGTATGTATGTATGTATGTATGTATGTATGTATGTATGTATGTATGTATGTATGTATGTATGTATGTATGTATGTATGTATGTATGTATGTATGTATGTATGTATGTATGTATGTATGTATGTATGTATGTATGTATGTATGTATGTATGTATGTATGTATGTATGTATGTATGTATGTATGTATGTATGTATGTATGTATGTATGTATGTATGTATGTATGTATGTATGTATGTATGTATGTATGTATGTATGTATGTATGTATGTATGTATGTATGTATGTATGTATGTATGTATGTATGTATGTATGTATGTATGTATGTATGTATGTATGTATGTATGTATGTATGTATGTATGTATGTATGTATGTATGTATGTATGTATGTATGTATGTATGTATGTATGTATGTATGTATGTATGTATGTATGTATGTATGTATGTATGTATGTATGTATGTATGTATGTATGTATGTATGTATGTATGTATGTATGTATGTATGTATGTATGTATGTATGTATGTATGTATGTATGTATGTATGTATGTATGTATGTATGTATGTATGTATGTATGTATGTATGTATGTATGTATGTATGTATGTATGTATGTATGTATGTATGTATGTATGTATGTATGTATGTATGTATGTATGTATGTATGTATGTATGTATGTATGTATGTATGTATGTATGTATGTATGTATGTATGTATGTATGTATGTATGTATGTATGTATGTATGTATGTATGTATGTATGTATGTATGTATGTATGTATGTATGTATGTATGTATGTATGTATGTATGTATGTATGTATGTATGTATGTATGTATGTATGTATGTATGTATGTATGTATGTATCTATGTATGTATGTATGTATGTATGTATGTATGTATGTATGTATGTATGTATGTATGTATGTATGTATGTATGTATGTATCTATGTATGTATGTATGTATGTATGTATGTATGTATGATGGATGTATGGATGTATGTATGTATGTTTCGTATAGTGATGTAGTGTACATGTATGCTATGTATGTATGTAATGTATGTCATGTATCGTACATGTATGTATGTATGTATGTAGATGTATGTATGTATGTATGTATGTATGTACTGTATGTATGTATGTCTATGTATTGTATGTCTGTATGTATGCTATGTATGTATGTCTTGTATGTATTGTATGTATGTATGTATGTATGTATGTATGTATCTATGTATGTATGTATGTATGTATGTATGTATGTATGTATGTATGTATCTATGTATGTATGTATGTATCTATGTATGTATGTATGTATCTATGTATGTATGTATGTATGTATGTATGTATGTATGTATGTATGTATGTATGTATGTATGTATGTATGTATGTATGTATGTATGTATGTATGTATGTATGTATGTATGTATGTATGTATGTATGTATGTATGTATGTATGTATGTATGTATGTATGTATGTATGTATGTATGTATGTATGTATGTATGTATGTATGTATGTATGTATGTATGTATGTATGTATGTATGTATGTATGTATGTATGTATGTATGTATGTATGTATGTATGTATGTATGTATGTATGTATGTATGTATGTATGTATGTATGTATGTATGTATGTATGTATGTATGTATGTATGTATGTATGTATGTATGTATGTATGTATGTATGTATGTATGTATGTATGTATGTATGTATGTATGTATGTATGTATGTATGTATGTATGTATGTATGTATGTATGTATGTATGTATGTATGTATGTATGTATGTATGTATGTATGTATGTATGTATGTATGTATGTATGTATGTATGTATGTATGTATGTATGTATGTATGTATGTATGTATGTATGTATGTATGTATGTATGTATGTATGTATGTATGTATGTATGTATGTATGTATGTATGTATGTATGTATGTATGTATGTATGTATGTATGTATGTATGTATGTATGTATGTATGTATGTATGTATGTATGTATGTATGTATGTATGTATGTATGTATGTATGTATGTATGTATGTATGTATGTATGTATGTATGTATGTATGTATGTATGTATGTATGTATGTATGTATGTATGTATGTATGTATGTATGTATGTATGTATGTATGTATGTATGTATGTATGTATGTATGTATGTATGTATGTATGTATGTATGTATGTATGTATGTATGTATGTATGTATGTATGTATGTATGTATGTATGTATGTATGTATGTATGTATGTATGTATGTATGTATGTATGTATGTATGTATGTATGTATGTATGTATGTATGTATGTATGTATGTATGTATGTATGTATGTATGTATGTATGTATGTATGTATGTATGTATGTATGTATGTATGTATGTATGTATGTATGTATGTATGTATGTATGTATGTATGTATGTATGTATGTATGTATGTATGTATGTATGTATGTATGTATGTATGTATGTATGTATGTATGTATGTATGTATGTATGTATGTATGTATGTATGTATGTATGTATGTATGTATGTATGTATGTATGTATGTATGTATGTATGTATGTATGTATGTATGTATGTATGTATGTATGTATGTATGTATGTATGTATGTATGTATGTATGTATGTATGTATGTATGTATGTATGTATGTATGTATGTATGTATGTATGTATGTATGTATGTATGTATGTATGTATGTATGTATGTATGTATGTATGTATGTATGTATGTATGTATGTATGTATGTATGTATGTATGTATGTATGTATGTATGTATGTATGTATGTATGTATGTATGTATGTATGTATGTATGTATGTATGTATGTATGTATGTATGTATGTATGTATGTATGTATGTATGTATGTATGTATGTATGTATGTATGTATGTATGTATGTATGTATGTATGTATGTATGTATGTATGTATGTATGTATGTATGTATGTATGTATGTATGTATGTATGTATGTATGTATGTATGTATGTATGTATGTATGTATGTATGTATGTATGTATGTATGTATGTATGTATGTATGTATGTATGTATGTATGTATGTATGTATGTATGTATGTATGTATGTATGTATGTATGTATGTATGTATGTATGTATGTATGTATGTATGTATGTATGTATGTATGTATGTATGTATGTATGTATGTATGTATGTATGTATGTATGTATGTATGTATGTATGTATGTATGTATGTATGTATGTATGTATGTATGTATGTATGTATGTATGTATGTATGTATGTATGTATGTATGTATGTATGTATGTATGTATGTATGTATGTATGTATGTATGTATGTATGTATGTATGTATGTATGTATGTATGTATGTATGTATGTATGTATGTATGTATGTATGTATGTATGTATGTATGTATGTATGTATGTATGTATGTATGTATGTATGTATGTATGTATGTATGTATGTATGTATGTATGTATGTATGTATGTATGTATGTATGTATGTATGTATGTATGTATGTATGTATGTATGTATGTATGTATGTATGTATGTATGTATGTATGTATGTATGTATGTATGTATGTATGTATGTATGTATGTATGTATGTATGTATGTATGTATGTATGTATGTATGTATGTATGTATGTATGTATGTATGTATGTATGTATGTATGTATGTATGTATGTATGTATGTATGTATGTATGTATGTATGTATGTATGTATGTATGTATGTATGTATGTATGTATGTATGTATGTATGTATGTATGTATGTATGTATGTATGTATGTATGTATGTATGTATGTATGTATGTATGTATGTATGTATGTATGTATGTATGTATGTATGTATGTATGTATGTATGTATGTATGTATGTATGTATGTATGTATGTATGTATGTATGTATGTATGTATGTATGTATGTATGTATGTATGTATGTATGTATGTATGTATGTATGTATGTATGTATGTATGTATGTATGTATGTATGTATGTATGTATGTATGTATGTATGTATGTATGTATGTATGTATGTATGTATGTATGTATGTATGTATGTATGTATGTATGTATGTATGTATGTATGTATGTATGTATGTATGTATGTATGTATGTATGTATGTATGTATGTATGTATGTATGTATGTATGTATGTATGTATGTATGTATGTATGTATGTATGTATGTATGTATGTATGTATGTATGTATGTATGTATGTATGTATGTATGTATGTATGTATGTATGTATGTATGTATGTATGTATGTATGTATGTATGTATGTATGTATGTCTGTCTGTGTGTATGAGATGTTTAATCTCATAATTTTTGAACGGTTTGACCGGTCTAAACGCGGTTTATAGCATTCGATTGGATTCCGTTCAACTTAGGCTTCCTAAAAATTTGAACCGATTCGATCCAGAAAATGTACACGATACAATATTTTTTTAATATAACTTCCAGATTTATGTACCGATTGAGTACAAATTCTAATAAGCTCTTTTCCTCAAAAAACTGCTTCCAATGCATAAATTGTATCAAAATCGGTTGACCCGTTCAGGAGTTTCAAGCAATGATTTTTTGATATTTTTCGTTATTTTAGTACCAAAAAACTACGTCAAATGCTGTTTCAAAAATTAAAATCGATTCAAATTTTCAAATATTAAAAAAACACTGTTTACAGGAAACTTACTTCGTATTTTTAAAATAACTTTCAGCCAATTTACCGATTTATTTTAATATCTTCTGCTTAAAATACTGCGTCAAATACCGTAAAATGGATTAAAATCGGTTGATTCTTGCGGAATTTATCAATGACGAAAGTTTTTAAAAAAGTTTTTTATATTTCTTAGACATTTTTTACCTAATAAAACAATTTAGAGCTTAAAAATTGCGTTAAATGTTATTCGAAAAATCAAAGTCGGCCATTATTTAAGTTCGGAAAAAATATACAGCTTTTCGAACACTGCATAACAATTATTATTTTTAATTACATTTTTAAACTCTTTGAACTCAAAATGCTCTATGCTTAGGTATATTTTCTTTGAGATTAAAATACGTCAATTTAGCGGGAAGTGTCAGGGATGAGCTGCAGGGCAGGCTTTCAGTCTTTTTAAATACAGATACATTAGTTGCTTAGATAGGTGTGTTACATATATAGCAATCCTAATAGATAGGTATAATTTATTTAGGTTTGTGGTATAGTTCGGTATATATAATATTATCATAGGTAGATTTAGGTTAGGTATTACAAGTTTCTTTTATAACTACGTTAGTTTGTTCGATAGGTATGATACCGACAGGTATTTTTAATCTTAGTGTTTTACTTAAATTTTGATGGTATAAATATCGTATATAAATAACCAAGATGAAAATGTAAATATTTTTTTTAAGCAGTACTAGCGGCCCGCCCGACTTTGTAGAGATTTTCAATAAAGTAGCTTATAAGGAAAGGTTAAATAAGTTCTAAAGTGAATATGCGCGAGCGAAGCCGCGGTTAACAGCTAGTTTCAAATATTATTATGGCAACACAAAATGCTGGATAAAAATGGCGACAGTCACAGACGAATTTCCTTTTTATCATTAAAATTAGTACGCACTTTAAAAATATAAATTGTATGTTATAGAAAACATGTTTTATGCCATTATTTAAAAACTGATGACCTGCCTTTTTGTTCCAAGGTAACTTTTGATTTTTTTATCGAGGAAACTACAAGTTATCATTTTTCCAAGTTGCATAATTTATGGCGTGAATCCTTTAGTATCTAACTTATGAATCGCATACCTAAATCTTTAAGAATAACGATATAGCAAGGGATCTACCGAACGCATTTATTTCGAAATTAGCTCGGCGCAGGCTTAAAACTCAAAATTGTCTGTGTTCTTTACCTTTGTTTAAAAAGTTTTCTCTACCACGGAATCAGTACTCAAATTCATGTTTAATATGTTTTATTAAAATATAATCGAAAAAACACAGTATAATTTTCAAGTTTATGGTTAAATAAATGTATAAATGTCACGGTTAGTACGACCCTGACCACGACCGCAGCTAACGACGCGAAAATAACCATGGGAGTGGTAGTTAGTTAAAATTTAGCACTCAAACGCAATATCTGTTTTATTGCTTATTATATTCATTTTTAACTTTTTTATATGAAATTACTTCTTTTTATATAAACACGCTTATGTTTGCACTTTTAACCACTAGATGTTTGAGTTCTGTAACCTCGCCCGGGTTTACTACCATCGCTTTACAAATCCTGTCGCAATAGTGTCGTTGCTTGTCATTGTCGTCTTCTGGTTTGAAGAGTAAGGTAACCAGTAAACTTATGTATGTGGCATTAACACACTGTTACACGAAAACAACTTACTAATAACATCTTTGGTGTCTAGAAGCGATGGTTGTCTCTGTCCATCCGGAGAACCATCTCCTTGTTTATTACCTTATCCGTCCATTAATCACGTGATGTTTTTTTGGCATTTTTCAACCCCTCCTCCCCCTTGGTGATATATGGTGATGTTTAAGACTACCCCCTCCCCCCACCCCTGACATCACGTGTATTTTTAATACCTACAAAGAATCCTAGTTTTTTTAGATATTTAGGAAATACAGGTATAAGTAGGTATCATATAATTTTCTAATAGAAAATTAAAGACTACAACAATAACGTCTAGAGGTAGAGACATTTCTGCAATATTTTGCAGATTGTTTTTGGCTAACATAAGTATAATAAAAGGAATGCAAAAAAGTTTTTTATACTAAAACAGGAACATTGTTTAATGTATAGTGCCCTCGGGCCACGGATTAGCAAGACTCTTCAAAACCAATAACTGGATATGTATCTTGCAAATAAATACACGTGATATATTACTACACCCCCCTCCCCCATGTGATATTTCGTGATTTTTTATGAACCCGTCCCCCCCTTTCGAGGCTCATGTGATTAACGGACGGCCCCTAATATAAAAAACTAAGGTATAAAGAAGGCATGCAGACTCATGATGAGATAGGTGAGGAACCTACCTAACCTAGATGTATAGGCATATTGTCTGGAGCATGACATATTTTTAGAACAAAACAACAACAAACAACAGTTTAGAACAAAATGAAGTACCCGCGAGCTGGTTATATATCCGTTACCCCTACATCCGTATCCAATGAGGTGAGTAAAAAGACAGCAAACAAGCACATGGTTCTCTTGAAACCGTTATTTATAGGCACTAAAAATAATAATAGTGTATTTTATAAATTCAAGCAGTATAAATACATGTACACAATACAAATTCGATACAAGTCCATAACACATGGATTTGTGTTATGAACTCAAAGAAGAAATCAATTCAATTTGCAATCTTTCGCGGGTTCTCACGCTTAGCATCTGCAATGCCACTTATACGTATGCTGGAGCCGCACTTGCATCTAGCGTCCCGAAGTTATATGCGCGCTAAGGCACACATAGTCCGGAATGTATGCGAAAATAGCCGATAAGAGCCGGTCACATCTGCATTTATCGTGTCATTGCACTAAGCTTTTTGACGATAGACACAAGTGCGGCTGAGGCATAAAAGGAAAAAAAACTTTTTTTTTACAGTATAAGATAGCAAACAAGCAGATGGGTCTCCTGATGGAAAGAGTCAACCATCGCCTATAGATACCAAAGATGTTAATGATGCGTAGTATCTATCTTGTGGCGAGGTCTTATGCCACATTCATAAGTTTACCGGCTACCTCACACTCCAAACCAAAACACGATAGTGACAAGCACTGACGCTATTGCGGCAGGAATAGTTAAGGCGTGGGTACTAGACCCGGGCGAGACAACGCAGAACTCTACCACCTAATAGCCACGATGGTAGTGACTTGCGTAGCCAATCGGTCGCCTTTTACGACCTGCCTGGCAGAATGGCAATTGGTCTATTCTTCAAAGTTGCCCGGATCCAACACGGGGAAAAACTTTTGTAAGAAATGGAATTTTTTCTAAAACTTTTGAAAGCCCCGAAAGTAAAGAATATCTTCACCATATCAGTCCACTGATGAACATAAGCTCTTTTTTAGCGCTCCGAAATAAATTAGGAACCCTCGAGTTTCGCTATGCCCGTCCGTCCGTCCGCACGACGCTCAGAGATCCTTATTACTAGAAAGCTGTAATTTAGCACAAATATATGTATAGATATCAGTCACGTCAGCAAATTGGTAACATAAAATCTTGAAAAATATTTTTTTCAGGGTAGCTCCCCTACATGTAAAGTGGGAATCTTAATTTTTTTTCTCATGTAACCCATTGTGTGGGGTATCGTTGGATAGGTTTTTAAAAAATATTGTAGGTTTGTAAAAATGAGATTAAGGGACTCGTTTGTAAAATATTAAGCTTTTAAGTGATAATTTTTTAGAGTCAAGTGTCTCTGCAGGCTTACCGATTGGTTTTTGGGGGTGGGGAAGAAATTACGGTAGTAGTAAATATAATGAATTTAAAAGAAAAACTATCTCACGGCTTAGAAGACTTTACAAGTTATTAAGTAATAGTCGACCGAGTAATAGTCGACTTATTAAATGTACTTAGAGAATTTTTCGTAGGCGGTGAACCTGTGGTGTGGACATATATATTTTTCACCCGGAACCCTATATTGCGCGTGGCCTGACACGCACTTTACCAATTTTTTATATTATAATAAAGCAAACAAGCAAATGGCTCCTCTGATGGAAAGAGACAATCATCGCCTATAGACGCCAAAGATGTTACTGTTGCGCTTCTATCCGTATATACACCATAACCGATACTATAACCAATCGTTTGCTTTTTACGAACTGCCCGGCAGAATGACAGATGGAACCCGGATTAACTTGAACTACTATTTAAATGTTTTTTCGAAAAAACTCCTCCTCATAATCCCAAATAGGCTAATCAATACCTCATCGGGCAATCTTTGTAAAGTGATCAAGACGAGAAGAAAATTAAAACGGAGTTAAATTATAACAACTGATTTTCAGCCTCCTGTAACTGGAATCCTGAAACAGATATTCATTAAATTTATATGAGACCAAATGGAAATTGTACTCCCTCAAACAATAAAAAATTTCAAAACTGTCTATATAAGACGAAATAAATTCCAAACATACTTAAAAAATATAAACATCCGAAATTAAAACTTTTTGGAAATCCGGTTGAATATTTTCACCGATCGATCGCAGTATAATCGTAAATTGCTTCTACATGTAAATTGCAATATTCATACGCTACTTAGTAGAATTCTTCAATCATCTTAAAGGTTATTTGGTATTCCCAGCCCTATAAATGGAAATTAAATGTAAGTAAGGTACTTTCCGATTTCCGAATATCAGACAAACTAGACCTTAACTACTTTATATCTGCGTCATTTTTGTGCCAGGCTTAAAAAATAACTAAAAAATTAAATTTCTTGAAACTAATAAATTTATTGCCAGTCAGTATATTGAGATATCCGTTGTAAATATCTGACATCTACTGTATAAAAACTTTAAGGAAAAACTATTTTACTGGAGATATACTCGCCCGCTATGCTTTTGTTCTAAAAAAGTATTTATATTAATTTTTAAACTATGTACTATGAAGTATTCAATAAATAAATAAAGTATAGTAACTGAGATAATTGAATTTATTACTTTAATATGAATCTAATGAATATGAGTGACAGCTGATAATATGAAATATCTTCTCACCAAATCTCTTATGCGGTAGGGAGAAAGAATTGTGTGCCATATATCACGCTTCAGACAGACCTTGCTTCCTGCTCGTTCATAACTCATTTCATGAATGTTACAAAGACTGTAGACACCACCTTCGGACAGCATCCGGCCAATTTGATCGTGGTACATCGGTCTTTATCTACCCGATACCTACAAAAATATTTGCATTGTATATCTGTTTTATTAATCGTTTAACTGCTATTCTTTCAAGATATCTTTGAAGAATAGACTAACTGCTGTTCTGACAGGCATGTTGTAAAAGGCGACCGATTGGCTATGCAAGTCACTAACATCGTGGCTACTAGGTGGTAGAGTTCTGCATTGTCTCGCCCGGGTCTGGTACCACCGTCTTCCTATTCCTGCCGCAATAGCGTCAGTGCTTGTCACTGTCGTGTTCCGGTTTGGAGGGTAAGGTAGCCGGTAGACTTATTCATGTGGCATTAGACCTCGCCACAAGATAGCAACGCACCATTAACACCTTTGGTGTCTATAGGCGACGGTTGACTCTTTCCATCAGGAGACCCGTCTGCTTGTTTGCTATCTTATGATATATAAAAAAAAAAATCTGAACCAAGGGAGCATGCCCTTTCTCATTTTTACACCGATATTGCCTTTCAATCCCATATCAAACGAAAATGGTACAATATTTAATTACAGATTTTTTAAAGAAAGTTATCTTCATGTCCGCACCGGGTACGGGAGAGGTAAGAGTAGGCAGAAATACAACAGGTACACCCAAGATTAGCCGAAGATACCTAGTCCCACAAAGTGCTAACCGGACACAATCAATCCCGGGCTACGTTTTTTTGTATCGTAAATTTGAAAAAAATAACATTTTTGAATTGCCCGACCCGGGAACCGAAACTGGTACCTTATGAGATCAACACCGATCACGGACCACCAGACCACAAAGGCGATCACAGAGATAGATTTTTTAAATTTATCTTTATTGTACAACATACAAAAGGTACATACAAAAGGTACATACAAAAGTACAAATGGCGAGCTTAATCTATATACATATAATAAAATCGTAGGAAAGTCAATTTACTTCAAATGATTTACTTCAAATTTTGCTATTCTAACAGGTCGGGTCAACATATACTGGCTACATATTATCACGCTATCACCTACGGGGGAGGAGTTGTGCGGAGTAAACGAAGTCCGCGCGAACGAAGTCGTGGGCAGCAGCTAGTGCATAATAAAGCTAACAATTGAGCGACACAATTACAAAAACGGTTTAATTTTGAAAAAACTCTAAGATACTCAATAGACCGTGGTCCCACAAAAAAACTTTTTTTTGGTCAATAACAAGCTGAATTTTTGTGAAAAGCTTGGTTTTGACGAGACGACGAGACTTTTCTATCTTCGAAAAGTTTCGAATCGGATACCTAATAATTAATAAAGATAAATAAAAAAGAAAAGTTTAGAATGTTGGACTAAAAAAAGTTTCAACTGTACGTGTAGGACAATAATATCCTTGATTTACAATAATGATTAACAAGCTGGTGTGAGAAAATTTGGTTAATTTTAAATTGATTAATATCAATTTAAAAATCTCATAATTCCGATACATGAGTGGAAGACTCATCAGAAAATCCATTTAATGTGCAGGACAAAAGTTTCACCGTGTTTTTCATAGTATAATCAAGTGATTAAAGTCGAAAAATAATTATTGTTATTAATAAGTATTTTTTCTTCACCGAATCAAAATTTTCAAAGTCTCATAACTTTATTAGTTACCCGATTCGAGATGTTTCGAAGATAGAAAAGTGGTATTCTCGTCAAAACGAAGCTGTTCACAAAAAATCAGCTTTTTATTAATCAAAAAAAGTTTGTTCGTGAGACCACGGTCTATAAGTAGATTACATAATATTATCTATACATATGAATATAATAAAATCGTAGGAAAGTCAATGTAAGTCCGGGGTAAACTCAAAAAGTACTGCATGGATTTTCTTCAAAATTTGCATGAATATTACTTACAGGTCGAGTCAACATATAGGCTACATATTATCACGCTATCACCTACGGTACTAAGAGAAGCTGTGCGGAGAAACGAAATCCGCTTTATTATCCGCTAGTTATATTATACACACATTCCCACACACGTAGATGGCGCTTCCAATTATTTCACTGTGTGCCGACTGTGAAAACATACCTAGTCCACTTAAATACTGTAAAAAATATAAGATATTGTCAATGAGCTCATACCGCAGTTTAGTTTGTGGCAACTTTATTTCTATTATATAACTTTAAATTATCATCAACAACAACCAACAACCGGCACGGCTAGGCAAAATGAACCACGTCTATGGACTTTCACGAAGCACCGGTTTGTCGTTGACGAGATGAATGAGGAAATCCATCGCTTTATATGATTAACGTGATAACGATTTTTACATATTTCTGGCGAAAACCGGGAGTGACAGCTTCCGTGCTCATCCGACTCACGGGGGTGGTATCACACCACCCGCTAGACTCCGAGCTGCTGGTAAAATTTTAATTTTGAATTTTTGAGGAAAACCTTATTTTAGTCTACCTATACCAGGCTAGTATATGCGGCAATGTGGATTACCATCTTGCTAACCGACAAGCTGATGGATCATAGTGAACTGTAACGTCTACTAATGTTTAAATCACTCCGCATACTCCGCAAGGGATTTGGCTTGGTGATATGTATTTGCATTTGCTTGTTTAGTACGATAGCTTTTTAAGTCACTTATGACTATTTAGATTATGAGTTATTTTTATGCTTTCAATTAGCAAAATAAATAAAACCAACGTGTAACACGACAATATTCTTGAAACTGATAATTAGCTTAGTAAATATTATACGAAAATAAACTTACTGATCAAATCATACAGTTGAATGTTGAAAATATTTGATTTAAGTATTCTGATTTAAGAAAAATATATTAATACCACGCCTATATCCCCAAATATGTATGCAGAGGTGCAATTTGAGTATATTAATATATATATATATATATATATATATATATATATATATATATATATATATATATATATATATATATATATATATATATATATATATATATATAAATTGCTTGTCACGTTGTTTGTCCACGATGGACTCCGAAACTACCGAACCGATTTCATTGAAATTTTGTATTTATCTATTCTTTACTCCCTCTCAAGTACCTCACCAAAATTTGGTATGGCCAAACAACTTTGTTATATTTTTAAACGTTGCAACCTTGTTAGTAATAAAAAAAAGCAATTGGCGGGAAATGATTTGTCAATTGTTTTTTTATCATACATCAAAGTTCTACGTACGCAACGAAAATGGAATTAAGTCGAAAAGATTTTAGAGCGATGATTTTTTATGATTTTAAAAGTCCTCTTTCTCCGCAAGACTGTGCCGCTCGTCTTCAAAATGCTTTTGGGAGAGAAGCACCTTGTTTGAGCGCCGTGAGGCGATGGTTTGCTGAATTTGAGAGAGATCGAGTGTCTTTCCATGACGAATTTCGTAAAGGGCGGCCTTCAACTGCCGTCAACGAAAATAATGTGGCTACTGTTAAGCGGTTAATTGAAGAAAACCCCCGAATTACTTATGAGACAATTCGAGGACTATTGGTATATTATTGGTATATGGTATGAGCCAAATTCAGAAAATTTGACTCGAAGAATTGAAAGTTCGGAAACTTTGTTGTCGTTGGATGGGATCCCTCATAAACTGACAGCGGAGCAGAAGCGGGCTCGCGTGGAATGGTGCTCACAGATGCTACTGAAGTACGACCACTGACATTTCGTCTCCTGTAACAATGTTTATGACATTGTTACAGGAGACGAAACGCGGATTTATTGTTTTGAACCCGAAAAAAAACAGCAATCTTGTGAATGGGTGTTTGAAAATGAGAACATGCCAACAAAATTGAGACAGGCGAGAAACGTTGGTGAAAAAATGATCGCGTTTTTTTTCTCAGCTACGAGTCCCATCTGTACAATTCCACTTCAAGATGAAAAGAGTGTTAATGCCATGCGGTATTCTACCATTTGTTTACCCAGGGTGTTAGAAAAATTTCGCGAAAGACGACCCAAAAGCCGCATTCTCCTACACCATGATAACGCTTCTTCACACACGGCCAACAAAACAAAGTCATTTTTATCTTCCGAAATAGTACATCTCGTCACTCATCCTGCGCATAGCCCTGACCTAGCACCCTGTGATTTCTGTATTTTCCCCAAAATCAAAGATTTGATGAGAGAGAACGTAGAGCGGTTGGAATGGTTGACGATCAGGCAATTTCGAAACGACTTGACTCCTTGGCATTACGCAGAGATGTAAGCTCGCTCTGCGTTTTTCATCCCGTCTATCATGGAGAGTGTTCCGACGAGTTGTTTGAATTAATTGCTGCTGCTAACTTCCATCATCGGACATCGCGTCAAAATTTGTAGTTCCACCCACACCATCTTGATGTCTGGATGTCCACAACCGTGCGGTTCTCCCGGCACTTTTTGCCTCGCACTACTCTTTTGTGGAATCAATTACAGGTAGGTGTTTTTCTGAACAGATACGACATGGGGAAAAGAGCTTACTCATTTTTAAAAGGGCGGCAACGCAACTGCAAGGCCTCTGGTATTGCAGCTGTCCATGGGCGGCGGTGATCACTCAAAATCAGGTGCACCTCCTGCTCGTTTGCCCCCTCTTCCATAAAAAAAAGGTTTTACTTTTACCAACTCCGAAGAGGTAGTGATAGCGTTCAATCAGCACGTAGAAAACATGCCTTCAGATCTGTGGTCCTCCTATTTTAAAAAATGGTTCGATCGCATGAAAAAATATTTAAAATGTAAAGGAGATTATTTTGAAAAGCAACAAACATAATATTTTGGTTATAATATGTTGTTTTTTTAAGTTACGCAAAACTTATAGTGTGACCTACGTAGATAAGTAAGTAAAATTTTACCTCTGATCTAAATACAAGATCACAACGCAGTCAACATTAATGTGTAATGTAGAGTTTATAAACTTTTTGACTAGCTGACCTGCGGAACTTCGCCCGTGTTTAGATTAATGTTTTGTTTTTCTTGTCTGTCTGTTTAAAAAAAAAGATTAATGTGTCGTCAATATAGTTTTTCATACAAACTTTTATCTCTATTTCAGCCCCTTAGGGAAAAGCTCCTTTTGAAAAAAGTAGCCTATCTTAGACCCCGGATCTTTAACTATTTCAATGCAAAATTTCATCTAAATTGGTTTACCGGTTTAGCCATGAAAGCTTGGCAGACAGACAGATAAACAGGCAGACGGAGGGACTGATCAATCTACGAACGGATGGCTGGCCGGCTGGACGGACAGACATTTCTTTATAATATTAGGTAAAAATATGGATATCATTAGATAAGCATTGGATAACGATATTATTAATTTGTTTCAGGTACTTAATGTTTATGAAGCGGAGTGGTGAGCCAGGTGGTGTAAAAGAAATAACTACACTATAAGGGCACAAACTAATTATCTTTTAAATTACCTTATATAGACTAATTAATCCTAGTAAACGACGCTATCTCATTTTTGACTACACTGTAATCCGTCAATCAAGTTATAGCTAACGAATTCTAAGTAGAAGTTCCGATACCACCTTATAGAGCGTGGTCTCGGTATTTTTTTTAATTAATAACAAGCTGATTTTTGTGAATACGAGTAGCTTTGTTTTGATGAGACGCCCATCTTTTCTATCTTCGAAAAATCTCGAATCTGGTAACTAATAAAGTTAGGAGGCTTCAAACATTTTAATTTCTCGACGGTTCCCGACGGCTCCAAACTGTTCCGAACGGTTCATGAGTCGAAGTCCGTTCGGAGCCGTACGGCCCCGTACGGCCGTCGCGGAACAAAAGCAATTGTAATCTCTTTCTACAACACTTTTGTTATCCTATTATATGAATAAAAAAAACTTATCACTGGTTTAAGCAGTCACATCACAAGTAGAACATATTTAAAAATTGCTAATACGGCAATGAGGTCCCCATAGAGATCACCGTCCTTTTAGCAAGTCGACAAACTGGTGGTTTGTAGTGAACCTTTCTATTGACGGTTGGTTCTCTCTACCTGTTCTAATCAGGTACCAATGTGATAGGTACTATTTTAATAATACTTTTAAGTGTTTACGCGCGACTGTTACCTCTTGTCTCTTTTTCTAGTAACTAATTGTAAAAACACACAACGCAAACTTCCATTGTTCATTTATATTCAAATTGTCGTTATTACCGTAGTATGTAACTTTATAACCACGCTAAAATATGAACAAATAAAATAAGCATGACTTTATTCCACTGCTAATAAATATCTTTTGCACTTTACGTCATTCAATCGTGTTCTGTCACTTATATACTTTGATACTATCATAAAGATACAAAATAGTAAAGGAAACTGTATGACCGAATAAATAAAATGATTTAAATACGTCATTTTTTGAATACGTCGTTTTGTAATCTATATTAATATTATAAATGCGAAAGTTTGGATGTTTGGATGGATGAATGTTTGTTACTCAATCACGCAAAAACTACCGAACGGATTTGAATGAAATTTGGTACACAGATAGATGATGATTTGAAATAGCACTTAGGCTACATTTTATCCCCCAAAAATTAAGTGATCCCGCGGAATTCGCCAAAAACTTTTATAATGCAGCGGGCTGCACGCTGCAGCTAGAAGGCTTGAAGGTAAGGCATTACACCTACCCACACAGATAGCAACACACCATTAACATCTTCGTTGTGTATAGGCAACAGTTATCTCTTTTCATCAGGAGATCTATCTGCTTGTTTGCTATCTTATAATATATAATCTTATAATATAACTAGCTGTTGCCAGCGACTTCGTCCGCGCGGACTTCGTTTACTCCGCACTGCTCCTCCCCCGTAGGTGATAGCGTGATAATATGTAGCATATATGTTACCCCGACCTGTAAGTAATATTCTTGCAAAATTTGAAGTAAATCCATGCAGTACTTTTTGAGTTTACCCCGGACATACATACAAACAGACAAAAATTCTAAAAACTATATTTTTGGCTTCGATATCGATTGTAGATCACGCCCCAAGTATTCTTTTAAAAAATATTCAATGTACAATTTTGACTTTCCTACGATTTAATTACCTATATATATAGTTATAATAAACCGGCCAGTGCGAGTCGGACTCACGCACGAAGGGTTCCGTACCATCAACTATAAAAGAAAATCACGTTTGTTATATGTTTACTTAAATAATTATTTTATGTATTAGGTATTTATTTTTATAGTTAATATATTTCCAAATACTTACTTTTCTTTAAAATATTCAAGTTTCTACCTGTTTTATTAAGATCGAGTAAAAATTGCTTAAGGATTACGTTTTTTGTATGGGAGCCCCTCTTTAATATTTACTTTATTTTTTATAATTATGAACTTTGAAAGATAATATACGACTAAATACCTATTCTGTGAAAATTTTAAGCGTCTATCTGTTACCGTTATTAATATTGAGCAAAAAAAAAACGAAAAAACATGTTAATTGTATGGGTATGTACCCTTAATATTTTTATTTTTTTATTTTTAGTATTTGTTGTTATAGCTGTAACGGAAATACATAATTTGTGAAACATTCAGCTTTCTAGCTATCACGGTTTCTGAGATACAGTCTGGTGACAGACAGACAGATAGATAGATGGATAGAGAGAGCTGAGAATTAGTAATAGGGTCCCGTTTTATTTTTTAAGTACGGAACCCTAAAAACAACCAAAAATTAAAATATACCGTAGTAATAACCTGTCAATTAAACCATAATTAAAAAATAAAAATAACAAATAATTTAAACAACACATGAAACAACCAACTGCCCGTTTCTTGTATCTCTGAAACTTTGCATCAGATCTTCATCAAATTAAAAAAAATTGTGGTCCCACTACATGAGAAGTATATCCTTTCTAATAAAAAAAGTATTTTAAAAATCGATTCCCAAATGATCGAGTTCTGAGGTGACAAGGGAAGTATTTCTTCCCAAATAAAAAAGTATTTTCAAAATCGATTCTCAAATGATCGACTTCTGAGGTAACAAGGGAAGTATTTTCCCTAATAAAAAAGTATTTAAAATCGATTTCCAAATGATCGAATTCTAAGATGACAAGGGAAGTTTATCCTCCAAAACAAAAAAAAGTATTTTCAAAATCGATTCTCAAATGAACAAGTTCTGAGGTAACAAAAGAAGTATATCCTCCAAAATAAAAAAGTATTTTCAAAATCGATTCCCAAATGATTAAGTTCTGAAGTGACAAGGGATGGTTCCGGAGCTGGCGACAAATGTTGGGAAGGTCCTTTTGACAGATTGGAATTGGGAAAATAAATTATAATTTTGTCAAATGGCGATATCTGTCCGACGAGTCTGGCAGAGCATTCACGGTATTTCGCTACTATACAAGAATAATTGCAAAAAACATCCCAAAAATGTATTTTTGGCAACTTTGTCAAAAATATTTTATCTTTTAACTAGGTATTTTTAGAATTCAAAATAAATATCTCAGAGTATTCCCAGGCACCTTCAAATACATTTTACGAAAGTTTCCAATAAATTTATTTTATACTAGCTACTACAGCGTGCAGCCCGCTGCATTATAACAGTTTTTAGCGAATCCCGCGGGATCGCCAAATTTTTCCGGGATAAAAAGTAGCATATGTACTATTCCAAGTGATCATCTACCTGTGTACCAAATATTATTCATATCCGGTCAAATTAATATTAATATTAAGACAGAACAGCAGTTGGTCAATCTTCAAAGGAGGCCGGAGCAACACGGGTGATATTTATTTATTTTATATTTTGTTGTGTACAGTAAATCATTAAATGAATAAATCTTATTTTAATAATTAATTTTAATAAATAAAATAACTGCTTTTCTGCCAGGCAAGTCGTAAAAGGCGAACGATTGGCTATACGTGTCACCATCATCGTGATTACTAAGCGGTAGAGGACCGCCTTACCTATTCCTGTCGCAATAGCGCCAATGCTTGCCATTGTTCTTTTCCGGTTTGGAGGATAAGGTAGCCGGTAAACTTATGCATTATGCATGCTTTTTGCACACATATATACTAAACTATTTTCTTTGCGGCTAAAATCATTCGTCGAACTTTTTTTTATATCATAAGATAGCAAACAAGCGGATGAGTCAACCATCGCCTATAGACACCAAAGATGTTAATGGTGCGTTGCTATCTTTTGGCGAGGTCTAATGCAACATGCATAAGTTTACCGGCTACCTTACCCTCCAAACCGGAACACGACAGTGACAAACACTAACGCTATTGCGGCAGGAATAGGTAAGGCGGCGGTACCACACCCGGGCGAGACAATGCAGAACTCTGCCACGATGGTAGTGACTCGTAAAGTCAATCGGTCGCCTTTTAAGACCTGCCTGGCAGGACGGCAGTTGGCCTATTCTTGAAAGGACCGGGACCAACACGGAGAAAAACTTAAAGGAGATTTTGTTTTTAGTTTATGTTCGAATTTCGGCCACAGGCGATCGTTAATAAATTTAATTTCAAAATTCAAAAATCTGTTTTAGCCAATGAACATGTCAAAAAAAACGTGTAAAAATAGCCGAAGTAAGGTTAAGACGAATGTACTAGCAAAAACACTAGTTTTTTTAACATGTATCACAAAGTGTGACCACTTGTACAAAACAAATTAAATTCAAACATGACATGTTTTTTCTTGGCAATTGAATTTTAATGAGTAAAGAATACTGGAATACAAGTTTTGATATATCATTAGATACGAA
Source organism: Apodemia mormo (assembly GCA_036924255.1). NCBI lineage: Eukaryota > Metazoa > Arthropoda > Insecta > Lepidoptera > Riodinidae > Apodemia > Apodemia mormo. The sequence continues at coordinate 11,688,936 of JAUPFN010000009.1, read as the reverse complement.
ACAAGCAGTTTACTGTCCTGATGGAGAAAGAAACCATCGCTTAGAAACACCAAAGATGTTAACGTTGTGTTGCGGGATGTCACATGCAGAAGTTTACCTGCCTGCTTATCTTACCCTCCAATCTGGAATCAAGAATTTGGAATCCATAATTAATGACAAACATTCCCGCTATTGCGGCAGGAATATGTAAAGCGGTGGTACCAGAACCTCGCGAGACAATTCAGAACTCTTCCATCTAGTAGCCACGATGGTAGTGACTTGCATAGCCAATCGTTTGGCAGAACGCCTGCCTGGCAGAATGGAATAATAATAATAATAATAATAATAATAATAATAATATCTTTATTTGCATAAAATAGGGTACATAATTAGATGTTATTTAAAAATATGCTGCTCTTTAATCCTATTATGCCTTGTTTGTGGCATGCAAATGTTAAAATTATGTTTATAATCATAGTAAATTTATGTTAATAATCATAGTAAATTAAATTTAAAAAATGTTAATAATCATAGTAAATTTTAAATCGAATTTTATAATAATTGTTATATATTTTTACTTTTTATAATTTATACTTTCCATCTTCGGTACTTGATGTAACTCAGTCATAATTATTGTTTTAAATTTTACACTTGTACTGTTTCACAATTCACTAATTATATGTAATATATACTTTTTTATTTAAATAGCCAACCTGTTTCGCATTTTACTGCATCATCAGGGCTAAAAAAGTTTTTTAATCAATTATAATTAAATTAAAAATTATTAATAAAAACAGAAAACTAAAAATCAATTATAAAATGTGTTACGGTGGTACCAGATTCGAGCTAAAAAATGCAGCTCTACCACCTAGTAAACACAATTTTTGAATTGCTTGACCCGGAAATCGAACCCGGACCTCATGTGATCAACATCGGTATTGATCGGACCACTAGACCATAGAATATAGATTCATATCAAACACTAATGTTAGAGAACAATTAACCTATTTCACCTCCGAAAATAGATCGAAATATACTTAGATAATAATTCAGAATCGTATTTGTACATATTGCATTGGAATTTAGGAAATTTAATATAAGAGGCTCCATCGTTAACTATAATTACTAAGTTAACTGTTACTTGCTCAGTGCACCACGTGATGACACTGAATCTTGAACTCAGTGAGCTTGAAGGTCAAACTAAACGTCAGTGAAGAGTTATATAATATTCTTTTATATATTTTGCTATTAAATAAAAATTCATATTTTTGTGGTATTCTCATTTTTTATTAAATGAATAAAAAACGTTTTTGTGGCATTATTCTCGATGTTTCTGGACTTTTGTTATTTAAATTTTTAATAATATAAATGTGAAAATGTTTAATTTCAATACTAGCTGTTGCCAGCGACTTCGTCCGCGCGGACTTCGTTTACTCTGCACTGTTCCTCCCCCGTAGGTGAGGAGGCGCACACTTTTAAGCAATTTTTGATAAAATAAAATATATATAATAAAAGCTCAAAGAAACGATTTTATTAAATACTAGCTGTTGCCCACGACTTCGTCCGCGCGGACTTCGTTTACTCCGCAAAGCTCCTCCCCCGTAGGTGATAGCGTGATAATATGTAGCCAATATGTTGACCCGACCTGTCAGTAATATTCATGCAAAATTTAAAGTAAATCGATGCAGTACTTTTTGAGTTTACTCCGTACATACATACAGACAAGCAGACAAAAATTCTAAAAACTATAGTTTTGGCTTCGATATCGATTGTAGATCACGCCCCAAGTATTCTTTTAAAAATATATTCAATGTACAGTTTTGACTTTCCTACGATTTTATTATATGTATTCGCATTTCTGCGATATTACGTCGCACTTGGTGCTTCCTTTTTATTCCTCTCTGAGACAGCGTATGGGAAAAAAAAATTTTTCCCCTACGCTGTCTCAGAGCGGAGCTTAGAAACACGTCCAACACAGCTGACTACCGTTGAAGGTATGGTCACCTGAACCTTGCACTTACCGCACAAAATCGTATCGCAGCAATTCACATCGTTAGTTCTTGCGATGTGGCGTCGCATCGCATCGCATCGCGGTTTTGTGTGAGAGCCCTATATTTTGCAATATATTATCTAAGCAAACCAGGTATGCTTCTAAATCGTTGATTTTCTCCGCACCCTCTCTACTCTTTAAAAGACATAATGGTATTTAAATATTTTTACTAGCTAACCCGCGTAGTTTCGCCCGCGAATCGAGATAGGTACATGTAATCAATGTAATCTTTCATACAAGTGTTCGTATATATACAAGTGTATATATCCGCGTATTACACCACTAGTTTTCAGAGTCTGTGCTTGTAGTGTTTTTTAAATATTTTTAACGCATTAAAACTGCAGCAACTGACTTCCTATTTCCTGTATATCCGAAACCCTGCATGAGATCTTTACTAAATTAAAATGAGACTACAAAGGAAGTATACACAAATATCTCAAACAAAAAAGAATTTTCATAATCGGTTCATAAAGATAGAGTTTTGAAGTGACAAAAAACATCTGGATTGAGAACTTCCTTTTGGAAAGGCGGCTGAAAAATAAACCTTTAAGTCGGTCATATGAACAAGCTATTAAGCTATTGAAGCAGTTTAAAAATCGTCGAGTCCAATGTATTCGAGCATTAGGAAAACAAATTACTCACATTGTAAGCTATTGAGGCAGTTTCAAAAATCATCGAATCGAAAATATTCGAGCATAAGGAAAACAGATTACTCACATTATAAGCTATTGAGGCAGTTTAAAAAATGGAGTTGAAAATATTCGAGCATTACTGAAAACAGATTACTCACATTGTATTACTAATACTTTAGTTGCCTGTTCGTTTTGTTCATTCGTTTCGAGCACGTTTTCCATAGTTTCTTTTTATGTCCGTATCATCAACACTGTGATTCAGTTCAGTTGCGGTTATATTTGTATATTGTATTAATAATGTAACTGAACAAGCTTATATTATGGTCGCTACTGAATCACACATTAAGGGATAGATTTCTTGCTTTATTTTGAGTGTAACATATTTTTGGGATGCAGTCTTAACGATTTGTTATGGGGTAACTGCTCTTGTTAAACTTTTTCTAAACTAATATTGTAAAGAGGTAAGATTTGATTTAATTGTTTGTTTGTAACAGATAAATAAAAACGACTGGATTTTCCCGTATTGGGACTCCGTTTGAAAAATAGACCAACTGCCGTTCTGCTAAGCAAGTCGTAAAAGGCGACCGGTTAGCTATAAGTGTAGTGACCATCGTGACTACTAGGCAGTGGAATTTTGCAAGGTCTTGCCCGGGTATATATATGGTACCACCGCCTTACTTATTCCATGTTAATGGTACGTCCATAAGTTTATCGGATACCTTTCCTCCAAACCGTAACACGATAATAAGAGAAACTGACGCTATTGCAACAGGGGTAGGTAAGGGGGTGGTATCGTATACCCGGGCGAGACATTGCAGAATTCTACCAACTAGTAATCACGATGGTAGTGAGAAGTAACAGCCAATCGGTCGCCTATTACAAAGTGCCTGACAGAACGGCAGATGGTTTATTATTCAAAGTAGAAAAACCTTAAAAACAACAAAGAAAAATATCGACACGTGGGATTGAACCTACGATCATCTCCCTAAAGCCGGGACGCTCTTCCACTGAGCTAGTGTCGACGGGCTCAAGGCGGCAAAATTCTTCTTTGCTCTATGATCGATTAAGTCGATTAGGGAGATGGTCGCAGGTTCAATCCCGCGTGTCGATATTTTTCTTTGTTGTTTTTAAGGTTTTTCCAGTTTCCCAAAGACGGGGTGAGTGCTGTAATACAAAAATAATATTCAAAGTAGGCCCAGATCAACTCTAAGGAAGTTTGTAGGATGTTCCAAATTAACCTGTTTTGACAACAATCTTCTACGTAAACGAAATACATGGATTAAAATATTAGAATGAAGATTAACATTAACAATAAGCACTAATGGATGATAATGATAAATACTAGCAAAAGCTTTGGATAAACATCGTAATATTTGGAATAGTTACGTTAAATGTCGTAATATAGATAATACTTAGGATAAGACATAAAGCTCTATTATATCTGGAGCCAGCATTTTTATACTTACTTGAAACCAAATTTTAAATACTGCTGTCATCTTCTGAAGTCTTACCCTCTCTTTCTAAAACAGCTGTATAAAAAGAGATGGCGAGACCTCATAGACTGAGATATAACGTAAATATTTGTTTCAATTGATTAATACGAATACTAGCTCCACCTTTACTTAATACATCATGGGATGAGATAGGTATTGACTTTAGACAAGTACATAGAGTACCTAATGGGGAAATCCTCGAGTTGTGAAGAACTATCTTCATTCTTATCTTCCTTCATTTACATGTTGCTGTTGAGTGTTGGTAAGTTGTATTTATAAACAAACAAGATATCTGTGCATTGGGTAAAGTAATGTATTTTTGGGATAATGTGTCCAATTAAGTTTATTTTAAAGTATTTTGTAATACCTTTTTCTGTTGAGCATAAACTATTAGTTACTGACTTATTTCAAGTGTAAAAATTTTACCTACGACATAAAGATATTTTGGATTGAATTGAATTGAACAGGCCACCTCTTTCCAGACAGGCAGAATTTTAGACGAGAAAAATCTAATCTAAATTAAACTACAATGAAGTTACAGATATATTTTTTTAACGCAGTAAAATTGCAGCAATCGACATATCATTTTCTGTATCTCCGTAACCCTGCATCAGATCTTCACAAAATTAAAATGGGACCACACGAGAAGTATGCCCTCCCAAAAAAAGGATTTTCAAAATCATTTTATAAGTGACTGAGTTCTGAGATATCAAACATTAAAAAAACGAGTAGTTTTTGAGTTAAATCGTTGCAAACAAACAAACAATCAAATCTTTCCTCTTTATAATATTAGTATAGATATAATTATTGCATAGTATCTTCCTCTCTTTTTAAAATGTTTTCTGTGGCATGCTGGGTCCACAATGATTGGCAACTGTTTTGTAACTAACATTATATTACATTGTGGAATGTAAATAAATAAATAAATAAAACATGCAGCCGATTTGATATCCTTATAGGAAAGTATCTTAACACGCGTATCCCCGAAGCGGTAGGCAGAGGTACAACAAGTGCACCCACGGATAGCCGAATGTGCAGCCCCATAATATGATAGGTGACAAGCCTATCGCCAACCGAGCGCTTTCCAATCCCGGGAAATGTTGTTTTTATCAGAATCTGATAAAACACATTTTTGAATAGCCCGACCCGGGATAAGAACCCAGTCTCGGTGATATGTTACCACCCCCGTGCCACGGATTAGCACGTAAAGCAGGTGGTCCCGGTTATCACTAGCAATAAGCGAAAATAATCATTATCGTCTCGAAATCCGCATTCATCTCAACAACCAACAAGCCGGTGAATCGTGGTGGACTAGAAAATCTACAGACGTTCCGTCCTCTCTGCCTACCCTGCAAGGAAATCAGCGTGATGATGATATAAAATGGTTTAGTATAAATATGATGATAAAAAATTAAATCTGTCAAGTGCAAATTGGACTCGCATACCAAGGGTTCCGTACAAACTAGGTAGCCTTAGTTACATATATTTTAGAATCCTAGATCAATGTGACGTACTCTTAGGTTTTGATTTTCTTGTGACATCGTAAAATATGCGACATAAACGGACATATCTTTTGATCGCGTTTTCTTGTGATTTGACTAAAAATTTACGGTTTTCGGATTTTTTCCTTTACATGTGCTATAAGACATTACTTCTTGTCAAATATTATAATTCTAGGTGAACAGGAATTTTTATTTTTTGAAATAAAATATCGCAAAATTTGCGACATAAATGTTCATATCTTCAGATCGTATTGACTTACAGGTTTGATTTTTTTACAGCTCCAAGGGACAGTAGACTTGAGTATTTGATATAAATTTTAGCTTAATATCTCCACGCGTTCCTGAGAAAAAGGGTCTTGACAGACGGACGGACGGAAAACAAAGTGATCCTATAAGAGTTCCGTTTTTTCCTTTAGAGGTGCGGAACCCTAAAAACAAGGTTTTGTATAAATATTACATCATAATGCATAATATACGACAATAATAAATATAATAATCATTTATTTCAGAATATAGGTGTTGTTACATCGTAATGTTTAACTATCTATTCTTATCAAAGAATAGTTTATCAATAGAATGCAATATTTTATTTCATTTTTATTACTCTTACATGGATACGTCTATGAAATAAGTACAAAGTATAGACAATCTATTTTTTTATGTCATGAGATAGTAAACAAGCAGACGGGTATCCTAATGGAAAGAGTCAACCATCGCCTATAGACACCAAACATGTTAATGATGCGTTGCTATCTTGTGGCAAGCTCTAATGCCACGTGCATAAGTTTACCGGCTACATTACCCTCCAAACCGGAACACGACACTGACTAGCACTACACTATGGCGGCAGTTTCCGATCGGGTAGTAGTTTAAAAAAATGTTGACGCGTCAAAATAACTCGTAAAAAGTTTTATTGAATAAAGTACTTCTGATTTCTGATTTCTGATTACAGCTGGAATAGGTAAGGCGGTGGTGCCAGACCCAGACGAGACAATGCAGAACTCTGCCACCTAGTAGTCACGATGGTAGTTACTCGCAAAGTCAATCGGTCGCCTTTTATGACCTGCCTGGCAGAACGGCATTTGGACTATTCTTCAAAGGAACCCGGAACCAACACGGATAAAATTTCTTTTTGTTGGAATAAGAACTGAGAGTAACCCGGAGTGGTCGGAATTTTGTAAGAATAAAAAAGTATCTGTACGTCCGTGTTCTTGAAGAGGCAGGCAAAGGTGCACCAAGTGAACTAACGATTAGCCGAAGATACTTGGTCCCACAATGTGATAGGTGGCAAGCCTGTCGTCGACCGGGAGTTTTTCCAATCCCGGGCAATGTTGTTTTCATCAGAAAACTGAAAAAACTCATTTTTGATTTGCTCGACCCAGGAATCGAAATCGGGACCTCATGTGGTCAACATCGTCACCGGACCACGAGACCGGAACAAAGGCGATAAAGAATTAGAACTTTAGAATAAGCTGAACACACGAGGCTTTTTGAAATAGTATACTTATACGCCATGGACAGATAAATCAGTAAAAATATAAGTATTTAAAAAAAAATAACCGACTTTAATATCTGTCAATTATAACCATATTGCAAAAACGACTGATCCGATTTTGTTGAAACATAGACTGTTGCCTATGCTGGAATATACCATATTCAAATCAATTAAATCAAAAAGAATCATCTCGATACTATGTCTTAGTTTCCGAGAAATTCGTTGACAAACGTGCATATACTTACGAAATTTAAACACGTGCTTGGAGTTATAGTAAATTTAGATCATCGTATTCAAAAAATGAACAAATCTAATAATATTGTACATACAGTTCAAACTGATAACCTTTTTTAAAGTCGGTAAAAATTGATAGAGGTCTGCCATTATGCGCACATTACGCAAAAACTGTTAAATAATTTTGATTTTTGCTGCAAATTAATTCGAATTACGAATACATAGAAGAAACAACAGTTTTATATTTCGATTCTAATAAAGAATTTTGAAAGTTTGGTTTTTTCGGTCAAGGAATTGTTTATCAGTATCTTACAATACGATACGATGAATATATTATATTATAGTTGTGAAAATATTATAATATAATAATTTATTCATCGTATTATAATAATATAATACTAATAGTTAGTAGTTAGTAATAATAGTATAGTAGTAATAGTTATATATATTAAAATATAAATACCGAGCTAAGCATGGTTTTCCAATTACTATGAATATCCTAAGAAGTAAGCCCAAGTATAGTTTATAAGCATTTAAAACTTAAAAGTTACTTCCTTAAGTACACTATGTAAGCACAATACAAATTAAGATAGTAAAACTAACTCTCTAATAGGTACCTACTTAAGTTTGAAAGGAACAGTGCACTGCAGATGTACGTTATCAATTTTTTACACTGTGACGAGGACTGGCCGCCACGAATCCAGATTTTCCGCGACGAAACCTTCGACCTGCAATCTCGATCGAAACGAAAATATAATTATTGTTGTAAACAATGAACGAGAAGCAAGGCGGCACTTAATCTATGGCGGCATTCGTGCGACGTACACCGCGCTTTCCGCACGCGCGTACCTCCACAGGTACATACTTATCGTCTTTCGTACTCGTTTTGTGTCTTATCGTACGCTATATTCCTTTTTGTATCGCTCTAGATTACGATACAATCATGTAGGGCCATGTTTTAGAGGAAAGTGATAAAAGAATACCATTATCGGTGTTGATTGTGGATGATCTTGACATTCGCAAGATCCCTCATAAACCTTCGGGGTTCTGATGTGAGTTAAACTTTTTTGACACTGAGGTTTAGTCGTTTACGTATTCTTTTTTTAATTTATGCGATTCGTTATCTGTAGTTATTGTTCTGGGATCATTGTTATGGTGATGCGAGTCATGCGAGTGGCCAGTAACGTAAACCGTGCAAAATTAGCAAAGATTAGCGGAAATATTGCGAATTGGTTGAATTTAAAAATTCTTTAAAAATATAGAACGTGTTCCGTGTTTAAATTTTAAAGTTTGAATTTAGAAAACTTAAATCATGAATTACAAGCACTGCTTACCTTACTGAATGTATTCAATGATAATAATTTGATAGAATTGGAAGTTAGAATTTTTAATGTTTATAACGAGAATAAATTTTATAATAACTATACTTATCACTAGTTTTGGCATACGCGTGAAACGTGATTATTATAATCGACGAGAAGCAACTATGGATGTTTTAAATATGGAATTTTGTCATTATCACAAAATCATCCCTCTCTATGGATTAGTGCTGTACCTAAGGATTTCAGTTGTGATTAACTATTGCAAGATCATGTGACAAGTCACGCGGAGCTAACTAATGAATGGAACTCGGAGCTGATTTAGTCATAATAGAATAGGTACAAATAAGTTAAGAATTTTTTCCATCTTTCAAGACGACCTTCGCTGCATCTCAATTATATGTTTATTTAACTTTATAATTGTAAAGATAAACTCAGGAAAGTTGCCTTGAAGATTAATTTGGGATGCTTTTGTTACCTTAAGATTTAAAGCTATAATCTAATCATTTTAATGTTTTTCCACATACTTATGCAGACTTGATGCTTATTTTCGTAATAATTAATTTATATGTATTTTCGACGAATGTTTCAAACAAGTCCTTAAACCGAGATTAGACACACTAACTTAAGCACCGGTTATTTTATATCAATGATATTATTTATGTAATACTAGCGACCCGCTCCGGATTCGCACGGGTAATATACACAAAAAATCTTGACAAATTATACACTTAAACTTTTTTCACGAATTCTTCTATCCGTTAGTGAAAACTGCATGGAAATCTATTTTTTATATCATAAGATAGTAAACAAGCAGATGGGACTCCTGATGGAATGATTCAACCGTCGTCTATGACGTACGTACCAATGATGTTAATGGTGCGTTGCTATCTTGTGGCGAGGGCTTACGCTACATGCATAAGTTTACCGGCTACCTTAACCTCCAAACCGGAACACAACAGTGACAAGTACTGACGCTATTGCGGCAGGAATAGATAAGGCGGTGGTACCAGACCCGGGCGAGAAAATGCAGAATTCTACCACCTAGTAGCCATAATGGTAGTGACTCGCATAGCCAATCAGTCGCCTTTTACGACCTGCCTAGCAGAACGGCAGTTGGCCTATTCTTCAAAGAAGCCGGGGACCAACACAGTTCAGTAGTTTTTGAGTTTATTGAGAACAGGCAGACAGTCGCCGGGGGGGTCTTTGTTTTATATGTATAGATAGATTGTTTATAATACTAGATGTTTAATATGTTATAGATATTAAATATGTTATAATAAAAGATGTTTCTTCGGTTTCTTCGTATGTAATGATATGACAATAACATAACGAATATGAAATTTTGGACTTTTGTTCCTTTTTTCGTTTTTTTTTTTATAGAAGAGGTGGCAGACAAGCAGGAGGTGCACCTGATGGTAAGTGATCACCGCCGCCCATGGACATCCGCAATACCAGAGGTCTTTTAACATTAAACGCATACGTAATTTATAAACCAACATATATCCTGACAAAAAGTACAGTGAACCTAAATGATCTTTCAGAAAAGCTTCTTCTTACTAAAGTTTTTTTATACTAATTTGTCACCTTCGGGATTAGAATGAATCCTACAATATTATTACTTTAATTGTAAAAAAACTTTTATATCTTTGAGGTACCTCTGTAATAATTTTACAAAACTGCCTTGTATATCACACGAGAACTGATGCGATACGTAGGTCACACTATAAGTTTTGCGTAACTTAAAAAAACAACATGTTATAACAAAAATATTATGTTTATGCTTTTCAAAATAATCTCCTTTACATTTTAAACATTTTTTCATGCGATCGAACCATTTTTTAAAACAGGAGGAACACAGATCTGAAGGCATGTTTTCTACGTGCTGATTGAACGCTATCACTGCCTCTTCGGAGTTGGTAAAAGTAAAACCTTTCATCAAATCTTTGATTTTGGGGAAAATACAGAAATCAAAGGATGCTCGGTCGGGACTATGCGCAGGATGAGTGACGAGATGTACTTTTTCGGAAGCTAAAAATGGCTTTGTTTTGTTGGCCGTGTGTGAAGAAGCGTTATCATGGTGTAGGAGAATGCGGCTTTTGGGTCTTCTTTCGCGAACTTTTTCTAACACCCTGGGCAAACAAATGGTAGAATACCACTCGACATTAACACTCTTTTGATCTTCAAGTGGAATTGTACAGATGGGACCCGTAGCTGAGAAAAAAAACGCGATCATTTTTTTATCAACGTTTCTCGCCTGTCTCACTTTTGTTGGCCTGTTCTCATTTTCAAACACCCATTCAAAAGATTGCTGTTTTTTTCGGGTTCAAAATAAATAATCCACATTTCGTCTCCTGTAACAATGTTATAAACAGCATTAGTATGTCCGTGGTCGTACTTCAGTAGCATCTGTGAGCACCATTCCACGCGAGCCCGCTTCTGCTCCGCTGTCAGTTCATGAGGGATCCAACGACAACAAAGTTTCCGAACTTTCAATTCTTCGTGTAAAATTTTCTGAATTTGGCTCATACCAATCCCCAATATTCCTCGAATTGTCTCATAGGTAATCCGGGGGTTTTCTTCAATTAACCGATTAACGGTAGCCACTGTATTTTCGTTAACGGCAGTTGAAGGCCGCCCTTCACGAAATTCGTCATGTAAAGAAACATGACCTCTCTCAAATTCAGCAAACCATCGCCTCACGGTGCTCAAACAAGGTGCTTTTGCTCCCAAAAGCATTTTGAAGACGAGCGGCACAGTCTTCCGGAGAAAAAGAACTTTTAAAATCATAAAAAATCATCGCTCTAAAATCTTTTCGACTTAATTCCATTTTCGTTGCGTACGTAGAACTTTGATGTATGATAAAAAACAATTGACAAATAATTTCCCGTCAATTGTTTTTTTTATTACTAAGAAGGTTGCAACGTTTTAAAAATATAACATTCGAAATTCAAATAGTTCCGATTGGCTAGAAGTGCAAAACTTTTAGTGTGCCCCATGTATAGCATCGGTGCAGCAATATCTTTGTTGTTTACCCTGACATGTTCGCTAACCTACTTTTCATCATTATCATTTTTTTGAGGAAATCAGTCAATTAATGGATGCGACCGTTTTAATTGCAATATACATACATCAGTAGTAAGTAGTTTCTGGTAGTTACATATGTAATCTATACATATAATAAAATAAGTAGGAAAGTCAAAATTGTACATTAAATATTTTTTAAAACAATACTTAAGGCGTGATCTACAATTGATATCGAAGCCAAAAATATAGTTTTTAGAATTTTTGTCAGTTTGTCTGTATGTATGTCCGAGGTAAACTCAAAAAGTACAGCATGGATTTATTTTAAATTTTGCATGAATATTACTAACAGGTCGGGTCAACATATAGGCTACATATTATCACCCTATCATCTACGGGGGAGGAACTGTGTGGAGTAAACGAAGTCCGTGCGGACGAAGTCGCAGGCAACAGCTAATTTAAAATATTATGCAACAAGACGAGTCGATAATATTATCTCGTGACACATATCTTAAATCTGCTAAGCAGAAAGATAAAATATCAGGTACTTTTATATTTTGATATAATTTTAACATCAGACAGAGTTTTTATCTTCACGTATTTTTCCCCGGAGAGGTAAGCAGAGGTACAACAAGTGCACCCACGATTAGCAGAAGATTCTTAGTCTCATAATGTGATAGGTGGCAAGCCTATCACCAACCGGGCACCTATCCAATGCCGGGCAGTTTTTTAAATCAGAAAACAGAAAAAAAAAACACTTTTTTGAATTGGGAATCGAACCTGAGACCTCATGTGCTAATCACAGACAATGGACCACTAAACTACAGAAATTATAATTTGTTGAAAAATATTACAATCTCTAATGATAGAATATCGAGATTTGTTATACTATACGGCAATACTGAGGATATTTTTTTGCTATAGATAAATACCTTTAACATGATATAGTCGTGATTGTAAATATCGTTATGGACGTGGCCAATAATTTAATGGCTTATTTTAATGATATTCAATATTACTAATAAGTAATGACTAATGAGTAATGATTAATGATCTATAACAAACAATAGCTGGGTCGTCATTCTTTTGAATATATTTTGGATGTTCTTTTTTGTCATGTGATAGCGAAAAAAAGAGTTGTTTCTCCTGCTAGAAATAAGACTAATCGCCAGATGATTAGTCGCCTACCATCGCCAGATCGCCTACCACCTAGTATTATATTTATATAGTAATGTAAATCAGAAAGTTATTCCTTGTCATTTATATCGAATTCTAATTTACTTTAAATAAAAATATTTTTTATAAATTTGCAAAATAATGGTATTCTTTTAGTTTCTTTCCGTATAGTTGGAAAGAAAACTTAGCGGACGGTACGGTTTCGATAAAAACTTGTTTGTTCAACTTTACAAAGGTTGGAGTTTTAATAGTGAACAGTCCTGTGATCGTCAATGTGTCTACGCATTTTCAGTGACAGTGCATTATAGTGTACTAATAAACTGGAGGTCGACACGTATGAAGTGTCAGTTGTCGTCCAGCTGACAACAGATGTCGTTCCGGTTGAAGACGGTAAGTGTAAGACTTTCTATTCTAAACGCAGCCGCAATCTTCTTTCAGAAAACGAAACTATTTCATAAAAATAACCATTTAAAAGTCATTTAAAAAGTATTTACATAGTTATGCTTCATTAGCTGTTATTCGCGACTTTCTTCGCTTGATCCAAAATTATTACTTCCTTTTGCTCACTCGAGTAAAAAGTAGCTTATAAAATCCTCTATCATTAGTAAAAGCTCCAGTAAAATCTGACCAGAGAATACCCCTACAAACAAAATGGCAGGCAGACAGACAGAAATTTTAAAAATGGTTTTTAGCTATTAGTATCGTAACAATAAACAGCTTTTGAAAAAACCTAGTTATTTTGAAATCACAGACACTTTAAATTTTATTCATATGTGTGTAAATTAAAAAATACCACGATGTCATTGCATATAAATAAATAATAATAAATAAATATTCACGAGACAAATTACAATGACTGATAACCCCAAAGTAAGTATTTGCTTATGTTATGAGTATTAGTGAACGATACTAATACATAGAAATCCATACTATCCATACTATCCATACTAATATTATAAATGCGAAAGTAACTCTGTCTGTCTGTCTGTCTGTCTGTCTGTCTGTCTGTTACGCTTTCACGCTTAAGCCACTGGACCGATTTTGATAAAATTTGGCATAAACATAGATAAGACGTTGAGAAAGGACATAGGCTACTTTTTATCGCAGGAAAATATCTCATTCCTACGGGAAATAAAATTAATTGGAAGAAAGCGTAGCGTAGAGCGTAATGTAGTGCACATTAACTAGATGTCGCTGCACGAAAATATATGGCGTTAACGTATTGAAACATACATCTAATGAAATCGTTGACTTATTTTGGATTTCTTTGTATGTTTGTTGATTAAACGCGCTAATTTCTGTAACAATAAGTTGGATTGAAAAAGTTTTCTTTGTGTGTGATAGCTACATTCATTAGGATTTAGGAAGGGAAGGTTATAAGGTCATCAAGCATTACGTTATTACGTTACAATTATTCTTGGATTAGTTAAAATATCGATATTCGTAAACTAAGTCGGAAAAAAATCGCTATCCAACTGCTGTATCCGCGTGCGCGGGGTAATGGAATACGTAATACGTAAGTATAATGTACTACAAATATATTGATTTTTAGTAGATCTAGAAAAAAGTCCGCGACACTATAGATCTATCTATCTCTTATAACAACAACACAATATAGAATTTTGAGTTGAAAAATTGTTGAAAATTAATAGATGAATTTTGAGCAGTAGGATTATTATACGCAGGTGTACGCAGGCATATTAATCCTTACTAACGAAACCTACTTTATCAACACGAAAATCTTAGGAAGATAAACTTTTGCTCTTATACCAAGTTTTTTGGATGCATAGTTTAAGAAAAAGTGTAAAATGAAAATAACTCAACAATAGTAGGTATTTACCGAAAGGTTGTGCGAGACGCGACTCGCTCCTCACCGCCGAACGAGAACCGAACATTGCCGAGTAGAGCCGAACTGTGAATGCGTTGGCTTTACTATACTTTCTAAGGTTCCATATTCAAAGTTTAAAACGGGACCCTATAACTAAGACACCACTGTTTTTCCCTGCGTTTGTCTGTCTATCTGTCTGTCCGTCACCAGGCTGTATCTTATGAACCATGATAGACAGTTAAAATTTTCACAAATGACGTATTTATGTTGCCGCTATAATAACTAAAACTAAAACAGAAAAAAATTAAATATTTAAGGGTGACCCTAATACAACAAACGTGTTTTTTTCTGCATTTTCTTCGATTTTAATAATGACAACTGGTAGACGTTTGAAATATCCACAGAATATTTAATTAAATAATCGCTTAAAAAAATAATTAAAATAAAATAAATATTTAAGGAGGCTCCCATACAACAAACGTGATTGTTTGCCATTTTTTTATAGATGATGGTACGGAACCCTCCGCGCGTGATTTCGACTCGCACTTAGCCGGGTTTTTTAAGGTACATGAGTGGAAGTATATACCTCTAACTAGAGTGGGTCGTTTCGCGATTTTTCGTATCAAAATGAATCTATTTATAGCCACGCGATAGCGGTTTCTGCTATTTATTTTGAAAACTATTGATTACAGAATAGCGGCTTTGGCTAGCTGTTCTGATACCTGTCTCATTTCCGTGCAATACCGTTTTGAGCCCTTCCTATTGACGGATCGAGTTGAAATTTTGTGATGAAATTATTTTACGTTAAATATTACGTATTTGTTATGTATTGTATTTCTAAATACCTATGTATTGTAGTTGTAAATCGTACACATAATATATTTACACTATCAATACATCTTCTACACATACAAATAAATAAAATTCGAGTGTCTGTTTGTAGTACTAAAATAACCGGTTTTAACTAAATGCATATGGATGTATACACGGTACACATACCAAAATAACACTTTTTAAGATTTTTGTATATCTGTCTGTCCGTCTATCTGTCTGTTTGTTCCGGCTAATCTCTGGAACGGCTAGACCGATTTTGACGGGACTTTCACTGGTAGATAGCTGATGTAATAAGGAGTAACTTAGGGTACTTTTAAAAAAAACCACGCGGACGAAGTCGCGGGCACAGCTAGTAATTATATAAATACTGGAATATATTCAATAAACACCCAAACCCGGAAATACAAACACTTATGCTCATCACACAAATGCATGTCCCCGTCGGGGATCGAACCCGAGCCCCGTCGATTGCGTAATCAGGGTCGCTAACCACTCAACCAACAACGGGTGGTTATTAAAGTTATTAAAAAATATGATTTTTTCAGGGATTTGTGTTAGTATAATTAACAAAGTTACGCGTTATGCTAACACTTATATCATTATCTCAATAGTAAAGCTTTTTGTTCCCTGTACCTACAGGTACCATTAGACGGTAAACATTTTTTACATTATTAAGATAAAGTGCATCACCATTAAAAATGCAATTACCTTTAAAAGTATAATGTAAGGAAAAACCACCTTTTTTACATACATATATGACGTCGGTATAGTAAAGCAATGCGAGTGACATTGTACAAAAAGTCTAACAATATAAACTATCTTTTTAAAGTGGTATCTTAGGTCGTGTAAATAAAAAATACGATTTAATACAATATAAAAATAGCAAAGCGCGAGTCGGACTTGCGTACGAAGGGTTCCGTGCCATTAAAATAACGTTTGTGGTATAGGAGCCCCGTTAGATATTTATTACATTTTAATTTTATTCTTTATTTTTAAAGAGAATAATATATAACTAAGTATTCTGTGAATATGTCTAGCATTTACCAGTTGCCGTAATTGAGATCTAGAAAAAATAATTGCAAAATTCACGTTTGTTGTATGGGAGCCCCTGATACATATTTAGTTTTTAGTATTTGTTGTTTTAGCGGAAACATAAATACATTATCTGTGAAAATTTCAACTCTTTATCTATCAGGGTTCATGAGATACGGTCTGGAGACGGACAGACAGACAAACAAATGGACAGTCAGACGGACGCATAGCAAAGTCTCAATAATAGGGTCCCGTAAAAGGGTAAACCCTTTGGGTACGGAACCCTAAAAATGATGTAATATAGGCACTGATATTAATGATATTGTATATGAAATTCTCGAAACAAAATTTTACGTTATATTATTTCCCAAATTAAAAATAACCACGCAACCTATAATCTATATTCAGTATTATTTAATACTAGATGAAAACCCGGCTTCGCTCGGGTGAAATTTAAGATAATACACTATCTTAATATTATACGCTATCTCAAATAGTAGAAATTAAATAGCAATGCTTTAGTGACGTCATCTTTCAAATATTACGTTAATTTCGTATTCTACTTGGTCTGTGGTTAATTTAAAAGGGACATGCTCTTTGAAAGGGACGATAACACAACAACACTCTTTTATGAACTAAGATAAAATAAATTTCACGATACTTTAATAAATGCTCATATGATACATTTTACTCGTCATAGTTTCGCCGTGTTGGTCCCGGCCTCCTTTGTAGAATAGGCCAACTGCCGTTCTGCCAGGCAGGTCGTAAAAGGCGACCGATTGGCTATCGAGTCACTACCATCGTGGCTACTAGGTGGTAGAGTTCTGCATTGTCTCGCCCGGGTCTGGTACCACCGCCTTACCTATTCCTGCCGCAATAGCGTCAGTGCTTGTTGCTGTCGTGTTCTGGTTTGGAGGGTAAGGTAGCCGGTAAACTTATGCATGTGGCATTATACCTCGCCACAAGATAGCAACGCACCATTAACATCTTTGGTGTCTATAGGCGATGGTTGACTCTTTCCATCAGGAGACCCATCTGCTTGTTTGCTATCTTATGACATAAAAAAAAAAGTTTTCGATTAAAAATTTTTTTTGTTCGTTTTTAGTTTATTTTTTTGTTAATTTTCAATATTGACTCTTAATTCTTTGTTATTTGTTATTTCTGAATTGATTTTGTACGTTTTTAGTTTTTTTTCGCCTTGTACGACCTGCCTGGCAGAACGGCAGTTGGCCTATTCTTCAAAGGAGCCCGTAACCAACACGGGGGAAATATGTGCCTAGTATATGTCCGCCTCGACGATCGATAAAAAAAAACACTCAAATCAGTGCAAACGTCATAAAATTAAAAAAGAATAACTTTTTTTTTCACTTCCCTCTGTTTATTTATATATTTAATATCTTATTGTACACATCAGAAGATATTATAGTAACATAAACAAGAAAAACGAACAAAAGTAGACTTTTCTTTAAAAAAAAATCTTTCCGCCTACTCAACCACTTTTAAAAAGAGAAAAAACACTTTTAGAAAAAATTAGTAGTTGGTCAAAAATATTATCATATCAAGGTTTTTCCTGTGTTGATCTGGATTTTTTGAAGATTAAGTTAAGTAGCCTTCCTCAGTTGAAGTGAGCGAATTTCAAACGTCGATATAATCGTGACTACCAAATCCAAATGCCTGGGCGTAATGCTGACGCCGCCTTACTTTTTCTTATGCTGGGGCCGCACTTGCCACACACGACTATCGTCCTGAAGTTATATGCGCGCTAAGGCACACGCAGTCCGGAATGTATGAGAAAATAGACGATAATAGCCGGTCACACCTGCATTTATCGTGTCTTTGGACGAAGCTTTGTGACGATTGATCCAAATGCGGCATCAGCATTACCGCAATAACGGCAATCTTGTCACCTAAGACCCCGTTTACACTCTGATTAGTGCGAGTGCGTGTGTTTGATGCAAGTGCTTAGTATTATTATGCAATAAACACGTGTATACAGTCGTTGATTAATGCGAGTGATTAGTAATCAGCGTCTACTCACTTTTACTACGCTCATTACTAATCACTTGCACTGATCAACGGCTGCCTACACATGTTTTATACAAAACGCACACAATTGGGTAAATTTGATTATTTTTCCCCACGTGTTGGTCCGGATTCCGTTGAAGAATAGACCAACTACCGTTCTGTCACGCAGGTCGTAAAAGGTGACTGATTGGCTATACCTGTACCTGTAACTACTATTGTGACTACTAGGCCCGCTAAAGTTCCGCCACGTCTCGCCCGGGTATTTGATACCACCGACTTAACTATTCCTGTCGCAATAGAGTTAATGCTTTTCATTGTCGGAAGAGTTATGCATGTGGCATTACCATCCCGCGATACGGGCAGCAACGCTCTATTAACATCTTTGGTGTCTATAGGCGATGGTTTCGCCTGATCTCTTTCGATCTCTTTCGATCAGGAAAGCCGTCTGCTTGTCTGCTATCTTTTAATTAAAAAAAAATCAACCTGTTTCACTTAAATAAGAATTATTAGGACAATAACCAAAACAGCATGCATGTCTCATTTTTGTAGTTTATGTTAATCTTAAATTACTGTTGGCGTTTGGTTTTCTTGTTTCATTAGAATTCTTGTTTTTATCCATTTAATCGGATGGTACATAGTCGTAAAATGTTTAAACTAGAATGGCATTATTTATTATTTTAATTTAATGTGTTGTTTTGGTAAGTATTGATGTACGATTCGCTGCATCTTCGACGCAAGGCAGTCGACGAGTGATGTTTATTTATTCTGTATCTCATTCTGATTTCTGGCATTTTGACAATGTCTGCCAATGATGTAAAAATTTGCCATGATTGTCACGAGGTTAGAAAAATTTAGTTTGCACTGATAAAATAGTTTTTTATATATAAACTAATAAATTATTATTCTGACGTTTGCATAATGTAAATCTGTTTATTATTCTTTTTAAATAAAAATACATTATTTTTTATCAGTGGGTAGCAGAAAGTTTTTAAAATTTTGCTAGCCAACTAATAGGTAAATCGTGCTGAATCTGGTATTTGAATCAATTTTGCCTATAACGTAAGTGAAATGGTGTAATTTATCTTTATACATATATAATATATATTTTAACGATGTTGTATCTTCATTTAAATAATTCTTTTTTAAAAAATATAATTCAAGTGGTGCATGTTCGGAAATATGACTGAAATTGTATAGTAATGGTTGAATTAACCGTAGCGAATTAAAAAGACCATGAAATTCTTTCGTGTACAATGTGTTACATTTTGTATAAAAAGAAAAAAGTCTAACAGCTTACTACGAAAATGCGTTTTTTCAATTGTTTTTCCAAAACTTGTAAACTGTGACACACAACAAACTAGTTTAACGATAGTAAGCGGTGGCTTGATATCACGGAATATTAAATACATTTAAATATAATATTATACTAGCGGCCCGGTACGTGCTTCGCTACGTATAATGTGAAATATTAAAAAAAAATTAATTGGAATATCAAATTCACAAAACATGTGATAAATGAAGAACCGCTATACTGATTTTGTGCAAACTTCATATATATATATATATATATATATATATATATATATATATATATATATATATATATATATGTATATATATATATATATATATATATATATATATATATATATATATATATATATATATATATGTGTGTGTGTGTGTGTGTGTGTGTGTATATATCAGTGATTTATTTAATAAATGATAAACATTGCATAGTTTTTTCAAATAAGAATTTTCTTATACTCTTAGAGTGTGATTTTTCAGTACAATCAAGGATAAATTCTTTTTTTCGCTATGGTATAATACAGGCAATAGAGAAGTCCGTTGCTCTTGTCCATAATGCATTGCAGAAGTCATTTTTTATACACAGTTTCAGTATGACGTACTGAATTTATGTCCACACATGGGTGGAGGTACCGCGATTTTGCGAAAAACCGTTTCGGCTTATGTGACCATAAAACCGTGTACTTGATGCCAAAACTGGTAAGAAACTTTATTATAGATTACTTTATGTAGAATTAAATTTCCTATCTTTTTTGTTAAATATATCTTTGTATCACTCACATCAGTTACTCACGACATTGTTCGCGTGATCAAAAACCATAACTCTCTTTTTTAGTCGGGTAAAAAGTGGCCTATGTCTCTCCTGCATAATGTAGCTTCCTAAAGTTGAAAGAATTTTTAAAATCGGTCGGATAGTTTTTGATTTAAATCGTAACAAACAAAAAATTAAATCTTTTCTCTTTATAGTAGTTATTATTTTAGATTAGACTACTATTTTTATTTTTTCAAAAAGTTTTTCGCTAATTGGCGGCACTTCTGACCTAATTTTTAAATACTTTGTGCATTTACATACAGTACGACATACTGAATCTATCTTTAAAAAAACAACTGACCACAAAAATCCCTCTATTGCCTCTACTAGAATCGTGTTATAGTTATCGTTTTTTCTGTAATATCATATTTTTGTATATATAAGTAGAATGTTGCGTTTTTACTTGCTTCGAACCAAGTTCAAGTTCATTTCAGAATAGTCAATTAACATGCTGAGAATGTTTGCAGCTCTGATAAGAAAGGCGTTATTTCCGTCGATGAATTAGTGAAATCACAAGGCACAACGCGATCGATAGTTCTTACGCATTATTCATCTAGACTTGAGTCTACAAGAGGGTACCTTTATATATATTAGGGATAGGATATAAGTCCCCGTGTTGGTCTCGGGCTCCTTTGAAAAATAGGCCCACTGCCGTTCTGCCAGGCAGGTCGTAAAAGGCGACCGATTAGCTATGCGAGTCATTAAAATCGTGGCTACTAGGTAGTAGAGTTCTGCATTATCTTGCCCGGGTCTGGTCTGGTACCACCGCCTTGCCTATTCCTGCCGCAATAACGTCAGTGCTAGTTACTGTCGTGTTCCAGTTTGGAGGGTAAGGTAGCCGGTAAATATCCGAAATATTAGAAAAATGAAAACAAATGAAAAGAATAAACATTACATATGTAATAAAATATATGTAATATAAACATAAGTAAAAACTTGTAATTAATTAAAACAAAAGAAATTCAAAGGCTCTGTGAAACTCTTAGATAGAGGAACTAGTACATAAAAAAGGCATCCGGTCAACTTATGCATGTGGCATTAGACCTCGCCACAAGATAGCAATGCACCATTAACATCTTTGGTGTCTATAGGCGATGGTTGACTCTTTCCATCAGGAGACTTTTCTTAAATTCAGAAAGAAAAAAAACTTATCTCAAATTCAGAAATTTTGCCTTAAACTACAATGCCAACAGTCCTTTTTCCAAACCTCGAGTGCCTTGTACATTAGTGGTAGTCGTTGCCGCTTCATTAGTTTTGATGCTGTGACATTGCAAAAAGTGCATTTAGTGACCAGCAAGTAATTGGCGACGTTTTTGATGATTTTTTCATTACGTTTAAGAGTCATCGCTGATCGCTGGCGAATTGCAAACGTTAGACGATACGCCTACGGATCGGTCGGATTTTTTTGTTATATATATAATATAATATTTGTTAATTCCGATATTGCTGTATAAATCATACAGCAGCATTTTCTTTAATCTACCTCATATAATAATGAAGTGCCTTAACAGTTCAAGAATCTTCCAATCAAACGCTATAAAATAAATAACCGAGTATTGAGTACACGATAAGTTACAAGTGCACCTCTATTTGAAGTATTAACCTCCGTTCGAGTATTCGTATATTTTTTATTTCTTTACACATATGCGAATTCTTCTAAATGTGAAATGTAAATAATGATTAACTACGCAATTGGTTATTATTTTTGTATATATTTTTATGTAATAGCAAACATGATTTTTCGTGATGAAAATATATTAATGGTTCGTTGCCATCCCTGTAGCGGGGTGGGAATGCCATATATTGTCTATGGTTACCGACTGACTTTTCAAATTAAAGATAACAGTGACAATGACATTATTATAGCATGGAAAAGAAAGGCGGTGTTGCCAAACCCTATAGGAACATTACAAAGATCCATAGTAGTCACCATTGCAATGATATATTTAGCGGCACGTACGTCTTTTACGAATTACCTGGCAGTAAGGTAGATGTAAAAACTTCAAAAGGGTCGGTACCAACATGGGATTTATTTACAGCCCTTAGATTTTTTATGCGCATAGACACATTTATAATTTATCTATAACAACGCAGACTATTTTTTGAGGTTCTATAAAGTAGTAATCCATAACCAATAACCGGTAATAAGGACAACATTATTGTTTTGTATATATATTTGTTATACAATAAGTTATAATCCATTTATACTGTTTTCCAAATCATAACGTCGGTGCTTTTAGTTGATGTGTTCCGGTTTGAAAGATAAGGTTGTCGTTAAACTGAAACATACGGCATACCAACTCCACCATATGGATTTAATGTCTGTAGGCGTTAATTATCTCTTTACATCAGAAAAATCATCTGCATGTTTTCTACCATCACTACATAGTATAAAACAAAGTCGCATTCTCTGTCTGTCATTGTGTATGCTTACATCTTTAAAACTACGCTACGGACTTTGATGCGGGTTTTTGTAACATATAGATTGATTCTTGAGGAAGGTTTTAGTTTATAAACTTTTCCGATATTCCCGCGCATAAAAGCTACGCGAGTGAAACCACGGGCAGATCGCTAGTATAAAATAAAATATAAATATTTATGTCGGGATTGGTATTAGGATCATTAGGATACTAGGATTAATACAAATCAATACAAGGAAACGGACTGACGTGGAGGATAAATTTCATTATTATTTTCTTTGCCTTGATTGCGATCCGGAAAAAGAAACAGAAAATTATTTCGCATTGTTAGGGCTTTACAAAAACATTGTAAATAAGGACCTTGGTGTTATCAATTTGCATTGATAAGCAATACAAGATAATTTTGCTCACTTCACTTTTGCTCTCTTAGTATATAATCAACATTTTTTTACCTTAAAAAATAAATGGCCGCAATAAGTAGAGCAAAGATTTTTCCTTATTTGATGGATGAAAGAGGCTTTACCTATAAACAGTTAGACTTTAATAACCTTGTACGAATAAAATATTTACGTGGACAATTGAGAGCAACATTGTAACCTTGTCAGTGCGACTGATGATAAAGACGGAAGAAAATAGCCGTTATACGTCTTATCATTTCTTTGTTTATACACACATGTATATATAATGGACTTGACAGTCATACATTATTCGTCATAATTCTGAACTATACTGCTGAAAGAAAATGAAACATCCTATTAGTACCAATGTTATTTTTAATATTATATTATGATAATACATTACACTACATTGACCTATATAAAGAAATGAAATGAATATATGAAGTGCTAGCTTTTCCCCACAGACGACATGAATACCAAAGCAAGCTATACACGCTAGGGTGTGCCTGACAGGTTTGCCTGCTCATTTTAATTGAACAGGTAAATCGACGTGTGTATGCCACACAAATGTGCAGGTTTTGTTCTCTACTGAGCTCAAATATACAGTAACAGTTAAATCCTATCCGATCCCGATGATCCCATGACAACCTACACTTCCCAATTCACCTGCACACGCACACGCCAAAGTCGCCACCGGCTGCTACTTGGCCCACTATTTCAGCCCGCCAATACTCGAGACTTTGGTCAAGAGTCATTAACGAGTCAAAATCCTGATGCCACTTACTCCTCCACATCCGGTTCGGTCTCACAGGATAACCTTAGGGCGGGCACTTAGCCCACTTAACTTAAACTCTGGCTCTCTGCACTCTGCTCGCCCAAAACGCCCGGTTTCGCAGTAGTGGTCATTAGGAACAACTGCTGTAAACGCTTGACCCTGCGGGCCATCCCTGAAAATTCCCGCTAAATTAAGTTATTTTAAACTCATAGGAGTAAAAACTACAAGCATTGTTTTTTCAGTTCATACATTTATTTTGTTAAAAATGACAGTATATTCATTTTTGAAAAGCTGTATATTTTGGAAACGATAATCGATTTTGATATTTCGGATAGCATTCAACTTAATTTTTGAGAGAGAGAGAACAAAAATAATGCATTAGCTAAATATCCGATAGGTTGAAATATTTCGAAAAATGGCAAAAAACATTCTTTTTTTCAAAAATTTTCGTCAGTGATAAATCACAGTCGAAATCACTTATTTTGATTCAATTAACGGTAATTGACGCAGTTTTAAAGGAACAAAGCTGATAAGATTTTTAAGTCAATAAGTGTCAAACCTGAAAGTTTTTTCAAAAATATTATGTAAGTTTGCTAAAAACAACTTAATTTTAATATTTGAAAAGCTGTAACTTTTGAAAATTAAATTCGATTTTGATTTTTACAACGGTATTTGACATAATTTTTTAGTACTAAAATATTGTAGAATACCAAAAAATGATTGGTTTAAAAATTTCGAAATTATGTCAAAAAAACACTTTTTTCAAAATTTTTCGTCAACGATTTCTCCCAAACGGAAAAACCGCTTTTGATGCAATTTATGCATTAGACGTAGTTTTTTAAGGAATATAGTAGATTAGTTTTTGTACTCAATCGGTACAGTAATCTGGAATATTAAAAAAATACTGTTTCGCCAAAAAATTTTTGAGGGTTTTTCAAAATTTCTCAAAATCTGCCTGGCCGACTTGGTTTACATTTTTAGAAAGTCTAAGTTGAGCAGAATCCAATCGAATGCCATCAACCGCGTTTAATCGGACTAGCATAAGCATTCAAAGCTTTTTAAGCATTCAAAAGTTATGAGATGTTTACATACACACGTACACACACATACATACATACATATATACCTACATACATACATACATACATACATACAAACATACTGACGTCATCGCGGAAATAGTCGGAAAAGGTTCCTAGGACATTAAAACGTGGAAATTTGGTGAAAACTCGTTTTTCGAAAATCGGGGCAAAATCAGTAATTTCCTCATGTACATACGTAGCGGGAAGTTAAAAAGTTACAGTTAAATTGTACATGTCAACATACAAACCTGTCTGTGTACCCCAGCATGTATGGTCTGCTTAATAGACACGATTTTGGACGTAAAACAACAAATGTCTGTAAATCTCTGTCTCTGTCTGTAAAAAAACGTTCTTATGAACAAATGTCTGTAAATGTTAAAAACTAGTAGGCGTGTTATAACGCGAAAAAATAAAAATATGCCCTGTTTTGACATTGATTTTATTTCATCGTTAGGTACTTAACTATTTATTTTTGTATGTAAATGTAAGCTACAGTAACAACGATAAAAACTGCCTTGAAGAAAAAATCCAATTTAATCCGTGCTTTTCCCCAGTATTGGTTTGTAAATTTAAGAAATAGACCATCTACCATTCTGCCAGCAATTCATAAAAGGTGAATGATTGGCTATATTGCTGTCACTGCCATAGTGACTACTAGGTGGTAAAGTTTCGTAACGTTTCGCCCGGGTTTGGGACCACCACCTTACCAAGCTTCTTACGAAAATTTATTGATAGTCGAATTATAAAGCTATCTTTAAATCAATTTGGGAGGCTATTTTTAAGAGAAATATACTGGTTACTGGTTGTTAAAATCCTTATAGTAGCTGTTTTCTATAGATATTAAGTGTCAGTAACGATATTATAATAATATTAAAGAAATTAATGATGCATCTAAATTGATTACCACGGTAATTACATTTAACCACGATAATTTGTTTGTTCATTTTATACGTTAATTTTTCCTGTAATTTTAGAGTTACTATATGTAATAAACGAAGTTCTGCCCCCTAATATATGTAGTTGAGTTTATGCGCATACGGCTCTTACACACATAATTACGATAGAACATCAAAACGTGCTACGGCGTAGCATAATATGTAAAAAAATGTGTAAGAGTCTTAAACGCTTCGACTCGACTGACATTTTGTCAAGTGAATTAGTCCCCAATACTAAAGGAACAAACGTTAATCTATAGCGTATATGCACGAGTTTAATATTATTTAAGAATTATTTTATTTCAACACCTCCATGTCCTTTATATTTAAGTAGCTACAGCGTACAGACCGCTGCATTATGAAAGTTTTTGGTGAATCCCACGGGATTACCTAATTTTTCCGGGATAAAAAGTAGTTTGTGTGCTATTTCAGATCATCATCTACCTGCGTGCCAAATTTCATTCAAATCCATTCAGTAGTTTTTGTGTGATTGAGTGACAAACATCCATCCATCCAAACATCCAAACTTTCGCATTTATAATATTAATATAGATGATATGAATGATTTGATTTCATTTATTGAACTGAACTCTATTAATATTTAATTTTTATCATTTAAAGTTGTAACAATAAAACATTTTACAAAAAATTTTCAGTTTCCTAAAGTCAAAGTCGGGATCATTTTGTTTTTCAGATTTACATATGGTGTAAAGGCCGTATTCTGCTCAATAAAATCCATCTTCGCTTTTGAAGTGTATAATTAGTATATAAGACTAGCTGCAGCTTGCAGCCCGCTGCATCATGACAGTTTTTGACGAATCCCGCGAGATAACCCAATTTTACGGGATCAAAAGTAGCCTATGTGCTATTCCAGGTCATCGTCTACCAATGTGCCACATTTCATTCAAATCCGTTCAGTAGTTTTTGCGTGATTGAATAACAAACATCCATCCATACCTACATCCATCCAAACATTCAAACTTTCGCATAATTATAATATTTATATAGATTACTAGTGGTTCATTTAATCAGTAAAATTTACTTATCAAATCAAATAAATCTGTATAAGGTAGTAAAGAAGCAGATGGCTCATCTGATTGAAAAAAGGACACCATCGTCCATATATACAAAAGATGTTAATGTTACGTTAGTATATGTGGCGGAGGAATAATACCTGATGAATAAGCTACCTTACTAAAAAAAATGAATAGGTTAGACCATGGGCGTACCGAGCGAGGGGCAGGGAGGGGCAACTGCCTGCCCTGGGATTTGTTTACCTGTCTACTATATCTATATCTACTGTTATTTTTTAGTTACTACTATATCTACTGTTGTAGATAAAAATATAATAAAATAAAAAAGTCTTAAAATATTATTGCCCCCCCTGGCTCAGAACTTGGGTACGCCCATGGTTAGACTATGTTAACAGACCCGGGCGAGACGTTGTAGAACTCTACCATCTAGTAGTTACGATGGTAATGACTTGCGTAGCCAATATTTCGCCTTTTGATTAATGACAGATAGTCTTTTCTTCAAAAGGGGTCCGAATAAACCCGGAGTATTTCTAGCCAGGCTTGTGTTATTTTAAAAGGATAATAAAACACAAATTACTCGAGTTCATCTAGAAGTTCACATGGCTACCTACCTTATGGTATATTGGTTAGTCTATTTGGCTCCGTTCATTAGAAGTCGGGTTCGATCTTTGGGTTGTGCAAAAATATTATTCGAGATTTCCTCCAAAAATCGAAATCTTAGTAGCTGTCGAAAAATCGAAATCTTAGTGGAGTCTGGCGGTAATGTGTTAACATTCCTGTACCTTGGATGAGCTCGTAAAGCTGTCGGTCTAGATTACAGTAAAAAACAATCGGTAGTTGTTCTTACGTCAGTAAAATGTGGCGATGGGGATTTAAAATAAATCATATTTTGTTTTAAAATTTACTCATGTACCTAGTTGAAAGGTACGTTGAAAGTTAAATAAGAGTTTATATCTAAATGAAAAAAAAAGACTTATGCTAACACAAAATGTTATAAAGTTGTAAAAGAATTAATCATTACATAGTTACTTCTTACAAAAAGTAATTCTTTAATAATTTATCCTCAGAAAAACTAAGAGTGGATTCCAAAATTTTCCGTTGGGTAAATATGTGCATGAATTATAAATAGAATATAGATCATTAAAGTGGTTACGCAATTTTGAATTAACAAATTAATTAACATTTGTATGAGAGTAACAAACGAATTATTACCACAAAAACAAATACCAAATGTTAGAATGATTTTCCACTGCCTCTTTGTAAGTTACCGTCACAGAATAAATCACATTAACTGCCCCCCAATTTACGTAATTGAGTCAAAGCGCTTAAGGCTCTTACACATATTTTATATATATATATATATATATATATATATATATATATATATATATATATATATATATATATATATATATATATATATATATATATATATATATATATATATATATATATATATATATATCTGTTTTTTTTCGATCAGTTCAGACGTGTGCGTAAATCCTAGTGCATATGGTTGTGTAAAACGGAGCCGAACGAGGAAGTGGCACGGGAATTATTCCATAATTATCCAAAATATGATCCGAAATATGTGAATCACAAAACAAATATTTTAGTAAATTAATTGTTAAACACTTGAAAATGATTTCAGCCATCTTGGATTATTGCACTTACTTGGATAGTTCGTGGAAAATATCGTTGTTTCTAATATAACCACTGCCTTTATCGTGATAATTTTTTAGTGTCAAATCGTACAAAACTTCGACTTATATTACTTCGGAACGATAGACGCAAATGCGGCTCTAGCATAATATAAATGCTATTTCTTATTTTCATGACTAAGCCACTCAACAAATTTTGTTAAAATTTGGCAGAGATATATTTGAGGAATCAGAATGAAACACAGACGAACCGTTTTTTTTTCAAAATAACCCATATTTTTTTCAAAATACCAGGGGGTGAAATAATGGATGAAAGTTTGTATGAAAAGTTATATCGACATGATAATAAACTCGATTCCGCTCGGCCCTCGAGCTTTTTCGAGGTTCTCGGGACTCGGGTCCGCTAGTAATATTATAAAGAGAAAACATTTGTGTTTTTGTATGTTTGTTACGAATAAATTCAAAAACAACTAAAACTGTCTTGAAACACTTTTACCATTGGAAAGATAATGTTATAAAGAGTGACATAAGACACTTTTTATAAGATTGAATAAAAATAAGTAACCAAATTGGGTCCTGCTAACGAAGAAGTCACGGGTAACAGCTGGCACTACGTCACGAGGGGACGGATGAAGCTGATAAACGAATATATACACAATTGCGCGTATTCTTTTATATTATTGTGTGTATACTTTATTAAATGTTTTTTACTCTCTAACGTAAGGTGATAGTAAAACATGCCAAATGCGGCGATGGAGATCTCTTCCTGTTTGACCAGACAACAAACTAAAAAACATTGTGAATCTGGAGACCTATGGATGGTGACGCACTCTGGCGATATTGCAAGGGAACCGTACGCAACCTTAATGCTCTGTTTTTTGTGAAAGTAATATGATCGAGTTAGCTATATTAATTGTAAGGACAATTAATATAGCTACCTCGATTCCTAGGCGTTTCAATATATCTCCTAATGAACATCTGCACGCTATAGAAATTTATCGTCCGAAATGGGGGAATTAACTATAATAAAATGTATATTCTTGCATGTTCCACTCCCTCGAAGACAAATTCTCGAGACGCTCCCATCGTAATGGTATACAATTGACCTTGATTTTCTGCGTCAGCGCCTATCCCATGGCCCATTTCACTGACCTTCTCGCTGTGTTTTGATTAAATTAATGACACTGTGCTGTGTGTCTTTTAGGTAATGATCTACTTTAATGCGATTATAGTTTCTAGTTTTTTTCTATACTAAAAGATATTATTTATTTGCATTTCATCCTTGATTGGCGTAAATGCAATTTACAATAAAATAATAATAATAAATATTGGACCACAACAGTGTTGGGCAAATTTTAATTGCAAGAATAATTAAAGATTAACTATTGATTAATTGGTAAATGTAACCATAACCACTAACAACTAATCAATTGTAATTGTGGAAAATTACAATTAACAATTAATTAATTTTAAATTAATTAATTAAATTAACAAGTGTTTAGTGAATTTTAATGAAAACTAACAATTAAAAAAATACTACTCTATAATATACGGACGTTATATATAAATATATAATATACCCGTGTGGCTTCGGGTAGTAGAATAGTACCCCCCATCTATTCCTGTAGTTAAATACACATGTTAGTAACAAATAAAAGACGGATTCAAATAATCATCAATACTTTTAATTAAACACGATTAGACAGACAATGACAATTTAAAATTTCTTGTAATAATTTCATTACATTTTAATACCACTCTCTTCTCGAACAAGCCGTCTGACAGTTTGTGACTCTCGCAGATTTGTCATTGTCGCAAAAAGGCGTTCAACTGCAGCTGACGATGGTAAAGGTATGTTGTATTTAATAAAAACACTTTTAATCTCAGGATATCTATTGAGGAGTTGCAAATTTTCGCTTTCCTTGGCAAAATAATACAGCATCAAAAGTTCTGCTTTAGTCATTGCTGCATCGGAGGAGCATCTATTTTTATCTGAGATTGATATACCCGAGTCTGAGTCAGAGTCAAAATTGAAAAAAAAAAAGTTTTCTTGGGTTCTTTTTGTTGTTGCTACAGTTGCTACTATATTTTCACTCACTTGTTTGAAAATGCAGGTCTTGAAAAGTTTTAGAAGTTTAATGTGATACTTGGGCTCAAAACAAGTCAACCATTTATTTTTGAATATTTTTATGTAGAAAAAAAGATTTAGAAAAATTAAGCTATACTTACAGCTTTTGACCACTTTTTATTCGTCTGAGACTTACAGCTTAATTTTCCTAAACCCTTTACTAATTTCGTTTTGATATATGAAGTTAATTCTTAGTTTTAATTGTTTTATAAAACAACTAAAAAAGTTAATTGCAAGACGCAATTAAAAGTTTAATTGCGATTAATTTAATTGCAATTACTTTATTAGTCAATTAACAAGATATTTGATAAATTAATTGATTAATGCCCAACACTGGTCCACAAGTTGTCATCTAGCCCCAAAGATGGCGATTTATTTATTACTAGCTTTTGCTCGCGGCATCGCTGGTGTAAAATTTGATTTTAGAATCCTTTAGGTCCTTCAAGTAATTCATTACGCGTACGTCCCAACCAGGGTAATAATGCGGGATAATAATGCGGACAATGGACATGAACAAAGCCAGTGGCCCTGATGGTATTTCCGGCCAAGTACTGAAAACCTGTGCGCCTGGACTCGCTCCTGTGTTGATACGCCTCTTTCACCTTTCGATGACGACTGGAAAAGTGCCGAAATCATTTAAGCTTGCCAACGTGCAGCCTGTGCCCAAAAAAGGCAGTCGTGCCGACCACTCCAGCTATGCTAATTTCAGTCACGTCCATACTCTGCAAGACTATGGAGCGTGTACTGAACAGCAGGCTAATGGCACACCTAGAAGCGAACGATCTACTGAGTGACCACCAATACGGGTTTCACCGAAATCGGTCCACTGGGGATTTTCTAGCGTATGCCACCTACATTTTGAGCTCGGCCATCGAGAAGCATAGTGAGGCACTAGCTGTCTCCCTTGATATCTCGAAAGCCTTCGACAGGGTCTGGCATGATAGTCTTATTGGCAAGCTTCCATCGTATGGTCTGCCTACTGGTCTCTGCACCTGGATCTCAGATTTTCTGAGTGGGCGGCCGATTAGAGTAGTCGTCGACGGCTGCTCATCCGACCAAATGGCTATAAATGCCGAAGTCCCTCAGGGATCAGTTCTTTCCGCAACTCTATTCCTGCTACACATTAACAATCTGCTGAAGCCCGGTATCTATGGGTACGCAGATGATAGCACTGTTGTGGAGAGTTACGTGTCCAGTGCGCGGGCCAGTACGGCACAGATGGTCTCTCAGAGAGGCAATGGTCGATCGTATGAACCTGTTCTTACAGGTAGTCTCCGATTGGTGCGATGCTAATCTTGTCAAGTTTAATGCAACTAAGACCCATGCGTGTCTATTCTCCGCTAAACGGAGTCCGCACCATCTATCTCCGTCTTTCCAGGGTGTGGCCGTGCCGATAACTGACGACCTCGAGATCCTTGGTTTACGTTCACGCCTACTCTCAACTTTGGTTCGTACATCGAATCTAAAGCCCAAGTTGCCTCAAAAAAGCTTGGTATTCTTGCGAAGGTAGACAGTATTTCAGTCCGGGACAGTTGCTCAACCTTTATAAGCACAAGTCTGTTCGTGCATGGAATACTGCTCTCATCTCTGGGATGAATCCGCTAAATAGCAGCTGGAGACACTTGAGGCAATAGAGAGGCGTGCCAAGAGGCTCATAAACAAAAAACTCCAGAGCCTCGCTCATCGCCGCAGAGTGGCTAGTTTATCGTTTTTTTTATCGGATACACTTTGGAGAGTGCGCTGCGGAATTGCACGATTTAATTCCACCATCCCCGTTTTTCTATCGATCGTCGAGGCGCACAGATTCTAGGCATCGTTATATAACGATAACGATTAATAATAACGATATATGGTGGACGTGGAAACGTGCCCGGACAAAGCGGTTCGACTCAACATTCTTCATTCGAACCGCAAAGGACTGGAACATGCTTCCTGAGTCGGTACAATCGGGGATCTTCAAGAGAAGAGTGAACAGGTACTAGGGAAGCGCGTTTCATCTTAGGCCTCTTTTTAGCTTACCATCAGGCGAGATCGAAGTTAAGCGCTTACCTATCGATAATAAAAAAAAAGCGGTAGTCAGAGGTACAACCAATGTACCCGCTATTAGCCGAAGATATTTAGTTTTATAAAGTGATAGGTTGGAAAGCCTATCCCAACCGGGCACTTATCCAATCCCGGGCAACGTTGTTATTATCAGAAAACTGAATGGTGGTTTTTCAGTTTTCCGATAATAATCTTATGATTGCTCGACCCGGTAATCGAACGTGGGACCTCATGTGGTCGACATCGATACCGGACCAGTAGACCACAGAGGCGATATTCTATCTGTGAATTTTTTTCGAAAGCGCTACAAATCATAAACCCCACGATAACATCAAACCGATCGAACCATCTGAAACCACACAGCAAGAAGTTTGTCGGACACAATCCACTCGATAACTCAGAAGTTTCAAATGTGTGTTCATCATTATTTTAACAAACAGAGTAATGTCCCGTGGACTAGAGCATTACTCATTATTTGAAATACTTTTCCTGGTTTGTATTTTTACATATTTTTGCTTATTTTGATTAAAATATACAATGCACAGTTAATTTTTAATTGTGTTGTGATTGATATAAGAAAGCTTTTTTTGTCTAGTAAAGATAGTAAACAAGCAGACGGCTCTCCTGATGAAAAGAGACATACATCGCCCATTAATATTGAAGAGGATAATTGTGCCTTGCTATCCTTGTGGCGGGTCTTAATGCCACATCCATAAGTTTACCGGCTACCTTACTCTCTAAACCGGAACACAACAGTAAGAAGCACTGACGCTATTGTGGCAGGAATAGGTAAGTCTGTGGTACCAGACTCGTACAGGTGAAACAATGCAGAGCTCTACCACCTAGTAATCCCGATGGTAGAGACATAACCAATCGTTCACATTTTACGAACTGCATGGTAAGGGTAAGGTAAGCTTTTAAGTACACTTTTCATCATGATACATTTTTAACGTCAATGTAATCATGTATCATTATAAAAAAAATGTATCATGATGAATATATATCTATATAAATAAAAATGAATCCCTGAAATGTTTTACACGCATAATTCCCCCGTTTTGGTCCGGGCTCCTTTGAGGAATAAGCCAATTGTCGTCCTGCCAGGCATGTCGTAAAAAGCGATCGATTAGCTATTCATAATAAAATTCAATAAAAGCTTATTCTATTTTATTGTTAAACAAATTTGGTTAAAAATAGGTCGGAACCATTTTATCTATTTATTTAACAGCTAGCTATACCTGTCCCACTTCGCTGTCCCATAAACTTAATCTATATATATATATATATATATATATATATATATATATATATATATATATATATATATATATATATATATATATATATATATATATATATATATATATATATATATATATATATATATATATATATATACTAAATCAAAGTTTACACATGCCTAAAGAGGATTATTATTATATCTACACGATATTAGCGCGTTAGGTATGTGCTAAGTCATATAATTTTTACTTAAGTAAATATCCCATAAAATATTGTCAACGAACATTAATCAGGTGACTTCTTCGTGTCAAGAATATTAAGTACCTCGACGAATATAAGGATAACTAAATATTTTCCTCCAGAAGTAACAGGAGTTAATGAAAACCACTCCTCAATTACGTACATATTATGTATTACTTAGCTAAGTGACATATGTTATTAAATGTTACGTAATATTAATAATGTATGAATGAATGTGATGTAGTGTGGATTGAACGATTCACGTCCGGTTTGTACATCAATAAAACGACTCGTTTTAGTTAAGAGTAGTAACACATTGTACGAGGCGTAACCTAAAACTGTAAATGTCAAATGTCCAAATTGTTCAAAAAACTTGTGCAGCTTCTGGTTACTGCTACAGTTGACGGATCGTTGATTGGAACCCAGCATGACATGCGGTACGCGTATGACTTCCGCGGCATGCGTACGCATCCGTTCCGGCGCGGCGCGGGCCAATGCGAGCCAGTCGGTGTGAATCATACCTGACTCTTCATCCTCTTCTTGCCGCGTGATTGAAGGTGTTTGTAAAGCTCTTGCGGGCTACATTTGCATATATATCTCGGATAATCTATATATATATATATATATATATATATATATAAATCAATCCCTATTTTCCTTGGTCACGACATCACGCCTGAATGGCTGGACCAATTTCGGTAATTTTTTTTATTGTGTTTGTAATTGTAAGGAGAAGGTTCTTATAAAAGAAAATATTAAGAAAATTGCGCGGAAAAATAGAAAATTTATAAATACTTAACCACCATATAAAGTTTAATGCCATTTTGGCTGCGTGGAAGGACAATCCCGTAGGGCGTAGACTTGTATAAATTAGTTGTCACGTTGTTTGTCCGCTATGGATTCCTAATATGAATGGCAAAACAACGTTTGCCGGGTCAGCTAGTAGTTTATATATAGAGTAGATATTATAAAAATAATCTACCGGTGTAGAAGAATTTAAACAAATTTATCTAGAATCAAATTTTAAATCTATAGTGCTATAAGATCCCAAGCTTGCAAACATATAAAGATGAAAACCTCTCCAAAAACTTTATCATTTATATACATTTTCATGTTAGAGTATAGCGAATCCTAATGGAAAGAGACAACTACCGCCTCTAGACACTAACAATTTTTATGATGCATTGCTATCCAGGTGGCCGGGTAGTAATGTCACATGACTAAAACCGCAACAAGGCAGTGACAATCCTTGACATTATTGCAACAAGAATAGGTAAGGCGATAATACAAATCCCGGGCGAAAAATTGCAAAACTCTATCACCTAGTAATCATGGTTCATGATGGAAGTGACACTTTCAGGGATACGTTCGTCTCTTATGTACTACCAGCTCCCCAATTAACGTAACAAAATGTCAATCAAGTCGAAGCGCGTAGGCACAGAATACTATTTTTATTTTGTGGCGTAGGGCTCGTATATCGTTGCGGTCGTGCTACAACGCGGCATAATGTGTAAAGGCGCTGATCGACGGGCGAGCCTATACTGCGGCCTTTATGATCTAAGAACCCTCGACACAAAACTTATGGCCGATAGATCAGGACCTTTAAGGTCCTGATCGACGAGCGACCCTATACCGCGGTCTTATGGCTGGTTGGTAAAGCTCGCCCGTGTATCATCACAATACCGCGATTTTATGTAGTGCAATTGGCCATGAGTTTTGTGGCGAGGGCTCTTAGACCATTAAGACCGCAGTATAAGGCTCGCCCATCGATCAGCACTATAAGAGTCCTAAACGTTTCGACTCGATTGACTTTTTTATGTGAATGAGGCTCCTGACAGAAGTATAGAAAGTCTATTCATTAAAGAGGACCCCGACCAACATGGGGATAATTATTTGGATTACACCATTTTGGAATATTGAATTGAACATTTGGAAATAATTGTATACTACCAGAACGGTCCGCACAAAGGCCTGTCACTCATAATGCTGTAATCATAAATGATCTACCAATACGGAAGCAAATTGCATAATATAATATGGCATCACTTTGAGAGAATATGTCGAGAGTCAACCGTGCGTGATAGATCATTTTATAGTATAGTGTTTTCGCATATATTGTCATCTAGGAAATTTCCTTGTTGATTCATATATATAAAATCCATACTTATGATATAAATGTGATTTATCTATGTATAACGCTTTCACGGCTAAACTGCTAAACTGATTTTGATGATATTTGGCAGGGAGATAGTTATCTGAGTTTTCCGAATAAACAGGGCGTTTTCCTGATGGTTAAGAGATCACAATCCCTTATATACACCAAAATGTTTGTTGTATATTGCTATCTGTGTGGCGGAGACATAAAACCATAAATTTGCTGGCTTCACAGTAGGATGCAAGCGTTACAAGAAATGGAGGTATCGCAATAGGAAAAACTAAAGCGGTGGTACCAAACTTGGAGGAGACTACCTAGTAATCATGAGCATAGTGACAGGCTTGGACCAACGTCAAATTTTACGAAGGCGATGGTGAATTATATAAAATGGGTCTGAAGCAACACAATGAAAAGTCGCGGACAACAGTAATATGACTTCAAGATATAAAATAACAATTTTTGATTCTTTTATTATTGTTTAGTAGAAATCGTAAATATTCTACTGTTGTCAACTAGAACAAAATAAAATCTGTTGGGGAATTCCAGCATTTTTGATAATACACTAGCGACCGCCTATGGCCTGTGAAAATTCGATTATAGCTAAACAATAAAATCCGTTCTAATTTACCTATTTAGCCGTTAATAGAAAAATACCTATACATGTGTGTATATTATCATGTATGACATATGAATATAGTGTGCATATTGTTCATTTTTATTAATTTAATGTATATCTTATGCATATTTTTTAATATAATTTAAAAATATTAGGTAACTGTGCCACTTCACTCCACCGTTCGCGCAATTGTCTTAAAAGGGGGTACAAAGCTTTTCTATACGTATTTATATACATATTAATATATAGATAAATAACGTAGCTTACGTAAGCAATCCAATAAACTATAGTAGATTGAGTTAGTTAGCAGATAAAACAATTACTTTTGATCCGGAATCGGACTAACTCTAATCAAATAGGTAATACGCATACGAAATTAAACTAAAATTTTGGATATATTTTTTCAAAGTTGCTATTTAAATAAGCAAAATTGATTATATGCATAAATCAGCGTTAATTCTCTCTCTTTATTATCACATATTGCTACGTCGTAGCTGATGCGCCAGGTGTAATAATATAGTAGCACCATAAGTATTTATTGGAACGATGTTTCTTAATTCTTATTACGCGGGAGCTATACTGGCAAAATTGTGCGACATACAGCTCGCTATACTAATGCAATCATATGGATTTTAACAAAAACCCGGCCGACCCAAAAGTGCCATATAGAAAGTTCAATGACATTATCAAACAATTAGTGAAACAATTCTATTTGTAAAAATAAAAATACTATGGAATTTTGAAATGCTTATCCTATCTTTCAATTTATTTACCTTTAAATTTCCCTGAAATATAAGGAATATTTTCAAAATAGAACACTCGTCGAGTCAACGGCTGCACGTAGACATCGTGTGGCTATGAGATTATAAGGAACAAAGACTGATATAGTCGCCCGTCGCCTCCTAACATTTTTTGGTCGACATTTTGAGATGCTGTTGTAATATTTCAAATAACATAGATTATTTATTTTAATCGGAGAAAATTGTTTATTTACATTTACAAAAATATAGCATTTATTATTATAGTATTAAGCTACCAAACAATCAATACCTTTGTTGATCGGGAAGGTTTCTTTACACACCGTATATTAGGAAGAGACCGTAGAACGAAAGAGGAAAAAAGACTAAACGATTTGCAAGCCGAGCGCGTCTTGGTAAAATTTTATTACAATTCCTTGCGCCTGTCACTTAATACATAACACGTAATATAAGTAAACTAGCAGACCCGGCAAACGTTGTTTTACTAAATATATTTACTTAAGCACATAGAACAGATTATCACATGAAATTATTGAAGCAACTTCAATCAATGCATTCAAGAATCAATTTGATAAATGACAAATTGGAAACACTGGCACATAGATATGGACGTATCAGCCAAGGGCTGCTTGTCCATTAATAAATAATAATAATAATAATCTACTATATAATGGATGTTATTATACACATAAATGTTCCTCTTGAATCATTCTCTCTATTAAAAAAACCGCCAAAATGCGTTGCGTAGTTTTAAAGATCTAAGCATACATAGGGACAGACAGCGGAAAACGACTTTGTTTTTTACTGTGTAGTGATAATCGCTTCTATGGTCTTATGGTTCGGTGATGGAGTTGGTTATATGTGGCCTCGGGTTCTATTCCGGGGTCGTGCAAAAGGTATTTTTCAATGATTTATACATTATGAACCAACTAGCAGATTGCTCTCCAGATGGAAAGAGAAGCCATCGCCTTAACACATCAAAAATGAAAATGGACGTTGCTACCCTCGGAATTTCCTGACGTCTAACCAGTTTCTTTACCCTCCATACTAATGCTATTGCGGCAGGAATAGGTAAGACGGTGGTACCATCTTCCGGGCGGGACGTTGCGAATCTGTAGATCTTGATTTAGTACCACTTAGCAGCCACGATAGAAGTGACACGTAAAGCCAGTTATCCGCCTTTTACGAACTGTCTGTTAAACTGACAGATGGTCTATTTTTGGTCCATGCTAAAACGGGAAAAACACAATAGGTACCTAGGTAATAAAATGTTGCTTGCCTGTTTATCTATTAGATAGTTTGTTAGTGTACATCTCAAAATTTTTAAACAAATTGTAGTTCGGTGTTTTTGAGTACATGTGAAAATATAACAAAAAATGATTTTTTATCTTACCATGTCTAGTAAAATATACTAGCAATACCCGCTTGAATAATTCGCACTAAATAATTTTATTAAATATTTCTTAAGTTGATTTGAAATTGAACAAAAAATACCGACCGTCAATCATGTTGACGTTGTTTCAAAATTAAAGTAATCGGGTGGCAGCATTACTATATTATGTCTTAATATAAGTATATAATTTTAATTTTAATAATTTATAAAAACAAAAGCAGTAATATTTTTTTAGTTGTTGATGCCGGTAGAGCAAGCAATTATCTATAAAATGATATAGAATTTATTTGGAGCAATTGTGACGTTTTCTCTAAAAAGGGAGGCAAACATCTTAACCTTCGTGTATTAATATATATAATAATAAGTATCTATGCGTACATAATCTGTAACAGATTGTGTACATACCTAATACCTATTTACCTATTTTATATTTTATAAATCAATTTTGTGGCGTGTGTTAATACATGTCAACGTCGTGTTCCGGTTTGTAGAGTAAGGTAGCCGATAAACTTATGCATGTGGTGTTAAAATTTGCCGCACGGATAGCAACGCACCGTGAGCATCTTTGGTATCTATAAGCACGCGATGATTATTTCTTTTCATTAGGCGAGCCGTCTTTTCCTGTTTTGCTATCTTATAAAATAAAAAATCCCGTAGAAGAAGCCACGAGAGCTAGCAAGTTAGAAGTAATTTTGAAGTTTGATTATCTACTATTTAGTTCTGCAAAAACAATTATTCGTTAGCAATAATTCAATGCGTGACTAGAATCGGAATCGATTAACGAGGTCTCATTGATGAGTCAGTAGGTTTTTTACTTTAAACCACTGAAATAAGATTTATTTTTGTACGTATAAGCAATGATCTTGTGGATTTGTCCCGTTTTCGTCTACTTAAGGATAAACAGGAAGGGTTTCATTAGACGCGTCCTTGATTTATTGCAGTTGTAATCACCGTTGCGAATAGTATAGGTGAAAAGGTTAGTTTGTATAGCTAATGAATAATTTGCGATATTAAGTAACCTTAGCCAAATAAGTTAATTTATATTGCAAATAAAACATTTGCAATATAAACGAACCTTTTTTTTTCTTTTATTTCTTTGTTAAATTTTTAACATTATTCCAAACACCCGTGTGCAAAAAGATATATAGTTAGAAGCACGAAAGTATTGATCAATATTATAAATGGGAAATTCATCGGTAACGATGAGTTCATTCAAATTCTAGCAAGGTCTAGCGTTTATTCACCACGTTGAAGCAGTTGTCAGTTGAAATAGCTCAGTTCGTTACAGTTCAAATACTGTCGTTTTGAAATGTTTCTTTATTAAGTCCAAAGTTTTCCTAAGCACGGAATTAATTAGTGCTAAAATACATATTTAGTAAAAAATATCTTGCTGTACTATTTCATTTGCGAGGTAGATAGTTTTTTGCGCTATTAGTTCGTGTTTTAAATCTAGATTTTGAGACAGAGTACCTTTCTGCAATAATTGGAAATTAATGCAAGCAGAAATAGGTTTTTTTCTAGTCATTCTATTTTTTATATCATGAGACAGCAAATGGCTGCTTCTTTACATTATTCTCTAACGAAAAATGACTACTCTTCCATTAAATATTCAGTGTTGTCATATAGGTTGGTACGAAAGAGGCATATAGGTTGGTTAAAAGTATTACTCAAAAAAATATTAAAATGACTTTATTTCTGATAATAAAAAAGATATCGTTTTTTAAATATTCGTACTTATATTTCCCTAGAGTTAAGCAAATATTTTAAAAATGACAACACCTTGTCGCCGTTTGTTTCATTGTTTCGCTTTGGCGGCTTTCGCACAAACACCGTGCGAAGTCGCGGCGTTCATTTTTCGGCTTTTTACAAACGAACTTTAAACGTGCCGCACACGCGCCGCGTATCCGTTGGTAGCATCCCACTTGTGCGGCATTCTTCGATAATAGAGTTTACTTATTTGTAGGTGTTGTCATACTTAATGTATGAAAATACCATTTAAGATTACTTTTTATAGTGGAAAAACTAATTAATTAATATCCATAAAATAATTACACATATGTAACCGTATTACGGTACCAAATAACACCTCTAATTATCCGACAGGGTTTTCTTTACACCTGTATATTAAGATTGAGGTGAGATAATCTGGACAGGCTGTAAAACGGCGATACCATCCCATAACATTATTCGTCATAATGGTAGACATATATATTTATTTAATCTTTTGACTTTTACAAACTGCCTGACAGAATCAAAGGACCAGCATTAAAAAAACGCAATATTTGCGACATAAATGGTCATATCTGTTGGTCACTGACAAGTTACAAATTTGATTTTTTACAGCTGAGAGGGACTGTAGGTTCGATTATTTTCATATAAATTTCAACCAACTTTTATGCCTTCCTGAGAAAAAAGTATTGATAGACGAAAAGACGGACAGATAGACAACGAAGTGATCCTATAAGGTTTTGCTTTAACGTATAAAATACAAAAAACGTATAAGTCGGTTATAGTTTCGCCAACTCCATTTGTTACGCAGTTAAAAATACACTTATACTCACTCATTTTGACACACTTGTGCGCACTTATACAGTGTATAAGTGACAAAAATACACTTATACAGTTCTGATTTTGACATACTTATACAGTGTATAAGTGACAAAAATACACTTATATAGTTCAGCGTTTGTATCTACAAATAATTAGGCGTTAAAACATATACCGTTTTTATTTTGACGTACTTATACAGTGTATGAGTGTCAAAAATACACTTATACAGTTCTCATTTTGACACACTTATACAGTGCATAAGTGACAAAAATACACTTATACAGTTCTGATTTTGACATACTTATACAGTGTATAAGTGACAAAAATACACTTATATAGTTCAGCGTTTGTATCTACAAATAATTAGGCGGTATCTCGAGTTTCGTTAATCGGAACGTCGGTCGTGGCTTTTAAAGGACAATAAAAACATTGGTTTAACTATGAGTCAAATGGAGAAATTGAGTTTGCTGGATGGGGTTCAGAAATCCAATGTTAAACATTGCCATTGCGAGGTGAAAGTTCGGGGCGAACAACTTAGGCTACTTTTTATTTAAGACCCTTATCCCCGTTGGTTTGGGCTCCTTTGAAGGCTAGACCACCTGCCGTTCTGCCAGACAGATCGTAAAAGGCGACCGATCGGCTATACGTGTCACTACCATCGTGACTGTTGGTGGTAGAGTTCCGCAACGTCTCGCTCGGGTATTTGGCACCTTCCTTGAGTATGTACAATCCTTTGAGTATTATATCTATGGTACAATCATATACCAGTCAACCTGAGTAAATCTGCAGCCTTTGTACAGACAAAAAGTATTTATATTAATTAATTAATATTATAAATGCGAAAGTTTGGATGTTTAAATAGATAGATATTTGGAAGGATGGATGTTTGTTACTCAATCACGCAAAAACTACTGAACGGATTTGAATGAAATTTGGCACACAGGCAGATGATGACCTAGAAATGCACATAGGCTACTAATATTTTTATCCCGGAAAAATATGTGATCCCGTGGGATTCGCCAAAAACTTTTATGATGCGGCGGGCTGCATGCTGCAGCTAGTATTAAATATATTTTGCTAAGTCTCGTGATAAATATTCATTTTGTAACCTACTGATATCAATTTTAGAACTTTCCCCGTTTTGGTTCAGGGCTCCATTGAAGAATAGACCAACTGCCGTTCTGCCAGGCAAGTCGTAAAAAGCGACCTATTGGCTCTGCAAGTCACTATCATCGTGACTACTAGGTGGTAGAGTTCTGCATTGTCTCACCCGGGTCTGGTACCACCGCCTTACCTATTCCTGCCGCAGTAGCGTCAGTGCTTTTCAGGGTAATGGGCCCACCTCTCTTTCCCACCACTGTAACTTCTGTAAACCAGAATCAACAGCGGCAATCTACCTGATAACCTCTGAGTTGCGAGCTCAGGGTGCCCTGAGGGAAAAAATGGCTTGACAAGACTTAGTGTGTAGTGAGAACATGTGATTGCGCAAATTATGGGACATATAATTTTTGTCTTCTGTCTATTGTCTTGTTAAAAATTAGGAACAGCTTGATTCAACTTGACGAGAATTAGTAGGCACTAGGTATACAATATCAATGCATGGTTACACGAAGGGGCCGTATTAGAGAACCTCAAATGTTATTCAAATATAATTTCAAGTTACCATATTTTCACTTACCAAACCCGGGCGAGATAATGCAGAATTCTATCACCTAGTAGCCAGGTAATAGCCAGGTAGTGACTCGTATAACCGATCTTTCGCCTTTGTCAATGGCAGATGGTCTATTCTTCAGACGGGGCCTAGATTAACACGGAAGAATTAGAATAGGTATTTAATGAGAATAAATGATAATAAAGCAAATGATAGGCCATGAAGTTTTTTTTGTCATCAACGAATTTACGCACAGCGCAGTGGGCGGTTTTAAAGAACGTTTAATATTATTCAAATATAATATACAGTTACCATGTTGTCACTTGAACTTGAACTTAGTTCAAATTAATGTGCCATAAGTCCATAATTTAAAATTTAAATATAGTCTATCATACATTGGCGGTTTTTTTATATTAATGTTGTCATATTAATAAACATATTTGGTAGTGTGCGTAAGTCAGCATAATCAAGTATTACTACGTCAGTATTTTTAACAGTGGCAGTATTTTTGACCTCGAAGCAATAAATATCGCGTCTGCCCGCCGATGCCCGCGAATACTGCCCTCACTACGGATATGCCCACCAGTGCCTGACGGGCACTTGCAGCGCGGTTTTTTTGCTCTCTATGTGTATGGATGTGTAGTATAAGATTTCATTTGTGGTTTTGTTTGCGGCGAAAATAAATTATGTATTTATTCTCGTGACTTCGTTCGCGTGATCCAAAATCATAACTTCATTTCGCTCAACCAGGTAAAACGTAGCCTTTGTCCTGCCTTATAAGCTCCTCTATCTC
Organism: Apodemia mormo; assembly: GCA_036924255.1. NCBI lineage: Eukaryota > Metazoa > Arthropoda > Insecta > Lepidoptera > Riodinidae > Apodemia > Apodemia mormo. Next base: position 11,644,320 of record JAUPFN010000009.1, on the reverse strand, counting down.
TCAGTGCAAGTTTCATCAAAATCGGTTCAGCCGTTCCAGAAATTTTCCCCTATAAACAAACTGATATACATACAAACATTTTAAAAATGGTTTTAGGTATTAGTATCATAAAACAACACATTGCACTTGAAAAATCCTAGTTATTTTGAAAGCACAGACAGATTCTTCAATTTTATTTATATGTATAGATTAACAATTCATATGGCATTAAAAACCCGCGACAAGGAGAGCTACACAGTGCGCTCCATTAACATATTTCGTGTCTACAGGTGATGGTTGTTTCTTTTCATTCAGTATTTCAGTCCGGGACAGTTGCTCAACCAAGCACGCACAATTAATCAAGCACAAGTCCGTTCGTGCATGGAATACTGCTCTCACCTCTGGGATGGATCCGCTAAATACCAGCTGGAGACACTTGAGGCCATCGAGAGGCGTGCCAAGAGGCTCATAAACGACAATGATCTGGTAAACAAAAACTCCAGAGCCTCGCTCATCGCCGCAGAGTGGCTAGTTTATCGGTTTTTTATCGGATACACTTTGGAGAGTGTGCTGCGGAATTGCACGACTTAATTCCACCATCCCCGTTTTTCTATCGATCGTCGAGGTGCACAGAATCTAGGCATCGTTATATGGTGGACGTTACACGTACCCGGACAAAGCGGTTCGACTCAACATTCTTCATTCGAACCGCAAAGGACTAGAACATGCTTCCTGAGTCTGTGTTCCCGGACGAGTACAATCTGGAGATTTTCAAGAGAAGAGTGAACAGGTACCTTCTAGAGAAGCGCGTTCCATCTTAGGCCTTATCTTAGCTTACCATCAGGCGAGATCGAGGTCAAGCGCTTACCTATCTATAATAAAAAAAAGGGGGAGACACCTGGTTGTTTGCTATCTTATAAAAAAAAACAGTATTGTTTAACTGATAACATAATCAACGTGTATTTCATAAGTTGTTCACGTGATCGGGGATAACCCGCACTCGATGATACCTATCATATCTGTTCAGAGCTCTTCATGTTAGTGTCATAGCCTGAGTAAACAAATACACAGCATTATATTGGAATTATCTTTTTATATTTAACTGGCTGTTGCCAGCGACTTCGTCCGTGCGGACTCTTTTACTCCGCACAGCACCTCCCCCGTAGGTGATAGCGTGATAATATGTAGCCTATATGTTGACCCGACCACTTAGTAATGTTCAAGCAAAATTTGAAGTAAATCCATGCAGTATTTTTTGAGTTTACCCCGGACATACATAGAGACAAACAAACAAAGAGACAAAAATTCTAAAAACTATATTTTTGGCTTCGATATCGATCGTAGATCACGTTTCAAGTATTCTTTCAAAAAAATATTCAATGTCCAGTTTTGACTTTCCTACGATTTTATTATATGTATAGATAGATATAAATGTTATATTAAATGTTTTCTTTGCAATTGTTACCAAGCTAATCTATTTATTAATACGAGAAGGAAATCTTTGTTCCCCTTTTTAACACAATTGTCTCCTGACGGAAAGAGTTAACCATCGCCTATAGACCAAAGATGTTAATGGTGCGTAGCTATCTTGTGGCGAAGTCTAATATGCCACATGCATAAGTTTACCGGCTGCATTACCCTCCAAACCGGAACACGACAGAGACATGCACTGACGCTATTGCGACAGGAATAGGTAAGACGGTGGTACCAGTCCCGGGTGAGATAATGCAGAACTCTACCACCTAGTAGCCACTATGTCAGTGACTCGTATAGCCAATAGGTCGCCTTTTATGACCTGCCTGGCAGAACGGCAGTTGGCCTATTCTTCAAAGGAGCCCGGGACCAACACGGGGAGAGAAAAACCATTATAACAAAAATTAAAAAAATACTTTCAGCCGAATTGATAACCTCCTCCTTTTTGGAAAGCTGGATGAAAATACTTCGGCTCGGAGATCGAACTCGTTTATTACTCGCCACCTTTGCTTTTTAATGCTTATAGTTAACTCATTGTATTGGGATCACACCACGACGTCTGTGCCAGATGACGCCAATGCTACGCCACTACGTTAAATTTGTCCATCTTGTAACGTTCAGTCATCTTTACTTACCTCGTAAGTGGGTTAAAAGGCATATGTCATAACTCTCCTGGTGGGAAGAAATAAACATCACCTTTTTTATGTCATGAGATAGCAAACAAGCAGATGTCTCTCCTGATGGAAAGGTACAACCATAACATAGACATAAAGACACAAAGATGTTAATGGCGCGTTGCTATCGCCGGCGGAATCGCAATGCCACATGGATAAGTTTACCGGCTACCTTACCCTCCAAAGCTGAACATGACTGACAAGCACTAGTGCTATTGCGGCAGGCATAGGTACGGTGGTGGTACCAATTACCCGGGCGACACGTAGCGGAACTCTGCCACCTAGTAATCGTGATGTTAGTGACATGTATAGCTAATCGGGCCCCTTTTACGACCTGCCTGGCAGAATAACTGTAGGTCTATTCTTCAAAGGAGCTCGTACCAACACGGGGGACAAAATTATACAACAAAGACATTAATAGTATATTATCTCTGTAGCGGGTGAGTAATGTTACATACGAGTATACGCAAGTTTATCGACCACCTTAACCTAAAATTCAGAACATGACGTGAAAATTTTGACGAAAGCGGATAAAATAGTTAACATTCAGTGATCAAGGCCTCCTCAATAAATATTTTTCTGAATTATCTTGATGTAATTCATCAGCCGGTGACTTGATAACGGCATTAGCAAATTTTCATGTCATAATTAGTGACATGTTTCTAGACGAATGTTTGGTTACTTCGAAAGTGTTATCTTTAAAAAAAGTTATATTTAGATATTAAATATGCCATTTTAATTTTTATGACATTGAGATTTGAGCCTCAATGTTATTATCGCATTCATTCTTTGTCACATGCTCGTTTGCTTTATGCAGAACTAAATATATATATATATATATATATATATATATATATATATATATATATATATATATATATATATATATATAACGTGAGCGGGATAATCCCGCTCACGTTATATACATATATAATAATTAGTCGCGGAACACGCAGGGGCACACGACCTCACTGATTGACGATAGTGCACTTTGACTTGGCATTGCTAATTTCGTACGGTGGGTCCTTGCGTATCATTATTAGTAATCGAAAGAAGTAGGAAGTGTGGACTTGCCTGCATGCATCCCCCGAATAAAGAAATTTGTGAAAGTGATTCCATCCTACTCTTTAGAGAAGAGCTGCGCACTGCAGCTAAGCGCGAGTGGGAGCACTATGTGAGTTCCTCTCTGGAGACCCCAGGGCTTCCTCATATACGTCAAAAGCGGCAATCGTGGGGTTTTAGTCGGTGCAAGTCCGACATAACCATTATGTCACCCCAGCGATGGGATGGTACCCATGACGGGTTTCCCCACGTTAAAAAAAAAATCGAAGTGAAGCAACGCGCTAAGTTTATTTAAAATATTAAAGTATATTCAACTCCATTTCCATTAGGTACCTAAAGTACAAATTTGCACTTTAGGTAGGTACATAATGGAAATCGTTCGCGTGTTACAAACTGCCTGAAAGAACGGCAGTTGGTTGATTCTTCAATGTCGCAAGCATCCGGGCCCCTTATGAAGAATAGGTCATCTACCATTTGGAATGTAGTTTGTAGCAGGGGAACGATTGTCTATACGAGTCACTGCCATTGTGTCTGCTAGGTGGAAGAGTTCTCCATTGTTTCGCCCGGGTTGGTACTACCGCCTTATCTATTCCTGTCGCAATGTCGTGTTTTGGTTTGAACGTAAAGTAGCCGGTAAAATTATGCATGCGGCATTACACAAAGATAGCAAGATACTTCTTTGGTGTCTAAAGGTGATGGTTGTCACTTTCTATCAGAAGAGCCATTTGCTTGTTTGCTATCTTATGATAAATAAACAGAAATGACACTGAACTATAATATGGAAACAAATAATATAACATTTAATCGGAAAAACGGCAAGTGTAATTTTTCCTTAAAATTTTATCTCAGTTGTCTGCTAGACCACTAAGATAAAATTACGCTAAATTAAAAAAATATGCTAGCCTAGGCTTAAATGCTCAGTCATTTTCATTGGTCGTTAGAGTCAGCATTCGGAGTACGTGAGATTCCTGTTTTAGCGTGACATAAGTCTTGCATGCGGTAGGCGTTAGTTTATCGGCCTAGTTATCGATCAATGAAAATAAGTCTTTTAGTATATCCAACGGGTCCCAAGAACAAAATCTTATGGAGAGATAAGACGAAATCTGTTTTATAATAAAATTCGCATTAAACACGCATAAAGCTTCAAGACAATATATTTTTTATATTTATTGGTCTTTTAGTTTTTTGAAATACTTAAGTGAACATCATCTTATCTACAATATACTCCCACAAACAAACATTGAATTTGGTAATTTTCTAGATACGATTTTGTTCTTGGAACCCGTATACATGTTTTGAGATCGAATCCTAGGGTCGGAAAATTCATTTTTCATAAAGTTTTTACTTTTTCTAGAAAACATATCTAACCTGGGCTGTGTATTATAATGATTCTTTACTTTCTGTCTTTTCTACTTATTATTGTAAAACTATTTTAAGACGTTCTTCTTCCTCCATCCTCGCAGAGGCTCTTACATTACAATATGCATTAGATTTGTCGATAGATTCACCAAATCTCACGGCATGGCATAGGACTAAAGTCTTAACACTATTGGCTAATCTTGGGTGCATTAATTCCCTCTGAGATATTTTTGGAGATATACAGGGTTACCTCTAAAACACCAGCAACCTCGCAGCACCAGGTAGCTAACATCATATACAACAACATTTGTTCTACGTTTTTTGATAATTTGTTGGATTTTACTTTCATACAAAAATTAATATGAATTAAATTTTTCGCTTGAACGTTCTTAACTCTACGTGCATCGCAAATATTAAATAGGAAAATGTTACTATTATTACTACTAGCAGCGCATCCGAATGAAGAGTTAGAAATGTCACGACAAGATAATGAAAACTTAAACAATCATTTTTATTTAATGTATTGAGTTATGTCAAAAATCATAGAACAAATGTTCTTATTTATAACTAGCTGTTGCCCGCGGCTTCGTTCGCGCGGACTTCGCCTACTCCGCACAGCGCCTCCCCCGTAGGTGATAGCGTGATAATATGTAGCCTATATGTTGACCCGACCTGTTAGTAATATTCATGCAAAATTTGAAGTAAATCCATGCAGTATTTTTTGAGTTTACCCCGTATATGGCTGTGACGGAATTTATTTTCCTTAGGTTAAATTTATTGGCATATTTATCTCGTGTATTAAAATACGTAGTTGTACATGCTAACTCGCAACTTTATTTTCACAGAACCCCGTATATGGCTGTGACGGAATTTATTTTCCTTAGGTTAAATTTATTGGCATATTTATCTCGTGTATTAAAATACGTAGTTGTACATGCTAACTCGCAACTTTATTTTCACAGAATTGTATTGTTTACGTACAGTAATTAGCATAAATTATAACATTGATTTCCCGGAGTTGATAAATCCTAGCATTAAATTGTATTTATACGTTTTAGAAATAAAATCATATGGGCCGTGGTATTTATCTACATTAATTAAATTAAAAAATAATGTATGATGGCCCGGACCTTCCGATGGTTTGATTCGGGCCCCTTTGAAGAATAAACCATCTACTATTGTGTCAGGTAGTTCGCAAAAGGCGGACGATTGGCTAGACACGACACTATCACGTGACTATTAGGTGGTGAGTTCTGCAACGTCTCGCCCGGGTATTTGATACCATCGCCTTACGTGATAGCTTTAATACCTCGAGAAAAACCTCGAAAAAACCTCAATAATAATTTTACCCGCCCCGGGGAACAAACCCGGGACCTGATAATCTGAGACGAATATCTAGATCCCGAGTAAACGGCTAGTCAGATTAGGATAAAATTTTATACACAGCTAGTTTTTGCTCAAACTTACCAAACAATCTACTATTTATCCTGGTCAAAGGTCTTTTCAAGGGCGGATTCGGGCGGAGGGGGGGGGGGGTCATGGGAGACATGACCCCCTCCTCTATGCAGGGGTCTAGGTATGCATTTATGGGTAGGGGTTAAGGTATGCAAACAAATAAGGTTTAGAGCTTATCATGATTGAACCTCAAATATGTGACTTGACCTGACTTGAACTGAGCCCTGACCCAAAGGCTGGATCCACCATTGGATATTGTTACCGTAAGTTTCATAAAAACCCAAAGATACTTATATGATTGTAAATAAATTACTCTACGACTTAAAATTACACATTTATACTTGATTGGGTCCGCTTCTTGTCTAATAACCCGGTTCTATTGCAAATAAATGTGTTATGTATCTGTCATAATTAACCTTTGTATGGAGCAATTGTTCATAAATAATAATATTTGTTAATAAACTTGTTTAATTTACAAACTAGCCTGTACATAATTGTTTGCTTGAAAATATTTGGGTCATGTTCGTCTTCTGTACCTAGGAAACAATTTAAAAATAATATGTAATTGTTGGATTTTGTGTTTATTCCTATTTGGAGGGTAACGTAGTCATTTAACTTACATTTAGCTCTTCAACCCGGCAATGCGAAAAGCATCCCACCATTAACATCTCTGGTGCATAAAAGCAATGATTTTCTCTTTACACTAGGAGAGCCGTCAGCTTGCTTGCTATCATATAATCCAAAAAGCCAGCCAAGTGCAAGTTGTACTTGCCCACAAGAGGTTCCGTACCATCATCTATAAAAAGCAGCAAAAAAATACTTTTGTTGCATGGGAGTCCTTAAATATTTATTTATTCTGGTTTCAGTATTTGTTGTTATAGCGGCAACAGAAATACATCATCTGTGAAAATATCATTTATCTAACTACCACGGTTCATGAAATACAGCCTGGTGACAAATGGACGGACAGCTGAGTCTTAGTAATAGGGTCCGTTTTGCCCTTTGGGTACGGACTACGGAACCCTAAAAATACCAGTGATTTCATTCTCAAACCAGAACACGACACTATCTAGCACCTGATGATGTCGTGGTAGAAAAAAGATAAGGCGGTAGTACAAAAACCAGGCAGGTATTACAGAACTCCAACATCTTCCATGCATCTTTTCCCCGTGTTGGTCCCGGGCTCCTTTGAAAAATAGGCCAACTACCTTTCTGCCAGGCAGGTCGTGAAAGGCGACCGATTGTTTATGCGAATCACTACCATCGTGGCTACTAGTTGGTAGAGTCTGCATTGTCTCGCCCGGGTCTGGTCACACCACCTTACCTATTTTGACCGCCCCGTTAGTCGAGTGGTTAGCGACCATAACTACGCAATCAACGAGGCTCGGGTTCAATCCCTGACGGGGACAAGCATTTGTGTGATGAGCATAAATGTTTGTATTTCCGGGTTTGGGTGTTTATTATATATATTCTAGTATTTGTACATGTATTTCTATGTATTAGTATCGTTGACTAACGACCATAACACAAGCAAATAATTTGCTTACTTTGGGGTTAGATCAGTAAGTGTAATTTGTCCCGTGAATATTTATTTATTTATTAATTATTTATTATTTCTACCGCAATAACTTCAGTGCTTGTCACTATCGTGTGTCGGTTTGGAGGGTATAGTAGCCGGTAAACTTATGCATGTGGCATTAGACCTCGCCACAAGATAGCAACGCACACCTTTGGTGTCTATAGGCGATGGTTGACTCTTTCCATCAGGATTTAGGAGACCCATCTGCTTGTTCACTATCTTATGATATAAAAATAACTTCAACACTACCAGTTATTTGACCGCCAGTCATAATAGGTACGAAACTACGACGCGCTTGGAACTCTTGGTTCAATTCAATTCAATCAGCAGCAGCAGTTCAATCAGCGTCTATTCACTTTTACTACGCTGAATACTGATCACTCGCAAATCAACGGCTATCTTCACGTATTTTGACGTGACAATGACTTATAATTCGATAGAGCTGGCTGCACGCACGAAAAAACATGACTCATGCGGCGTTACCTCGCTCTGAGGCGTTCCGTTTAAGGCTTGGAGTACAAGCGAGAGCTTAAGACGTTGTCACGTTCAACTATCGTCTGTAAACCAACTTTACAGACAACCGATTTTTTTTGTTTAATACTTAGCACCTGCATTAAACACTGGCACTCGTACTAATCAAAGTAAAAACGAGGCTTAAATTCGATGTTCGCTCGATCCGAGATAAATACTAATAATATTATATTATACCAGGGCCGTAAAATTATTGTACTTTTAACAAAATTATTGTACATTGTAAGATAATATTTAATTTCTATTGTAAAACATTATTTATTGAAACTATAGTTTGAATATTGTCATATTATTTAAAATTTGCCATAAGTTTAGAATAGAAAACCGTCAAAACTTGTAAACGATTAGGTTTTAAAGTGTGATTGTATTTTTCTAAGGAGTGTACGGTGACGATTGAAGATTGATAAGTTCGAAAAAGTCATGAAATTATAGTACATGTACAATCATTATTGTACGTCTGCCAACACTGTCTCGAACTCGGGACGAGAGAAGAGTTAGGTCATACTCATATACATCCGAAACTAGTCGGAACCTACACCGATTAAACGTGAGTGTAGTCGTTTTTTAATTAGTTAATTGCGTAAATAAATAAATCGTTCCTTAATAAATAATATAATATATATATAATAAATATGTATATATATATATATATATATATATATATATATATATATATATATATATATATATATATATATATATATATATATATATATATATATTCACGGGACAAATTACACTGATTGATCTAACCCCAAAGTAAGCAAATTATTTGCTTGTGTTATGGGTGTTAGTCAACGATAATAATACATAGAAATACATATATAAATACTTTTACATACATAATAAACACCCAAACCCGGAAATACAAACATTTATGCTCATCACACAAATGCTAGTCCCCGTCGGGGATCATTGCTTGCGTAGTCAGGTTCGCTAACTACTCGACCAACGGGGCGGTATAATATACTAAAACAAAAAGACAGAATATAATATTATTTATCATTGAACGCGAGAATAAAGTGGCATATTATGTTATTCATTTTAAAATTGTTTACTAACGCTATGACGGAAAATGCTCTACGCTTCGCTAACCCCCACTTAGCCCTGACGTCAAAGAGAACAAAACATCGGAAACACTTCTTTAATATTAAACCGTGCAATACATTTTGGCAACTTGCCTTTGAATTTGCATTGTTGTCACATAGTGACACACAACACTATATCGCATATATTAGGACTAATATTTGTGTAAATTATCATTAAGTGTGCTTAATTTATAAATGAATATAAGCGTGACTTGATTAACAAAGACTTTAACAAAAAATAATAATACCGATTTTTTTTTATTATCGATAGGGAAGCGCCTGATGGTAAGCTAAGATGTGGCCTAGGATGGAACGCGCTTCCCTAGAAGGCACCTGTTCACTCTTCTCTTGAAGATCCCCAGATTGTGCTCGTCGGAGAACACACACTCAGGAAGCATGTTTCAGACCCTTGCGGTCCGAATGAAGAATGTGGAGTCGAACCTCTTTGTACGTACCTACCTACCTACGTGGAACGTTCACCATATGGCGATGCCTAGAATCTGTGCGCCTCGACGATCGATAGAAAAACGGGGATGGCGGAATCAAATCGTGCAATTCCGCAGTGCACTCTCCAAAGTGTATCCGATATAAAGCCGATACTAGCCACTCTGCGGCGATGAACGAGGCTCTGGAGTTTTTTGTCTACCAGATCTCAAGTGTTTTATTAAAGTGAATTATATGATAGTGTTTTTTTTTTATAATAACATATACAAACACATGTTTGTTTCTATCGTATTCTACTAGGAGGGTAATTATTCATTAAATGAACTTACCATTAAGTAAAGATTTATCATAATTTTACGAAGCGTTTAGTACTCAAGATTAGTATCTGTAATAATTTTTTTATTTTCATATTAACATGTAGTAACTCGTAAGTGTGCTTACTACTTGCTCCCTAATTCACGTAATTGATTCAATCCGCTCAGGGCTCTCATACACATAAACATGATAGAACGTCGAGATGTGTTACGACGCGGCAATAATATAAGAAAATATGTAAGAGTCTTAAACGCTTCGATTCGATTGCCGTTTAATTACGTGAATTAGGCCCTTGTACTTTTACTTATGTGGTACTACATGTTAGTATGTGAAATAAACATATCCTAATCTGGAGCGAAGCGCGAGTATATAACTTATACATTATGCGGAATCTCTTCTACACAGGAAGCAACGCTTCATGTACATCTTTTTGTCTATAGAAGATAGTCATCTTTACCAGTGATAGTCATCTTCACTAGGTTGTAGAGTTCTGCATTGTCTCACCCGGATCTGGTACCACCGCCTTACCTATTCCTGCCGCAATAGCGTCAGTGCTTGTCGCTGTCGTGTTCCGGTTTGGAGGGTAAGGTAGCCGGTAGACTTATGCATGTGGCTTTAGACCTCGCCACAAGATAGCAACGCACCATTAACATCTTTGGTGTCTTTAGGCGATGGTTGACTCTTTCCACCAGGAGACCCATCTGCTTGTTTGCTATCTGATGATATAAAAAAAAAATACCACCAGACGAATCATTTGCTTAACTTTTATATCGTATCATATTCAAAAAGATGATAACACTTCTAATAAAAAGTGATAATCGTTGCCTATAGACACCAAAGATATTGATGGTGCATTGGTAATCGTGTGGTAAATTGAAATAGCACATGTGTAATTTACCAGATATCTTACCCTAAAACTGGAACAAGATACTCACAAAACATTGACACTATTGCGTCAGAAAGAAAAAGCAATATGACATTGGTGCCAACACCAGGCTCTACCAACTATTAGTCTTGATTAGGTATGGCACATTTCACGCATCACTTGTTTTTCACTCGTTATAAAGTAATTCACGTGTCACACCAGATACATGCATCGACACCATCTGTTACATATAACGCAAGCGTGATTTAATTTCACGCAGGGCAAGCTCTACTTTAGCTTATAATGCGCAGAATTCCATCATGCGAAAGAGACAAAAAAAAAACATTTGAGCGACACCGCTATTTCACTTTATCAATCTATACTAATATATAAAATTGTAATTTGTTGGTTTGGGTGGTTGTACTTGGTTATCTCGAAAACTGCTGAACCGATTTGAATAATTCTTTTGAGTTGGATAGCCTGTTTATCGAGGAAGGTTATAGGCTATATAACATCTTGTTACGACCAGTAGGAACGGAGTAAACAAAGTCCGCGCGGATGAAGTCGCGGGCAACAGCTAGTCACATAAATTGTAATCGTATACATAAGTATATCAAATTAATCTCACTGCAACACGTAACATACGGAATAAAATGCACCAACTGTGACAAAAATCGTCACTCTCGTTTGCTTAATATACCTACTGACTCAAACTAAAAAAAGGATTTTTATGAGAAAAAAAAAACAAATGATAACGTACCAGGTCGTTTTGTCCAGTTATTATAAATAAGTGTTGAATAAAGTTACAGTGATTATAATCATATAATCGCACGTTAAATAATAACTGACTTAAGATAGAAGAGCAGTTTTTAAAGTTGTTATTTAATGATTCATTTGGAGTTGGTCAGTTTTTTACAAAGATTACATTATGAGATTGAATTTATAATTGAAACTTGTTGGTACTGTAATAAATAATGTTGCTTAGCAGGCCCGTTTTGAAGACTAGATCAACGTAAAGGGAAAGAGAAGAATAAATGTATCTCCTATATTGTGACTACCAGTAGCGGATCTAGATGGTGTCCTTGATAAAGTCCACCCACAGTTTTGTTGAATTAAGACTAGAGATGGAAATTTTACTCGTAGCTACTTTTATTTCACTATTACGTCGTGAACTTATTTTTTTTTTGTTACTATTATATCACGCGTGATAAATCACAACCGTTATATTAAATGTGGCAAATCAGAAACTTCCCACGCGGGCAAAGACATGAATTATATTCACATGTAAGCTGAAAAAATATTATGATCATAACTTTAGATATGATATTCAGTCTTATTTATAAAGAAGTTTGATCGTATGTGTAAGGAAGCACTCATTCTGTGTCGTTTATTATAACGTATTGTTACGTCGTAGTTAATGAGTTAGAATACTCTTCACTACAGGCATCCTTAAAAAGGTCTATTAATAGCACCAATTTAGTACTTATAGTGTATTCTTCTGATCTCTAAATATAAAATTAGGTGCACCTTGCAGCCTGCTGGCTGCATTTTTTGCTTTTGGTGAATCCCACAGGAAAAAATATTTTTCTGGATTAAAACATAGCCAGGGCCTGATTAAGCCTTAAGCCCCGTTTTCACTTTAATTAGTGCAAGTGTGAATGTTTAATGCAGGTGCTTAATATTAAGCCAAAAATAAGTGAAGATAGCCGTGGATCAGTGCGAGTGATTTGTAATCAGAGTAGTAAAAGTGAATAAATGCTGATTACTTATCACTCGCACTGATCTGCTGTCTTCACGTATTTTTATCTTAATACTAAGCACCTGCATTAAACACTCACACTCGTACTAATCAAAGTGAAAACGGGGCTTTAGGCTAATTAAGCTGCAGCCTAGGGCGCTGAAATCGTGTCTTCGAATGCACTATTAATCTAGCATCATTGCATCTACCCTACATATTTGAACTAAACTGAGACAAAACACTAAAACTAAAAGGGTTCAAATCTAAAAAATTTTAGGAGACACTAAAATTTGAAATTTATTGTTAAAATTAGGGACTGGGAAAATTCTAACTTAATAACAGATCATGACAACTTTCCGGATCATCGTGTTTGCGACAATATGTATGTAGAGGAAAACTTTTATGAACACCTTGGGCTTTCATGACTCTTGATCATTCACTAAACGTAAACCTGTGCACTAAATTTCATCCAAATCGCGTCAGCTATTTTTGAGTGATTGAATAATAAACATAGAACTATCTAATCATACGAACTTTCACATTTTTAATATGGATCGAATTATAATATGATTATTTAATTTTTTTTAGATTAGGAAAGTTAAAAGTAGATGATTTTCGTAGTAGAATAGAATAACCATCGACGCCTACAGACATCAAAATACTCATTTGACAGACCATGACTTTTCAAACTGTGAGATGAAATCCGCGTAAAATTACCCTCCAATAAAATACCCCATTTATTAATATAACCAGAGTTATGTATGCGGGACTAGATCAAAAAGTGCGGAACTTGCCTACAAACGTACAGAAACAACAAAAAAATATAGTAATATTTTTTAAAGTTGACAAAACAAACTCTTTGATATTACAAAGTAGGTTACTAGACATTTAATCATCACAAACCAGTAAATAAAAGTTATAATTAATAATTTGGCTTAATTAACGGCCGGTTTACGAAACACAAGTTAATTTTAACAAGCGATTAATTACGAGTTGATCGGCACAAAAGCCTGTTAAAGATGATCTTTTTTAAAGTTATCTTATGTTAAATATTATCTTTAAATAGGGTTCAGACAAACATGAAGAAAACTTTGAAGCTAGCTTGCTCTTAGCTATACTCGAAACAAAAGATGCAGAAAAAGGCATGCAAGGTAATTCCGTGGGCAGTTTTTATAAGTTTTGGTAAGATTAATATTTTTTTATATCACTAGATAGCAAACAAATAAATTGGTTTACTGATAAAAAGATTCAACAGTAAGAGTCAGCCTATATGCACCAAATATGTTAATGGAGCTTTGTTATCCTTGTGGCGGCGTCCTTATGCCACGTGCATAAGTTTACTGGCTACCTTACCCTGGAAACCGGAACACGACAGTGACAAGCAATGACGCTATTTCGGCTGGAATAGGTAATGCGTTGTTACCAGATCTGGCCGAGACAATGCAGAACTCTACTACGACGTTGTTGCCACAATGATGACTCGTATAGCCACATCGTTCACCTCTTACAAACTGCCCGACGGAACGGCAAATGGTCTATACTTCAAAGAGGAACCCGGACCAGTCATTTTGTGATTTAATGCATCCACAGAACTATAAATCAACTTTGTTTTATGTAGCTATGAAAATGCGTTTATACGAGAAACCAGTTGGCGTTAGGTATACGCAGTAAAGTCGTAAAGGTGTTTTTTTAATAATATGAATAGATATTTTATGGCAACATATAAATGTATATTTGGATTTTTGTAGAGTCATTAAGTAATATATCGTTGTTTTTGAATTGCTTAAATAGCTAACTAATAAATATGCAAGCTATTACCCCCGACTTCGTTCGGGTGACCCAAAATTGATACCTCCTTTTGATCACTCGGGTAAAAAGTAGCCTACGTCCTGCCCTATAAATTCCTGTATATTACAGTGAAAGCTTAATCAAAATCGATCCAGCCGTAAACACATTGCACTTGAAAAAAACTAGTTATGTAGAAATCCCCCATATTGATTCCGGGCTCCTTTGAAGAATAGACCAACTGTCGTTCTGCCAGGCAGGTCGTGAAAGGCAACCGATTGGCTATGCAAGTCACTACCAGCGTGGCTACTTGGTGTTAGAGTTCTGCATGGTCTCGCCCTGGTCTGGTAACACCGCCTTACCTATTCCTGCTTCCCCCCTTCCTGCCGCAATAGCATCAGTGCTTGTCGCTGTCGTGTTCCGGTTTGGAGGGTAAAGTAGCCGGTAAACTTATGCATGTGGCATTAGACCTCGCCACAAGATATACTCTTAGCAACGCACCATTAACGTCTTTGATGTCTGTAGGGAATGGTCAACTCTTTCCATCAAGAAACTCATCTGCTTGTTTGCCATCTTATGATATAAAAAAATCACAGACAGATACTTAAATTTTATTTATATGCATAGATTTCTATCATTTCTTATTCTATTTTATTACTTAATATAAAAGTGTATAATTTAAATATTTATAGGCTTAAATAAGCTTAAGATAGATAAAGATGATTATGATTTTAATTTTCACCTCTGTAGTATCGCAAGGCGATACCACTGAACAACTTAACGGTACCCCGTGTTGGTCCCGGGCTCCTTTGAAGAATAGGCCAACTGCCGTTCTGCCAGGCAGGTCGTAAAAGGTGATCGATTGGCTATGTGAGTCACTACCATCGTGGGTACTAGGTGATAGAGTTCTGCATTGTCTCGCCCGGGTCTGGTACCACCGCCTTACATATTCTTGCCACAATAGCGTCAGTGCTTATCACTGTCGTGTTCCGGTTTGAAGGGTAAGGTAGCCGGTAAACTTATGCATTGCATTAGACCTCGCCACAAGATAGCAACGCACCATTAACATCTTTGGTTTCTATAGGCGATAGTTGACTCTTTCCATCAGGAGACCCATCTGCTTGTTTGCTATCTTATAATATAAAAAAAAGTTAGCCGAGTGCCGACTATTGTCAAAATAATGGTCCTCATGCTGACGTAATCAGTGTAGAGTTCGACGACGTTGCAGAAGGATGTGGAAAAAAAGATCTTCCAGGTGTGGTGTGGTGGTGGTGTGGATGTGGAAAAAAAGATCTTCACCGAACAGGTGCAGGTACCTACTTGTGCTGTCCGTTCCCCATAGACACAAGCCACTCCGATGATGCCGTAAGCTACTTCCTTAACAGGTTTTAGTGTTCAAGATCTGACCACATTTTCATAAATAAGAAAACTAGTTAGCAACAGGATCCTCAGATTTTCACTTCGTCACTAATCATCAATGATTACGTCTACGTTTCTGTCATTTTGTTCATAGCAAAATGCCAGACAAAGCGCAGACTTCCGTATAGCTATTAAATAATCTTCGAACATATTTAAAATTGTTGAATACCGGCAACCGGCTACACACGTGATATCATAATGAAGAGCCTGAGTATCAAAACCTGTTTAGAATTAGAGTATATATACAATACGATTAAAACAAAACAGTATTTATAATTTAGCAAGTTTCAGACAATTGTTATATAGAGTAAGGGAAATCGTTTTTTTTTTTTAAATTATGGGATAACGAAGAAGAATGATATGATCATTCTCACAGACCACATGATATTCCGTAATATTCTAATGGAAAGATATCCATTGCGTAGACATCAAAGATGCTAATAGCGCGTTGCTATCCCTTTGTAATATCACTTGCAATTTCTAAATTCATGCAATTCGTTTACCGGCTAACATTCTGTCTAAATTAGAACACAATAGTGACAAGCACTGATGCTATTTACTTTGCAGAATTCTACCACCTCACAGTCACGATGATAGCGCCAGTTTGGTGAATAGATTCACCAAACTGGCGCTATCATCGTGACTTGCTTGTTTCTAATTGCTTGACAGAAAAGCAGATAATTCATTTGTTATTTAAAAACGGCCTGGACAGATTCGAGAATATTGTTTATTTAAGTATAACGTACGTCATTCGGCAGCCTTCCATGGAAGTTTTAGATATGCAGCCACCATGTGCTGGAACAAACTGCCCCCGCCTCTAAGAAAGACAAATTTGGTTCATGGTTTTAAACGCAAATTAAAGAAAATTTTTCTTTCTCTACAAAAAAACGAATTAAGCACAGGCTGTATGGTTGACTTAAGCTCAAATTTTGACGGATGGTTGTTGAGTATCACTACATAGTATAAAACAAAGTCACTTTCTCTGTCTTAAATCTTTAAAACTACGCCACGGATTTTGATGCGGTTTTTTTTAGATAGATATATTGATTCTTGAGGAAGGTTTTAGTGTATAAACCTTTCCGACATTCCCATGGGAACAAAAGCTACGCGGGTGAAACCACGGGCAAGTCGCTAGTCAAACAATAAATAAAGTATCAAGGCCTTCGTACTCACTATGTATTTAAGATTAAAATATTAAATTACTATTCATGTATGTATTGTTTTACTATTATATTAACACATATTTATGGAATATGTGTTAATATAATAGCATATTGGAATGCCACATGCATAAATTTAGCTTCTACCGTCCAAACCGGAACACGACAGCGAAAAGCAATGACGCTTATGCAGTAGGAATTGCTAAAACGTTAAACCCACGTAAAGTAGTGTTAAACCCACACAAGGCGTTATAGTAATCTACTGTCTATTAGTTACGTTGCTAGTGACATGTTTTGCCAATCGTGTGCCTTTTACGAACTGCCTGGCAGAATAGTATATGGTCCATTCTTCAAAGGGGTTCAGGACAAACAGGAAGTGTCAACAATTAAAGATTGGTTTAAACTCTATGTACTGGTGTAGCATTGTTTGGTTGACCTCTTGAATTGAAGACTAGTCAATTAAAAGTAAATATTAAGTACGTAAAGCCTTCCCGGTTATTGCTATAAATTCGCTCGTTATCAGGTCGGTAAAATGTAGCGATGGGGAATGGGGATCACTACTCAACTCGCCAACCGACAAACCGGTGAACCGCGGTGAACTAGAAAGTCTATAGACGTTTGGTTCATTCTGCCTACCCCAGACAAACCAATCTACAAAAACGCTACAAGAAAAAATAATATAACAAATTATTCGACCGCCCCGTTGGTCGAGTGGTTAGCGGCCCTGACTACGCACTGACTGACACACCCTGGGTACGGACTACGGAACCCTAAAAATACCAGTTATTTCATTCTCAAACCAGAACACGACACTATCTAGCACCTGATGATGTCGTGGTAGAAAAAAGATAAGGCGGTAGTACAAAAACCAGGCAGGTATTACAGAACTCCAACATCTTCCATGCATCTTTTCCCCGTGTTGGTCCCGGGCTCCTTTGAAAAATAGGCCAACTACCTTTCTGCCAGGCAGGTCGTGAAAGGCGACCGATTGTTTATGCGAATCACTACCATCGTGGCTACTAGTTGGTAGAGTCTGCATTGTCTCGCCCGGGTCTGATAACACCACCTTACCTATTTTGACCGCCCCGTTAGTCGAGTGGTTAGCGACCCCAACTACGCAATCAACGAGGCTCGGGTTCAATCCCCGACGGGGACAAGCATTTGTGTGATGAGCATAAATGTTTGTATTTCCGGGTTTGGGTGTTTATTATATATATTCTAGTATTTATACATGTATTTCTATGTATTAGTATCGTTGACTAACACCCATAACACAAGCAAATAATTTGCTTACTTTGGGGTTAGATCAGTAAGTGTAATTTGTCCCGTGAATATTATATTATTATATTATATTTAATTTATAAATCTATATACAAGTTGCAATGCTTGTTAGATAGATTTCGGTCCCCAGGTAGGCCTTTCCTGGCTAAAAAGATATTTCCTTTTCCATCCTTGGGTGACGTCATCAACCGTCATAGTAGTGACGTCACCTCGATCACCGTCATGTTGGAACGCTGGTTCTACCGCTAAAGCACTTCAGTAGTAACGACCAGCGGCGTCGCAAAGTTCCTATAATTAAAGTGACATGGAGTTGCATGCGTTGCTAAACATGCACTCGGTCTATTTTAATGTTTCAATCCCTCTGTTGGTCCGTTCTCCTTTGAAGAATAAGTTTCTGCCGTTCTGCTAAGCCGTTCATAAAAGAGGAGCGATTGGCTATCATCCTAGCTAATAGGTGCTACATTTCCGCAACATCTCGCTCGAGTACATGTTATCACCGCCTTATCTATTCCTGCCGCAATAGCGTCGATGCTGGTCATTGCCGTGTTCCAGTTGGAGGGTAAGGTAGCCGGTAAACTTAACATCCCCACTTTACATGTAGGGGAGCTACCCTGAAAAAATATTTTTCAAGATTTGATGTTACACCTTGTTTCGGTGATTAAAATGTATATTCATGGCAAAATACAGCTTTCTAATACTAAGGATCTCAGAGCTATCGTGCTGTCAGACGGACGGACGAACGGACGGACATAGCGAAACTATAAGGGTTCCTAGTTTACTTCGGAACCCTAAAAAATAATTTCTAGAGACTACTCTATAAACTGTTACGCGTGGTCTAACATAAAAAATATATACGCGTCGAATTGAGAACCTCCTCTTTTTTTCGACGATTGAAAATTGTAATAAAATCAAAGTTATCTCAAAATGGCTCATAATCACAATCTGTTGTCTAAAATAAAAGCAAAATGTACGTCCTCCGGTATTAGGAAACTAATACGATTTTGATTACGGCACTTGAAATGGGAATATGACAATAATTGACCGCCTTGTTGTTCAAGTTGTTAGTGTATATAATTCCAATCGAATCAATGTTCAGGTTCGATTCCTGACAGCATTTATATGATGAGTTTTTTAAGGACAATGCCCGGAATTATTCCTGCTGCTGGAATCAGCCTTAGAGCATCAAAAAAAAATTAAAAATTCTACTCACATCAACTCGATGTTTTTAACAATAATAAATACATGTTTTTATCTCATACGATAGCAAACAAGCAGACGGCTCTTTAAATATAATAAATATATCTATAGTAAGAGAATCCTATTTTTTTTTATATCATAAGATAGCAAACGAGTAGCTGGGGCTCCTGATGGAAAGAGTCAACCATCGCGTATAGACACCAAAGCTGTTATGGTGCGTCGCTATCTTGTGGCCAGGTCTAATGGCACATGCATAAGTTTACCTCCAAACCGGAACGCGACGGTGCCAAGCACTGACGCTATTGCGGCAGGAATAGGTAAGACGGTGGTACCAGACCCGGGCGGGACAATGCAGAACTCTACCACCTAGTAGTCACGATGGTAGTGACTTGCATAGCCAGTCGGTCGCCTTTTACGACCTGCCTGGCAGAACGGCAGTTGGTGTCTAAAAGAGCCCGGAATCAACACGGGGAAAAAATAACGCCTAAAGACACCAAAGATATTGTTGGTGCGTTGCTATCTGAATGGCGCAATTGTAATATCATATGCATCAGTCTACTGGCTACCTTACGCTGCATACCGCAAAACGACAATGACAAGCATTGACGCTATTGCGACAGTGGTGGTAAGGCAGTGATACCAAATACACAGGCGAGATGTAGTTACGATGGTTTGACATATATAGCCATTTTTTCTTTCTTTCTGCCAACCAGTTCGTAAGAGGCGATTAATTGGCTACTAAGAGGTAGAGTTCTGCATTGTCTCGCCCGGGTCTGGTACCACCGCCTTACATATCTCTCTCGCAATAGCGTCAGTGCTTGCCACTGTAGTGTTCCAGTTTTGATGGTAAGGTAGCCGGTATCCTTATACATGTGCATTAAGACCTCGCCACAAGGATAGCAACGCACTATTAACACCTTTGGTGTCTATAGACGATGGTTGTCTCTTGCCATCAGAAATGCCATCTGCTTGTTTGCTATATTATGATATAAAAAAAACTTTCGGATATCATCGGGTGTTTGAGATCACTTACCACTGACCATAAAGTAAAACTTACGTTAATTTGTCCCTCGTCTATAAAAAACATAGCACAAGCTATCTACAGGGTAAGGAAAGCTTGTGTTTCTGGAGACCTCTTTGAAGTAACATAATTATTGATTTAAAATAAAAAGCAATGAAAAACTATATCTTACTATTCGGACGTAGTCAATTACATGCCGAGATCTTCACATGAATACACAAAAAACTGACATAAGTACAGGGCATTGGACTTCACGTATATAAACATTTCATTATCAAATGGTTAACGAACTATGAGTCCCAAACACTTGAATGTGTCTGGAAAGCGTTTGTTTGTGGATATCGCAGTAACTAGATGATGAGCCGTGACTACGTTTGCAACACAATTGACTATATATATATATATATATATATATATATATATATATATATATATATATATATATATATATATATATATATAAAAATCAATCCCTATTTTCCTTGGTCATGACATCACGCCTGAATGGCTGGACCAATTTCGGTAATTTTTTTTGTTGTGTTTGAAGTTGTAAGGAGAAGGTTCTTATAAAAGAAAATATTAAAAAAAATGCGTGGAAAATTAGAAAATTTAAGAATAATTAACCACCATATAAAGTTTAATCCCGTAGACTTATATAAATTAAGTGTCACGTTGTTTGTCCGTTATGGATTCCTAATATGTAAGACAAAACAACGTTTGCCGGGTCAGCTAGTCTTTAAATAAATATACAAACGAAAAACATTTCGCTTTTTACCTATGTATATTTTTATATCATAAGATAGCAAACAACTCGATGACTCCCTGGAAAGCGTTTGTTTTTGGATATCATAGTAACTAGCTGATGAGCCGTGACTACGTCTGCAACACAATTGATTATCTTTAAATTAATAAACAAACGAGAAACATTTCGCTTTTTACCTATATAGGTATATTTTTATATCGTAAGATAGCAAACAAGCTGATGACTCTCCTAAAGGAAAGAAGCAGCCATGACCTATAGACACCAAAGATGTTAACGGCGTGTTACTATCTATAAGGAGAAGTCTTAATGCCACATGCCAAAGTTTGCCGGCTACCTTATCTTCCAAACTAGAACACGATAGTGACAAGCACTGACGCTATTGCGGCTGAAATAGTTACGGTGGTGGTACACGAACCGGGCGAGACGATGCCGGAGAGTATAACTTAGAAGTCAAAATGGTATTGACTCGTATAGAAAATCGTTCGCCTTTTATGAATTGCCTGGCTGAACGAAATCTATTCATCAACAGTGGGCCTGGACCAACCTATATCCTATATGATAAGATAGCAAACAAACAACTAGGTTTTTATTGAATTTGCAGGCATACGAGCGAGTGGGCCACCTGATGGAAAGTGGTCAACAAGGTGATAGAATTTTGCAATATCCCCAGCTTGGTAGCACTGCTGTGCCTAACTTTGTCGCAATAACATCAGTGCTTTATCGTGTGAGTATTGTGTTCCAATTTAGAGGGTTAGGTAGCCGGTAAACTTACAAATGTGGTCTTTATCCCGCCACACTTATGGCAATAGGTCATCGCACCCTTAATCTCATATCCTAAACGGCGACTTAGTCTAGTGTCATTTGCTGTACTTGCAAGAACTTTTCTGGAACTTTACAATACGATTTACTTTACAAATTAATTTACGTGTTAGTCCTGATCCCTCCGGAGAAAAGAAGTTCTGATTTACTGCCAAAGCATTCGTTAAACTGAACGTATGGTGAAATGTGCCAGTAATATCGTGGCTCTGGCCTGCACCCCCTCGCTCAGGTTTCGTACCACCGACATATCTATTTCTGCCGCAATAGCGTCAGTGCTTGACATTGTGGAAATCCCGTTTGAAGGGTAAAGTAGCTGTTAATACACCATGTAGTATTAACATCTTTTTTATCTATAGGCAATGGTTATCTCTTTCCATCAGGAGATCCATTTGCTTGTTCATTGTCACATTATGAAAATGAATCCATACTACAATACATTTCGTCTTTTTAATATTTCCTATTAATTATTTAGTATTAAAATTTTCAAGGCACTTGTATTAAAACTTGTTCTTTTTTTCAGGTAAGCCAAGTTCAGCCAAAAACCGGGTTATCTTCACTTGCGTAAGATTTTAAAATAAAATTAGTAGTATAACTATCAAATGGAGGTAACAAGAGTTTTCGTGGGGTAGGAGAAAAGTCAAGTTTACCTGACTGTCCTCACTGAAGGATTAGGGAATATATATTTTAGAAACAGTAAGAAACTACATGTGCCTAGCCAAAACTCGATATTTATAGAAGACTAGTTGACCCGGCACTTTGTTCCGTCAGCTTTGTGTCTAATTTTCCGGTTATATATATATATATATATATATATATATATATATATATATATATATATATATATATATATATATATATATATATATATATATATATATATATATATATATATATATATATATATATATATATATATATATATATATATATATATAGAAATGTCTATTGTATGGCAATTAATATAATCTTATATATATAAAAATCAATCCCTATTTTCCTTGGTCATGACATCACGCCTGAATGGCTGGACCAATTTCGGTAATTTTTTTTGTTGTGTATGTAAATGTAAGGAGAAGGTTCTTATAAAAGAAAATATTAAGAAAATTGCGAGGAAAATTAGAAAATTTAAGAATACTTAACCACCATATAAAGTTTAATGCCATTTTGGCTGCGTGGAAGGACAATCCCGTAGTCTTATATAAATTACGTGTCACGTTGTTTGTCCGCTATGGATTCCTAATATGTAAGGCAAAACAACGTTTGCCGGGTCAGCTAGTACGCAATAATACTCCTGATAGTCATAAGCTTTTATAAGTTTCAAGTATCCCAAGCACGGGGTGAGTGCTAAAAAAACAAAAATGAATGTTACAAGTTGCAAAAATTATTTAACTCTATCAAATATGATATATATTTAAAAATTTTGCAATTTTATACTTAGCTTTATTTGTCAACAAGAATTGCTTTAAAACACATGCTATTTTTAAATTTATTTATTTACTCTGACAAAAAATATTTTATAAGTATACCATAAAATAAGTAAAAAGTAATATTTCACTTTATCAGCAAAAAATTCATTCTCATTATAGTAAAATTTGTCTAGTAGTAAATCAAAAAAGTTTATGACTATCAGAAGTATAATTTTTTGAAATAACAAAAAAGGAGTTTATTTGCTAGAACATGAATGTTACAGAGTTAGTTTGAGTATAAACTCAAACTAATTATGTGACATTCATGTTCTTGCAAATAAAATCCTTTTATACTACACCTATTCGGAAAGCACATAGGTAAGTTCTTACTTGAAAAACGAGAAGAAAGTACCTAATTCCAAGCGAACCATTATGCGGGCGGTATAAATGTATGGGATTTACTTTCTCCCCTTGGGGAGAAAGTAATTTTCTCCCCTCCTTTAACTTTTTAAAATTCATAAGTTTGTATCTCGAAGCACATCAAAATGTTACTGGCCACTAGCATTTACTAAGGAAACTTGGCAGTATGTGCTTTATTTCATTTGCCTCCTCAATATTAAAAAAAAAACGATTGAACGCGCGAATTTTCTTTTTTATTGTATCTTCTTCTTACATTCTGTTCTAATGTCTATGTCTAGTAGCGAGAATGAAGATTTATTTACGCCGCCTGAATTAAAAGAAGCTGCTCAAACATTCATTTTAAACCTTTTGCCAGAAAAGTCCAAGCATAAGTACAACAAAACATATGAAGAATTTATGGAGTTTCAATAATTGTAATAATTTCAATATAAATTTTAACTAAAATATTTTTATTTTCCTCATTGGTGTAATATAAAGCAGAATGTATCACTCGGGAGAAAATGCGATACCTAACTTGAGTGTATTGAGGCCCTCAGCTGCGCTTCGGGCCTCAAACTACACTCTCGTAAGGTATCGGTCATTTTCTCGCCTTGGTGAGCAAACTACTATTTTCGTTCTACCCACTTTGTATTGTAAAGGATTTGGCGTTTCTTCTTGCTGAAATACCAGTAGGAAGCACTGAATTTATGTCTGCAGAGTGCAGACATTTCCTGCCACAAAGATAGATTTCTGAATAAAAAATAATTTCCTTACTTTGGGGTTAGATCAACTCGTATAATTTGTCCACTGATAAAAAATAATAATTAAAAACGTGTTCCCTGAAAGAAGTATGTGTCGCTAAAGAAAATCTCGCCTATTGTCATTGATATATAATTACTATGGACGTCGGGTCCGCGCTAAAAACTGTCCGAGGCAAATGAGCTACAAAACGCAAGAATGAATGAATGTATGAGATTTGTACAGCGCCACCTAGTGGTAAACTGGTTTCTCACGTTTACCACTAGATGGCGCTGTACAAATCACATATAAATTCCTAGTAAACTCCAAACGCGCTCACGATCGAATGCGAAAAGAAAAACTCACACTTAGCACTCTGATGTCCATAGTAATAATACGCCAGTGCCTATCGTACTTATTTTCTTTCAATAATTGTGTATAATAAATTAAACAAATAAATAAAAATAGTCTTAAAATCTTAAGTTGCATGGAAGATACCGACAATGACGCCTTTATTTCTAAAGGGCAATGGATCCACCTCTCGTTCCCACCACTGTAACTTCTGTTAACCAGAATCAACAGCGGCAACCGTCCCTATAACCTCGGAGTTGCGAGCTCAGGGTGCCCTGGGGAAAAGCTAAGCTGTCTTGGATTCCGCAATGAAATTAATCAGCAGTATATAAGAGGAGTAGGAAAATGCATCCTGTTTCCCTTCCTTTTTAGCAGGAGACAGCAAAATGACGCCTTTATTAATGATTTTGGTGAGATATTTAAAAATTAAAAAAATTCTAAATCCTAAAATGTTAAGTCGTTTATATATGAATACGAAATTGTTAGACCGTGAAATCAAAAGGACTATGGCCTTCATTCTAAGTATTTTAATTATATATAGAATATGAAAAATGAGGCTTTATTAGATATCTTTAATCTTGAAAACTTGCAAAAACACATGATATTTTACGGTAGCTGAGCAATCAGATTTTCTGTTTGTTTTGAGGATTTAAAAATATAACATAGCCTCGTAATAACAATCATTTAAAAATCCTTAAACCTCTTCTTTTCCCAGTTATTGTCAACCCTTTAGTGAGATATTATACAACTCTACCACCTAATAGTCACACTGGACAGTGGACACGTTATACTTTGTTAAGTTTTTAAAAATTAAACTAAAATCGAGCGAGCCTTACTTATTATATACGCACATAATTATGTTGGCAAAATTTGATGGCCAACTCTACTACCGTGCGCGCTATACGTTAATTTAAATAGCGCGCATTTTCCCGTCTTCCTGTTACACCGTTCCGGCGCATATTCCTTAATAACTTGCAAAGATAGCAGGAATAGATAAAAGATAGCAGGATAGAGAAAAGATAGCAGGATAGAGAAAAGATGTTACACATCAATATTTTAATACTTAATCATCACGTACATGCGAATCATGAGAACGAATTTGGTAGACCGTGAAATTCCAAGGACGATGATCTTCGTTCCTTATACTTAAAGCAAATATAGCTTATGAAAAAGTCTCGTTTGCTTAAAAACGTGTAAAAACATAATATATATAATATACAGTCGCTAAACAAAGAGAATATACTTATAATAATGGTTTAATAAGTAAAAAAAATCTCTGTCTAATCAATAAGACAATAGACATCATTACTTTTCTCTTGCGTTGCGTAGTGGGATATTTTTACAATTAAATTCAATAATGCATTGTGTTACAAAATCCATTTTAAGGATAGATGTAAATATTTGTTTTTGAGTGGTAGAGTGGTCTTTGGTACCGCCGTTTTTCCTATTGCTTCGGAATTGCGTCAATGCCGGTTACTGTTGTGTTCCAGTATAGAGGGTAAGGTATGCGGTAAACTTATGTTTTTGGTATCGATGGTTGTCTCTTACCAACAGGAAAGTTATTTGCTTGTTTGATATAAAAAAATTAATACTACTCGTATATTAAGCTTGAAAAACATTGATATTCACCTAATAATAATAATATTCTTTATTTGCCAGACATTAACATCCATTTTTGTTAGTAACAATTAAAATACTTATAACTATGTTAGTAAAATTAGGTTTAAATTACTTATTTACTATGTTTGAAACACTGGGCATATACGTGTAGATTTGCCCAGTGTTTCATGAACTGACTGTCATACTTGTCAGACAACACTTTTAGAATGCTGTTGGGACTTTCACGAATTCTGCACATCACTGATGCTGCCCTTTTCCTCATTATCGCATAAAAATCGTCTGTGCGTGCCTCGGCAAACATCAGGGATGCACTGCCGAAACGTGGTAGTCCCATTAGCAATCTAAAGCTATTATTAAATTGAATACGTAGGTCGTTATATGTCACCCACAGACTGCACGTATAAAAAGTTTGGCAGTAAGCCTTAAAGAGAGTTTTTTTAACTTCTTTTGTGCATCGTGCAAATCTGCGGGCTATATATAAATAATGCAATTGGGTACAAAAATAAAATTAGTCCGTGGGTCGGTTCGACTGTTTTGATAAGAGGAGTCTTTAAGGATACCTGCGATGAGGTCAGTCACCCTTTTTTTCTTTTGTTTTACGTAGTCTCTGCATTTTCTATCGCATTTATCATAAAAATGTGATCAATTTCTGCATCTGAATTATAACATCGAATATTGTATCAAAATTCAAACTAGAATTACATAACGAAATTACAGAATCATTAACCATGAGGCTCTTTATTTCCCGTTTTACTACTCTGCCTTATCACGTCTAATCTTATAAAATCCGCTAGATTAAGCTTTTTGAATGCAAGCTAGGTAAGAAATGTTTCACATTAGCCGAGATAAATAGACGTTACTTAGCATCAGTCTAAAGTATTACTTTGCAAAGCACTACTTTGTTTGTCTAAGCCAAGTACCTCACCTACACATAAATAGACGATACACATTATTTAGCTAAGTACAAGCTAAGTCTAAGCACAAGCGAAAGAATTACTTTCGTACGTTTCGTAAGAAGCTTCTTTTAATAATCATCTTTATCTATCTTAAGCTCATCAGACAATACAGAACTCTACCACTTTTCCCGGCTCAAATTGATAAAAACTCAGTTCCGGTCCACAATATCTCAAAGAAGGTTTACTACTTTGGCCTCATTGACAATTAAAGATAAAGTTGCAGAAAATCTAGATTTTAGTTTGTTTTATCAGAGCATTTGCTGATAAAACAGCTAAAAAAGGAAAGTTTTAGCTGTTGAATTATATTTGTTTTCTCATAAAATTTGATTTACAAATATATTTAATGTAATAAAAATATAGTAACTATGTAATTCTCTTTTTTCATACATGTTATGTTATGTATAATAAAAGGCATCAAATGAGTGACACGCCAAGGTCAATCCTGCATCGACGTTATCACGACAGGTTATTTTTATGAGGAAGCAAAAAGCAAATGCCTTCTCTGATGGAAATAGAAACAGTCTGATTGCCTAGAAAATGCAACTTGAAGCTGATTTTGAACTGAGATAGAAAAATCCCTATTTGATAGTGATTCGAAGTCCGATAGCTAAGACAGCTTATTGATGTAGGCCCTTTCTTGTAGAATAGATAAATAAATAAATATTCACGGGACAAATTACACTTACTGATCTAACCCCAAAGTAAGTAAATTATTTGCTTGTGTTATGGGTGTTAGTCAACGATACTAATACATAGAAATACGTATATAAATACTAGAATATATTTAATTAACATACATAATTAACCCGAGCCCGGTCGATTGCGTAGTCAGGGTCGCTAACCACTCGACCAACGGGGCGGTCAAATTAACTGCCTTTGCTAGGCATCTCGTAAAAGGCGAAGGAAGGCTGTCATCATGACTACTAGGTGAAGGTAATAGAGTTCTGCAATATCTTAATCGGGTTGTGGTATCATTGCCTTACCTATTCGTGTTGTAATGAAAAGTAACAACCCTGTACATTTCGCTGTCGTTTTTCGGCATTCAAGGTTAAGTGTGTACCTGTGGTATTCCCTTCCCTGTACCTTGCCTTGCGCACAGAAATCCATCATCAATATCTTAGACGTCTGTAGGCGATGGGTATCTCTCTCAATTAGAAGAACCATCAGCTTGTTCACTATTCTATCAAATTATCATTGTCACGCCGGTTTCCCTGCGAGGTAGACAGTGTGAACCGATTGTCTATAGACATCCCAGTTTACCACGATTCACCGGTTTTGTTGATGGGCGGGATGAATAGTAATCCCCATCACCACTTTTTTATCGCCCATTTCGCCCATCAGCGATGACTGGGACTGACATCTTTAATGCTCATACTAAGTACGAAGATGTTAACTCACCACCTGCGAGAATCCGAGCGGCTACTGTGATTTTGGATTTTCGAGAAAAACTTCAATAACAATTTTTCCCGACCGACGAGTATTGAACCCGGGGCCTCATAATCTGAGTCAAACAAGCTAAACCCTAAATGAGTCAGTCATCTTTTCTTGGTGCCCACTTCCTCAAAGATATTAATAACTTTTTTCAAATTAGAAGTTCATTATTATGAAAGAATTGGTGCAATATTGAATCAAGACTCTTTAAAAATGTCAAATGGATGCTAAGAACATGCTAAGTCGTCAAAAATCTATACTATTGTAGCGGCTCAAACAATCACAAACGCTACAAAAAAAATAGAAAATGATGAAATTGATAATAAAATCCTGAATCGCGATATCACAATTATTTATCTTGTGCAAGCTATATACAAGTTTCAACGATTCTCAAATGGACTTCGGTCCAAAGGCACCTTGCCTGGCTGGGAAGATCTTCCTTTTCCCTTCCTTGTCCTTGTATGACGCCATCAACCTCCACAGTCATGACGTCACCTGAAAGAAGTTGGCCCGCTGGTTCCATCACTATGACCCTTCAGCGGTACAGACCAGCGGCGCCACACTATGTTTTAGCTAAGCCATTGCTAAGTATTAGGTTGACTTTTATCGAAAGGATCGTGCTAAGTAAAGTCTATTTACTAGGACTGCGTTGGCTAAGCAGTTGCTATGGCTAAGCCAATGCTAAACAACCATTATTTATCGCGGCCGTGTCCTTGGCATTGACTTATTCTGTGACGTCTCTAAACGTTTTCTCTTCTTTATGTTATGATTTAAAGTTATATAACCCCTCAACTTACAATGTAATACTTCAAAAAGGATGAATTAATCCATTGTACAGGAACCTAAATTGTAAATAAAAAGGTTCAAAGACAAGACGTCTGTGCCATCAGGAGTTTTTGTTCTAGTGTTGGTCTGGAACTGCTGTTCTGCGAGGAAGGTCGTAAAAGGCAACCGATTGGCTATATACGAGTCATTACCATCGTGGCTACTAGGTGGTAGAATCCTGC
Organism: Apodemia mormo; assembly: GCA_036924255.1. Taxonomy (NCBI): domain Eukaryota; kingdom Metazoa; phylum Arthropoda; class Insecta; order Lepidoptera; family Riodinidae; genus Apodemia; species Apodemia mormo. The sequence goes on along the minus strand of JAUPFN010000009.1, from coordinate 11,614,405 downwards.
ATTGTCTCGCCCGGGTCAGGTACTACCGTCTTACCTATTCCTGCCGCAATAGCGTCAGTGCTAGTCACTGTCGTGTTTCGGTTTGGAGAGTCAGTTAGCCGGTTAACTTATGCATATGGCATTAGACCACATCACAAGATAGCAATGCACCATCAACATTTTTGGTGTCTATAAGCGATAGTTGACTCTTTCCATCAGGAGACCCGTCTGCTTGTTTTCTATCTTATAATATAAAAAAGGCCCTTTCTAAAGAATAGATAATCTGCCATTATTATTACATATATAAGGTAGTGCGTAAAAGGCGAGAGATTGGCTATTTCCGTCTCCGAGTGAGACGGAAAGTTAGGTAGCACTGCCTCACTTACTCCTGCAGCAATAGTCTAGCTAGCATCTAGCAACTAATTGTCGTGCTCCGGTTTGGAGAATATGGTAACTGGTAACTTACCTTAGCGTTACATCCCCCTATTTACATTGCTGGTGTCCATAGGCGATAGTTTTCACTATCCATCAGGAGAACTATCTACTTATTTTCTAACTTATGATAAAAAATCAGGCTATTTCGCCAGAAATCTTTAGCTAAACGTGTAATGCGATATTGTTTCCTAGTATCAAGGATTAAGCCTAGCGCCAACTAGATAATGTTAGTTCATTCCTTGCATTTGTAGACCTATTCTGTAATTTATGCTTACATTTTAATTATATTTACATTCCTTTCTTCACATTCATTGTTACATCACAATGTGTGTCGGCAAATATTCAAGGAACTAACATAAGTTCTCTATGGGTAATGCTATTCATCTTAATTAAGATGAATTATATATGCGTGGTATCTTTTTAAACTGTATGAGAATTTTTATTTTTATTTATACAAAGAATACGTAGGAACTATTTATTTTATACCTTTTTAAAAACATTTTAGCCGACCTGTACATTGAAAACCTTTTTAAAAACATTTTAGCCGACCTGTACACCGAAACTGTACATTGAATATTTTTTTAAAAGAATAATTGGGGCGTGATCTACAATCGATATCGATGCCAAAAATATAGTTTTTAGAATTTTTGTCTGTTTGTCTGTATGTATGTCTGGGGTAAACTCAAAAAGAACTGCATGGATTTACTTCAAATTTGCATGAATATTACTAATAGGTCGGGTCAACATATAGGCTATATATTATCACGCTATCACCTACGGGGGAGGAGCTGTGCGAAATAAACGAAGTTGCTGGCAACAGCTAGTATAATATAAAAATAGAATAATTTATATGTTGGAAAAATCTGATCTAAATAAATATAATATAAAAACTGTTCGTGTAGCACTTGAATGAAACTTGTCTTCTATATTTTTCGTGTAAGAATTTCTTGAAACATTTATCAGATTCCATTGTTCAACGAACTCAATTTAAACCTTGACCTTTAATTTTGCTTCGTGAGTTTAGATTTATTAACATGCCACCCCCATTTTCCGTTCTTATTTCAATAAATATTACTATTCGTCATTTTATCTGTAATCTATATTATTTCTATGTTATATATTATTATTAATTAATTATCTGTATCTATATTATTAATATTATAATTGCGAAAGTTTGGATGTTTGGATGGATGTTTGTTACTCAATCACGCAAAAACTACTGAACGGATTTGAATGAAATTTGGCACACAGATAGATGATGACCTTGAATTGAATTGATGACATAGGCTACCCTTTATCCCGGAAAAATTTGGTGATCCCATGGGATTCGTAAAAAACTTTTATAGTGTTGCGGGCTGCACGCTGCAGCTAGTATCTGTATTAATATTATATTAATATATTAATATTATAAATGCGAAAATTTCGATGTTTGGATGGATGTTTGGATAGATGTTATGATGGATGTTTGTTACTCAATCACGCAAAAACTACTGAACGGATTTGAATGAAATTTGGTACACAGGTAGATGATGACCTGGAATTGCACATAGGCTACTTTATCCCGGAAAATTTGGTAATCCCGCGCGATTCACCAAAAAGCTTTATAATGCAGCGGGCTGCACGCGGCAGTTAGTAGTAATAAATATTTCTATAGGAAAAAAATAGTGCTTTCCGACGGATCACTGTTTATATTATTTGTTGTCTTAAAATTAATGCTAAAATACATGCGAAATTCAAAACGTATAGCATTCATAGATATAAAGATAAAACCGGTCCGATTTAACGTTCACCAGAATCCGGTTAATCAGGTGTGATGGCACCTTCTCGTCATATTATTATGGCCGAATTATTTTTAGGATTCCGTTCACTAATAATATCCATTATAAAATATATTCTTGTGTCCTTTTTGCTTTTTGCCCTGTTTATCTGTCGTTGTATTTATTAAAATACGTAAGAAAATTTTTCAACAAGTTTTATAGCATGAGCTATTTGTACTGTTGATAAGGTAAATGAAAGAATTGACATAATATTTACTTGTCAAGTGAGTGAATTAGCAAAAATTATTTTATATATAGTTAGTTATTTATGAAATGTGAATATTATTGTAAGTTTCTTAATAATATATTGTAATCTTATTATATATATTATTTATATTAATATATATTATCGGGGGTGTTTCCGAATGGATACGACTTAGGGACCTTCAAGAAACGAGCTTATTCATTCTTAAAAGGCCGGCAACGCAGCTGCAATACCCCCGGTGTTGCGGATGTCCATGGGCGGCGGTGATCACTTACCATCAGGTGCACCATCTGCTCGTTTGCCCCCTCTACTATAAAAAAAAAAAAAAAATCTAATATGTATATCCATTTTTAATGCAACCTTGTCGAATTGATAATGTTCTGCAATGATAGATGTGTAGGAAATAAATAAATAAATTAAAAAAAATCATTAACAATTTCAGAGGATATTACAAAATTTGACATAAAGTTTGACAAGAACCGAAGAACTAAAATTATTATTATTTAAATTTAACCTTAAATAAAACATAGGATTTCAAAAATTATGTTGAATTAACAAGTACGTTTTAAAAAGGACCGCACGACGGAAGTCATAAGCTGCACACACTTTTATACTTTTTGTACCTTTAAAACAGGTTTTCTTTTATGTTACAAAATTTAGTCTTTGTTGTATTTAAAGCAAAAAAAAACAAATTAAAAAAGTCTTCTTTAAACTTCCAACGTAAGGCCGAATAAATAATTTTAGTATTTTCGTACGTACTCGCCACTAGGTGGCGCTGCATTGTACCGACTTCCGTATCGTTCAACCGATTATCATGAAAATTAGTATGCAGATGTGTTTTTTCATGTAGAAAACGATTATGCAATTCCCATTGACGCAAATCGCCACCAGGTGACGCTGCAATATATTGGCTTTCGTATCTTTCAACCGATTGTCGTGAAAATTAGTACTATGCGTTCCAACTAAGAATAGGATCGCGCTTGTTATCAACTTCATGCCACAAGTGTGAAATTAGTAATGTCAGCATAAAAATATTTGTTCAAAAAATATTGCTGATTTATTGAAGAACAAATAACGTTTTAATAATGTTATTTCCATCAATAAAAATTATTAAAAAAACATCAGTGTAACTATTTATCTATATAAATATAAATAAGTCGTGTTAGTTACACCACTTATATGTCAAAAATGAAGGGCGCAGTTTTGTTGCGTTTTTGTGCGTTTAGGTTGTTTTTGTCCAGAATAGGCTAAAAAGTATTAAAATATAATATTATATATATTATATTTTAATACTTTTTTAATAATATATATATATATATATATATATATATATATATATATATATATATATATATATATATATATATATATATATATATATATTAGGGATGGGCCGAAATTCGTTTTACATTGGGTTTAACCGAATTTCGGCAGCTTGAACCGAACTTCGACATTCGGCCGAAATTCGGTTTAAATGCCGAACATTCGGCACTAGAAAAAAGTATCTTCTTGCACTAATTTGCTTGAAATCTACGCTAATGTTATAAAGAGGAAAGATTTGTATTTTATCTTTTTATATATTGCATAATCTAAACTCAAAAACTACTACACCGATTTGAAAAAATCTTTCACCATTAGAAAGATATGAAATCATCCCCGAGTAACATAGGCTATAACTATACTTTCGTAAATAATCCGTAAAACGGTTGACCCAGCAGGCCATCCCTGAAACATACCGGTAAATAAAAAAACATTAAAACGAAAATGAAAAAACTTCAGCATAGATTTTTGAGTTCGAAGAGTTCAAAAAATATGTAAAACGGTTGACCCGGCAGGTCATCCCTGAAACTTCCCGCTAGTTTTTTATCTATTTCTTAGCATATCACAGATTTTTTCAGAGTTCAAAAATCTTAAATTTGTTACAAATATTCGTTAGTACATAGAAGTCGTTGTTAATGACAGTAATTTCAAAATTTTTGAAATGCTACATATTTTAGAAACGATGATTGATTTTGGTCTTTCGAATGGCATTCAATGCAATTTTTGACCTCTAAAATTTTTTTATAGCTACGTAATCTAGTCTCAGAAATGTCGAAGCAATATCAAAAAACATTTTTTTCGAATTTTCGATATTACTAAATCTCAAAAAAATCGACCGATTTTGATGCAATTTGCTTATTTGACGCAATTTATAGAAAGAAAAGCTGATTAGACTTTTAAGTCAATCGGTATATTAGTCTGAAAGTCATTTTAAAAATGCTAAGTTTGCTGTAAACAACAAAATATTAATATTTCAAAAGCCGTAACTTTTGAAAACTTGATTTAATTTTGATTTTTGAAACTGTATTTGAAAAAAATTCGAATTTATGTCTAAAAACACTTCCAAATTTTTTCGTCAATGATAACTTCCGAGCGGGTTAACCGATCATGATACAATTTATGAATTAGATGCAGTTTTTTAAGAAAAAGAGCTGATAATATTTTATACTCAATCGATACATTAACTTCAATTAATTAATTAAAAAAAATATGTTTCGGCAATTTTTTTGCGATGTTTTCAAAATTTTTCAAAATATTCTAGTCCGAATTGGATAAAATTTTTGGAAGTCTAAGTTGAGCAGAATCTAATTCAATGCCATTAACCGCGTTTCGATCGATCAAGCCGTTCAAAAGTTATGAAATGTTTTCATACATACATACATACAAACATACACTCTCTTACACACACACACACACATACATACAGACATACTGACGTCACGAAACTAGTCAGAAAATGTTCCATACGTAGCGGGAAGTTAAAAATCTAAAGTTTGATATAGATGAAGATTCATATATTTTAAAACATAATGATTTAGATCTTTTTAATTGCATTCAACGTAATTTTTACCTTTAAATGGTTTTATTAGCTCCAAAATCGGTAGGTTAAAAAATGTCGAAAAAAAGCAGCGGTAGTACGTACTACCGAGAGCCGCGGTGGTACGTACTACCGCGGCTCTCGTTGAGTGTAGTTGTGCTCGTGTCTCCTGAAGATGCTTCGGTTGCGAAGTGAAACGTGCGTTGAGTGCGTCAATTGTGTGCTGTTGTGTTTGGTGCTGTCGTGGTATAAAGTGTGGTGTAAAGTGTGGTGGACGAGGGTGGATAACTGTGCCACTGGGGTCTTCATTATTTTCAGACCTACGGAAGTTTGTTCCATTTCTTACACCGCTTTTATATGTTTTCCTTTTCAGTAACATCACAAAGGTACACTTAAAGTTTGCGGAAAATTGCAAAATAACTAGTTTTCTTCGTCTTACTAAGTTATGTCAAAAAACACTTTTCTAAAGTTTTTCATCAACGATAGCTCTTGAGCGGAAAAACCGATTTTGATGCAATTAATGCACTGAACGCAGTTTTTGTAGGAATAGAGCTGATTAGATTCTGTACCTAATCTATACATTTATGTACTTAGATTATACAAAGTTATTTATTTATGTATGTTATTTATGTACAAAGTTATGAGATGTTTATAGATACACATATATACAGACATGCTGACCTCATTGTGAAAATAGTCGGAAAAGATTTCTAGGACCTCAAAATGTGGAGATCTGGTTAAAATTCGATTTTCAAATATTGGGGCAAAATCAGTAACTTCCTTATCTATATACCTACATAGCAGAAAGTTAAAAATAAAAATCCATGCCTAAATTGGAACAATGTAACTCAATGTATCAAAATTTTGCTGTTACGTCATTAATTCACGTGCATTGCGAAACCCATTAACGATATCCTATATATCTATACTAATATTATAAAGTTGTAGAGTTTGTTTGTGTGTTTGGTTGTACGCGGTAATCTCGAAAACTGCTGAACCGATTTGATTAATTCTTTTTGCGTTGGATAGCCTGTTTATCGAGGAAGGTTATAGGCTATATAACATCTTGCTACGACTAGTAAGAGCGAAGTAAACAAAGTCCGCGCGGACGAAGTCGCGGGCAACAGCTAGTCCATACTAAAATTATAAATGGGAAAGTGTATCTGTTTGTTTGTCCGTCTTTCACGGCAAAACGGAGCGACGAATTGACGTGATTTTTTAAGTGGAAATAGTTGAAGGGATGGAGAGTGACATAGGTTACTTTTTTCTCTTACTTTACGAGAGTGAAGCCGCGGACAATATAATAGCTAGTAGTAAATAGTAAAATAGGTAAATAGCTAGTATAAAATAATTAAATTTTAAGCAAATTCGTAAAAAAGTCACGACGTGTCGCTTTTAAGAAAGCTCCCCAAAATTAAACCGAAGTTCGGCCGAATTTCTTATTTTCACCGAATGTTCGGCCGAAGTTCGAATTCGGTTCAAACCACATTCGGCCCATCACTAATATATATATATATATATATATATATATATATATATATATATATATATATATATATATATATATATATATATACATATATAGGTCGTATAGGTCATAAAGGTCGTGTTAGTTATTTTACACCTTATTTTAATACATGATCAGATGGGAATCTAAATAAAAATATACCAATTAGAATGAAAATATTTTTTAAGTATTTCTTTGTTAGAATTTTTTTGCACACCTTACTCATCACTTATAAAGTTTTTGCAAAATACGGAGCAATATGTTATCCTGACAGTCCTATTCTCAGTCGGAATGCTTAGTATGCAGATGTATTTTTTCATGGAGAAAACGATTATGCTATTCTCATTGATGCAAATCGCCACCAGGTGACGTTGCAATCTACCGACTTCCGTATCGTTCAATCGATTGTCATGAAAATTGGTATGCAGATGTATTTTTTTCATTAAGAAAACGATTATGCTATTTGACGCAAATCTCCAAAAGGTGGCGTTGTTATGTATAGACTACAAAATAAAATCTATTCAAAAAGCAAATCATCTAATTTCACATCTGTCATCTGTCAATAAACATAAAATAATCCTCAGAGGAATTATCCTCTGAGAAATAATCATACAAAAAAATAATATATGTAAAACTGGTAGGTACTAAATTGTTGATACGAGGCATGCCTTTTAAGTTTTGTCGTTTTAGAAAAAACTGAAGATTGTAACTTTATAACCTATTATATTGTTTTTCAAAGTATTCCCCACGAAATTTAATGCATTTTTCCATACGTTCAAACCAATTTTTGAAACATTTATTCCACTCCAAATTAGGGGTGTCCAAAATCGCTGATTTAATAGCTTCGACTGCTTATTCGCCAGACCCAAACCGCTTTCCTCGAAGATTTTTCTTAATTTTTGGGAAAGTTAAGAAATCATTAGGGCTTAAGTCAGGGCTATATGGAGGATAGTCGAGTATTTCAATGTTATTCTGCTTCAAATAGTCGACTGTCTGGTGAGTGGTGTGTGAGCTTGCGTTGTCATAGTGCAGGAGGATGCGTCGCTTTGGGTTGGTTTTCCGAAACTCGGCGATGACTTGTGGCAAACAGACCGCGGTATACCACTCCCCACATTGACCGTCTTACGATCCCCTAGCGCGATTGTAGCAACGTGACCTGTTTTTGCTACGAACGTGGCCACCATTTTCTTCGTAGTGCTTCGAGAGCGAACCACTTTGGTCGGTTTTGGCTCATCTTGGAAGACCCAAATGGTGGTTGCTGCTTAGATTCGGGATCATAAACAAAGATCCAAGAATCATCCCCACTTACGATATCGTATAGGTACGTGCATCAACTCTCCTCTCTTGAATCTTTGTAAAGTTTTTTTACACCACCTCACACGAGCCGCTTTCTGATCGTCGGAGAGCTGATGGGAAATCCAACGGGAAACTAGCTTCCTCACGCCAAGCGCTTCATGTTGGATCTTTGGAATGGTCCCTGAAATGCCTAATGAAGCCTCTATCTCGCGATAAGTCGCATGCCGATCTTCCATAATTAACCATCGAACAGCAGCAATATTTTCTTCGGTAAAGGCACTTTTTGGACGTCCTTCCCGAGATTTGTCACGTAAGCAAGTATTGCCACGTCGAAATTCTAAATACCAGCGCTCGACGGTCCTAAGACATGCGGCTTCATCGTTCAATACAGAAGTCATCTCTTCGAAACACTGAAGTCGAGTTAGACCTCTTCGAAAATTATACAAAATAATAGCGCGAACAATTCTTTGGAGAAATTCATTTTCATATGCGACTTGACAACTTTGAAACGTCGCTCTGACTATTTCACGAATCTTTTTACTTTCAATTGTTTGGGGGTCCGAAATTCAAAACGATTCGAATTTTATACAGTTCTACATTTGAAGTTATTATTACAATACCACCGAAGAAATCACATATCGTAAGTTCGATGAGAAACGCGAAGCAACTTTAAATCATAAGAGATACTGAAACACCTCAACATCAAGAAATACGCTTAGAAGAAAATATAATTCGAGCTACTTCTTGAGAGCTACTGAAACAGTTAACTTAATGTTCGAATTGCAGATCTACGAACCAGATTTTTTTAGGATTTTCAAAATGTTCTCAAAATCTCATAGACCGAATTGGTTAAAATTTTGAGGAAGTCTAAGGTGAGCGGAATCCATTTGAATGTCATCGCATTTCGATCGGTCGAGCCGTTCAAAAATTATGAGTTGTTTACATACATACACGCACGCTCCCACATCAACACATACGCACACGCGCACCGACACATACATACATACATACATAATATACATACATACTAACGTCATCGTGAAAATAGTCGGAAAAGGTTCCTAGGACCTAAAAACGTGGAGATATGGCGAAAAGTCTATTTTCGAAACCGGAGCAAAATTAGCAACTTCCTTATACTAGCGATACACACATAATATGTAACGGGAAGTAAAAAGTTAAGCATGTATGCACGACCCGTGCGAAACCGGGGCAGGCCGCTAGTCAAATATAAATTAAAACACGATTACATGATTATTATTTAACGCGAAAGTAGTTAGCAAGTTAATTGTGTAATTTTTGTATTATTTTTATTTTATTTTCTTGTCTTTTAAAGTGTGTTTTTTGTCTCTTCTTTTTAGTTTTTTTTGTTAATAGCTTTTTAAGGGCACATTTGATGTTAATTGTATGCTTTATTATTATGCCGTGTTAATAATATGTGCACAAGTGTCTTTGTTTGTCTACTGTTTTCTACATATGGGTTAGCTGGAAAAAATCTCGATATGAGATAAGCTCGATTTTTGTTTTAATATACATCATTTTATTGTTTACTGTAAATGTTTTGTGTACAATAAAGTGTTTAATAAATAAATAAAATAATTATGAATATTATGATGAGAAATACAAAAAGCGTTAAACCTCTGTAGCTAATACATTACGGTGTAATGGTTAAATTAAATTCAAGTGACCATGACGCTTATGGGTTTTTCGTGAATTGTAGCATTAAAAAATGTCCGTCCTATAATTTACGTTTCAAAAGAAATTACCACTTTCTTAATTTACTGCAACATAATAAAGATTTATCAACAACCATTGGTTTTAATCAAATTTTGTATGGATACTTATCTAATGAATATAATTTAATCTAATGATTATAATTTATAATCAAAAAATTATATTCATTAGATGAGTATCCATAAAAAACTTGCTTAAAACCAATGCTTGTTGATAAATCCTAATCATGTTGCTATTGTTAAGGTATATTTGATGACAAAAATTATTTTAAAATGGTCTTACATTTTTCTTCATGTTAAAATATAATTAGTGTAGTGAAACGAAGGACGAAAAGGCATTTTCAACGTTTAACCATTTTTTTATAAATATCTTAAGACTAGCGTACTGTGACATGAAAACTTGCTGGTTAAAACTTTTGGGGTATGAATTATCAAGTTTTTGAAACCTTGAAAAAATGAATCATTCCTGGATAAAATTAGGTATCCCAGATTATCTCAAATTTCTGCCAAGTCCATTCCAGCGTCTCATCATATAAAAGTTTCAAACACACACTCACATGTTCACACTAGGCGAATAATCGTAAAAAATAATTCACTACTGAACCGACTTATTACATATAACCAACTCTTATGAAACACGTTTTTGTAGCTCATTTTTTATCATAATATTACACGTGATGTGTTCAATTTATATTCCTATTGACGACCCATAACAGGTGTCACACACAGACTCTCACACGCACACGTGTACGCGCACGTGCAGCAGCACCCGCACGTTCTCGCACATCCATTCGCGCACACGCACGCATACGCATACGCACACGCACACGCACATGCACATGCACATGCATACGCACACGCACACGCGTACACATACACGCACACACACACGCACATGCACTCGCACACAAACATGCACGCGCAGATCACATAAAATAAGCAGAGAGCAGACTGAACAGAGTACCTGCCTATTACATCCTTGTTAATTTCTAGCTAGACCCAGGCTTGGTATTCAACAACAACCGCGTCAGTGCTTTTAAACGTCGTGTTCCAGTTTATTAGGTACGAGAGCCGGTAAACTTTGCCTGTGTCATTACCATCCCGCCACACGGATAGCAACGCACCATTTACATCTCTAGTATCTATAGGAGTTGTTTGTCTTTTTCCATCAGGAAAGCCATTTGCTTGTTTGCAATCCCATGATATAACGAAACTTACTTTATACGCAATAAGTACCTAAGTCACAACTTTTGATTTTTTTCTTATACTTTCATTTCCGAAACTTTTTACTATTCGGACCACACTACTACTACTTTGAACGTTATTTGAGTAATACGTCCGTTTTGAACTCCTTTGTATTATTCCATTCAAAGTCAAAGTCAAAATATTTTGAATTAAAATTATATCTACAAATATGTACAGGCAATTTTGACAAGTCAAAATTTTGTTTTAGCTACTACCGGATCAGTAAATATACATTTTTTTAAATTATGTATTCAAAAAAAATGATTATTAATATATATATATATATATATATATATATATATATATATATATATATATATATATATATTATATATATATATATATATATATATATATATATATATATATATATATATATATATATATAGTTAGATTGATAAGAGGTACAATTTTATTAATTTCATTCCTAATCTTCCAAATATTAAGATATTTGTAATAACCTTTTATACATAATTTTGTTTCTATACATTTTGTTAATTTGAGTACCGGAGATATTTAATAGCATTAAAAAGTCTATTGTAAAAGCGTATAGACTGTCCCTTAAAAGAGTTACTTATTCTGTGGAGACGTGATACATGCAGAGCAAGATTATTTTTGTACCTCTTATTTAAACTACATATGTGCCTACATAATCACAATTTATCTTAAATGAAGAAATATTTTTACGAATATAAATTAAGTTTTGAAATTTAAATCCTTCGTTCACGAGGTCAAATATATTTATTAATACTATTTTTTTTATAAAATCAACCTCTAAAAAGGGATTAAAGGTTTTATAAAAGGACACAGGTTGTGAGTTTGAGTATCTTTTTTAGGTGTTTTTTGGTGTGACGAATAGGTTTTAGATTAACTGAAATAATTTTATACGTTTTCAAATTAATAAAATAAAATATAATAAAATACCTATATTAAAAATCTTACCACTGTACATACATTTAAATTGGTTTACATGAACACATCAATGTTAAGTTTATACTATATCATCATCTTCATTGCAATCATTAAATAAAATTCTCACCTTTGTTGTACTAAAGAGTAGTAATACTAAAGAACCGTTTTTATTACATTACAGTAATTAACGACAAACTTGTCTGAAAGTCCTCTGTCAAAAGTATAATGTGTATTGTCTATGGTTATCGGTAATGTCAACACTTAACTCTTACAAGCTTTGAGTATTAAACCAAGACATGAAAGTTTTAAATACTATTGTATAATAATTTTAGAATATTGTGCATATTTTAAAATTAATTGGTAATTGACTAATGATTCATAGCGAAATTAACACAAATGTAACTTTTTACTGTTATGAAGTACACAGGAAAGGAGGACCGACTTGTACATAATTATAAATGAAGATAAACTTGTAGAAGTGAAATGAAAAGAAAAATATTGATTTGTAAGAATACGGATCTTACGCGTTATTAAAATTGATCAAAAATACCAGCATACTCTACGATATGGTGTGCAAATATTTAAAAATTATCATATCAATATTAAAATTATCATATAATATTATAGAGTCTAATTGTATACTGAAAATGAAGTTTCAAGTACTTTCCAGAATGGCGCTAGCACAGAATAAACTATGATATGAACATAATTGTCGTAAATGGAATGAAGTATGCTGAGCATAAGCACAGAATACTTTAAACTAATAGAAATCAATGTACATACAAGCAGTATTCGAGCAACGCACACATAGACACATCTCACGGACGCGATATATCGGAATAGCTCGCTCGCCATAAATCCTAACCACAGACTACTAAGGAGAAAACTAAATGTTTACGTTAACATATTGTTACGAATAATCTAGAAGCATGTAGAGTTGGAGCGCGCGCGCTAACTATCTAGAAATAAAAGAAAGAGATAGCTACTCCTATTGACAAACAAATAGTTGACCTGGGCTATGCCATAATGGACTTTGTGGGATATGGCGTAAGGTTGAAAGTAGCGTGTACTAGGATTTATGACTCATAACATGTTTACGATAAGAAGTGATTCATTGTTTCCCGATACATTTAGATTTTTCTGGATCCAGCTAGGACTTTTCCCTGCCTATAAATAGAGTGGTGTTGACAAACACAGGGCAGTTTTTATCAAGCGATCGAGAGCGATACATCAAGTGACCAGTGCGAAGCAAGAAGTGTTTTATTGTGTAGTGTTTTTTTTTTCATATAGAAGAGGGGGCAAACGAGCAGGAGGTGCACCTGATGGTAAGTGATCACCGCCGCCCATGGACATCCACAATACCAGAGGTCTTGCAGTTGCGTTGCCAGCCGACCTCCCCGCATGATCGGTAGTGCGTGAACACAGCCATTCGGCGTGGTGGGCATTAAAATCGCCTAAGATCACGATCTCAGCGGAGGGGGTCTGTTGCAACACGGAATCTACAGCTGTTCGAAGGTGCTCAACGAGCCTGTCGACTTCAGCATTTCCGCTATGGGACCTGTAGAGGGACGCGGGGATGGTCGTCGTAGTCTACACGCAGCCAGAGGATGGATAGGTCCCTATAGCCTTCAATGCTGCTGAGACGTCGAGAGCAGATATCCTCTCTGACATAAGCACAAACTCCCGCCCGGGGTACAAATGAATGCTCGAATTTGTACCCCGGGTTGGAGAGATATGAGGTATCAGCCGGAGAAAATATCTGCGTCTCAGTTAAAAAGAACAGAGCCGGCTTAGCCGTCTCAAGGTGGTAGTGGACGGCATTTAGGTTTGAGTGAAGACCCCTAATATTAGTATAATCCACGTGGAGTGTGGTAGAGGGTGCCTTTCGATGTCTGTTCGATTTGCCCCGAGCAGCGAAGTTTGAGAGCGCAATTGTGCCCCCCCCCCCAGAGAACGCAGGGCAGCCTGGGCATCCATGATTAGGCTGATTACAAACCCCTGAACATGGATGTCCAGAGGGGGATTCTCCACCGCTTACGCTAATGGTACCCCCCTGGGGTGGGTGGGGGGTGGAAGCGCAATTTAAAGTAACCTTTAAATTGCGCTTCCATAGTGTTAGGGGGAGGGGGGAAAGGGCCTCCGGGAACCTCACAGACCAAACGAAACGCAACAGCAAAGCTGTTACTTTACGTTGGTTTTAAGTGAGGTAGTGGTATCGCCCCGGTCGTGCCGACCCATTCAGCTAAGCATGGCACTGTTCTAAGTTCAGGGATAGTATAGCGAGTGACTAGGGTGTAAAGTGTATTTTAGTATTACGTTGTGTTGTGTTGTGTAAATACACGGATTTAATATAAGTGGTGTTTTCTTACAATTGCGAACCCGAGTACGTAACAATATTCTAGATTTCAACTTCATCTGACTATTACTCCCCGAGCTAAAAGAATATGTATTAAATGCGGATTAATTAGGGAGTTGATATCGAATCTTATGGAATATATTAAATTTTAAGATAATAAATATTAGATCAAACGATGTATGGAGTCTCGCCCGTATTCTTTCTTTCATTGAAGACGAAAAAACCCTAATCGCGGGCGAAGCCGTGCGAATCAGCTAGTTATGGTATAAAAGCTAATTATATTTTCATAAATAGCTATTTGACTAAACTTAATTAGCTAATTTTATGTACTTACAAATTAGATAATTTAATGTAGGTACCTCATTTTGCTTTGACATAATATGATTGAAGAAAACACTTAAAAGTCGAATTCAGGGCCTTAAATGTCTATAATGAACCCGGTATCGTTAAACTATAGAAGTTATGTTAATTTTAAATTTTATGTTAATTTTAAGTTGTTCTGTCAGTATTACTTAGTAGTTAGTACCTACATATTTTACAATGGCAAGTTGTAAAATATGTAGATTTCTGCTAAAGAATGTTAAAATACACCTATTATTATTCGATTTAGATACAACCTTGAAAAAATATTTCAGATAGAGAACAATGAAATATTTTAATTACGTATGTACACAAAACTTTATTTTCCTTTAATAAGGCAAAACAATTATCATGGTTTAAATGCACTAGTAATGCTATTTAGATATAACGATTATGTGTTCTTCTAGATGTATATTCTGACGATGATTTCCTTGTTAGCCTAGAAGTTAGGATCGTAAAGGCCTGGGTTCGAAACTCATGTTCAAAAATAGTATCATTTTATATAAGATAGCAAACAAGCAGATGGCTCGCTTGTTGGAAACAGACAACAATCGCCTATAGACATCAAATACGTTAATGGTGCCACGATGGTAATGACTCACATAGCCAATCGTTTGCTTCATACGAACTGCCTGGTAGATCGGCAGATGATCTATTCTTTAAAAGAGCCCGGACCAACACACGAGAAAATCTATGCAATGTAACCTCATTATCAGTCCAGATTACATTGCTAGGATACACTTTTTCGTTGGAGCAATATATAAAACTGTGGGTTTTGGACCCTAACCGAATGGTTTTGAACGGAAAGTCAGTTTGTTCCAAACCTTGGCGACTCGAACAAAAAAGGTTTAGAAAAAACTACCTACCTCAATTTTTCCTGACAAATATAGTCCTGGAACCTTAAAGAGTAGAGTGAATAGGTTTCTTTTGGGTGGTTGGATGGAAGACAAACGCCTATTCCATTTAAAATAAAAAAAAAATAGCAAAACCAAATGTCAATCGCTAAAGTGGCAAATGCAGTTTTTCATATCATACGATTTCGAATACGCTGATGGTTCTTCTGATCATAGGAGATAACCATCGCGTCGTCTAAAAATTTTAAAGACGTATTTGCGTTGCCTTCAGTGTGGTGTTGATGTAAGGTCACATGCATAAGCTTAAGTTTACTAGTTACCTTACCCTCTAAGCTGGAAAAAGACAGTGAAAGTGTAAAATGACAATAAAAACAGTGAAAGATGAGCACTGACGTTATTATAGCTGGAAAAGTAAGGTACTAGTCACGAAGGAGATGTAGTAGAGCTCACTACCTAGTCACGAAAGGTAAAAGTGACAACGCCAAATTTTATCAATCGTTCACCTTTTATGAACTGCCTGGCACTGAGGCAGATAGTCTATTCTTGAAATGGTGCGTACCAACACGGTGGCAAACGGGTGGTAATCCCTGACGATGCATTTGCTTTATAACGGCTATCGATTTTTCTTTGTGATAACCGGAACAAATAACTTTACGTGCTGTTTAAAGGCGTCTTATTTACACAAGATAGATTAGACATGAATACATCTAAATAAAATAAAATCTAAAATAAAGTATCTTTACGCCAGTATTCCTGGAGAGGTAGGCAGAAGTACATCCACTGCATCTACGATTAGCCAAAGATTCTTAGTCCCAAAACAACCGGGTACTTATTCAATCCCAGGCAACGTTATTTTTATCAGAGGACTGAAAACACACATTTTTTATTTGCCAGACCCGAGAACTGAACCAGAGACCTCGTGAGGTCAACACCGACACCGGACCACTAGACCACCAACACGTTAACCGAACCCGCAATCGAACCTTCCGGGTCTATTTGGTCTCCAAATAGACTAAGCCGAATAGGTTAACCCGTAGAATAATGAACTTATTCCGTTGGCTCAGCGACCCAAAGTGGATCTTGGTCTCTGATACGAGAATACTCTATTTCTTTCGGTCCTTTGTGATATCTCGCCAGTTATTAGCTTGAAGCTCATGAAGATCCCTTTCAACAGCGTCCTTCTAGCGGTATCTGGGGCATGTCTGGGGCGACCAACCGGCTGTCGGCCTAGTGGTCATTCCAAATGTGCTCTCTTTAGAAGAACAATAAAGTTTTGTTTTATTAATATCACCGAAAATGTTTACTGTTTTTTATAGCCACAATGTAAATTAAAATCTAGATTTCAAAGCACAAGAGCCCTACTTCATTTGCGGGAATGGCAAATGCACGTCGGCATTGCTATTGACGTTTCCCCCTGTCTGGAGGGGAGACAACCCTTCAATTATTCTAACCCTGTCCTGGCTAGAGTTTTTTTTTTGTTTTAACCCTAACAATTTTAAAAATATTAATATGATTATAGACGATAAAGTGTATAAAAAAATCTCTAAACCGGTTGACCCTGAAGGCCATAATGGAAACTTCCCGGAATATTAAGGTCTTTTAAGCCCTAAGGAATAAATTTTTTATTTATAGATTTTTTCAAGGTTCAAAAACTTTTGTTAAAATTGCACACACATACACACACACACACACACTCACATACATACAAACATACAGATATAATGATGTCATCATGAAAATAGTTGAAAAATATTCCTAGAACCTCAAAACATGCAAATTTGGTGAAAACTCGATTTTCGAAAATCGGGTTAAATCAATAACTTCCTTATCTACATACGTAGCGGGAACTTAATAAGCTCTTATTACCTCCATATACTCGTAGAGAAAGACTGAGACGCTAAGTAGTACACCTTTGGTTTAAAAGTCTCTCCTTATGACAGGTGGCCAATTATTTTTAAAACAATCGTCACTTAACTGTGGTAATCGTAAAATTATTTGAACGGATCAAATAATAAAAAAGTATCTTTACGCCTCACATATATCCCTACATATATGAGGTAGGCAGAGGTACAACAAGTGCATCCACAATTATCCGAATATACTAAGTCCTACACAATGTAATATGTGGCAAACTTATCACCAACCGGACACTTTTCAAATCTTGGGTCGATGTTGTCATTATCAGAAAACTGAAAAAAACGTATTTTTGAATTGCCTGAGCCGGGAATCGAGCCTAGGTCCTCATGTGGTCCGGCCCGGACAACTAGATCACAGAGAAGATAAATTCTTATGAAATTAAATACGCTTATTAATTTATTCACATTTCACGCACATTGTAATAGTCATTTATACCACACTAGCGACCTGCCCGCGTTTTCACCCGCGTAGCTTTTGTTGCCGTGGGAATATCGGAAAGGCTTTTATATTAAAACCTTCCTCACAAATCAATCTATCTATTAAAAAAACCGCATCAAAATCCATTACGTAATTTTAAAGATTTAAGCATACATAGGGACATAGGGACAGACAGAAAGTGACTTTGTTTTATGCTATGTAGTGACAATGTAAACAAATGTCTTAGGAGGTACCGCAGCACAAAAATTACAAGTCACATACTGACATTTAAATCTTATCCAAATATTTGACAAAACAACTAAAGTGACGCTATGGCAGAAAAAAGTACTAGCGATCTGCCCGCGGTTTCACCCGCGTAGCTTTTGTTCCTGTGGGAATATCGGAAAGGTTCATATACTAAAACCTTTCTCAAGAATCAGTCTATCTATTTGAAACCGCACCAAAATCTGTTGCGTAGTTTTAAAGATTTAAGCGTACATAGGGACAGACAGCGAAAGTGACTTTGTTTTATACTAAGTATATGTAGTGATTTACTACCTTTTCTAGCTTTACTATCTTTGTTTTATATACATATGTGGTAGAGTTCTGCTACGTCTCGGCCGGGTATTCGGTACCACCGCCTTACCTATTCCTGCCGGCGTAGCTTCAAAACTTGTCATTGTCGTATTCGAGATTGGAGGTAGCCGGTAGACTTATGCATGTGGCATTGTCATCCCGCCACACGGATAGCAACGCACCATTAACATCTTTGGTGTCTATGGGCGATGGATTCTCTTTACAACAACAACTCTTTACAACATCTGCTTGTTTGCTATCTAATGATATAAAAAATGTTAGATTGTATTAAAATGGGTTTTTCCGTCTAGTAACTATTTTTTTCATAGGATAGCAAATAAGCAGAGAATTCTCCTGATGGAAAGAGATAACCCTCTCCTATAGACACCAAAGATGTTAATTGTGTATAACGGGTTTGGAATGCCACGTGCATAAGTTTACCGGCTACCTTACCCTCCAAACCGGAACATACCAGCGCAAAGCACCGACGTTATTGCAGCAGGAATATATAAGGCGGTGATACAGAACCCGGTCGGGACGTTTGCAGAATTCTACCAACTAGCAGTCACGGTGGTAGTGACTTATTTGACCAATCGTTCGCCTTATACGAACTGCCTGGCAGATCGGCAGATAATTGATTCTTCAAAAGGGACCAACACGGGGAAAATTTGTTAATGGATAACAGACGTGTATCTGTGCGTGTACTGTGTTGGACCAAAAGATGTTGTAACTTGTAGTTAAGCCGTTAAACAATTATGAGAGCTTTACATATACTATACATAGAATAATAGCTTTGTTATCCCCATAACAAAAAGGTTTACTTTTTAACATTTTGGGACCCTTAATTATTAATTTAAGATTTTATAGAACACAAAATATAGTTATATAGAAAATTATTTTATAAACATGTACAAAGGGCAAGCTTATCTCCAGGGGGGTTTGGGAGTCCAAGGGTTCTAAAATATACAAAATTAACTAGTTAAACCCCGAACTTTTAAACGCCGCAATAAATCATTTATTTTATATAAACCAATTTAATTTTTCTACATAAACACGGATATCCCGTGTTGGATACGATTTGTAAATAATATATTATTTTGTTAAAGGGCTCCGGACCTCTAAATCCGCCCACTTATATACGCTCATTTACACACATACATACAGACATACTGACATCATCGTAAAAATAGAAAAGCTTACTAAGCTTCAAATTTAGGGACAACTTCGGCAGAAGAAACTCGGGGCGAAACAAGCCCGCTGAGTTTCTTCTGCCGCGGCCGGATCAGTGTATGGCAGCGTTCCGATGCGGTAGTAATTATAAAAATATCGAATCGTCAAAAATGCCTGTAATTTTTCATTTGAATAAAGCATTTTTTGTTTTAGAAATCAGTTTGAGTTTTAGGAATCTGATAAAAACTTGATTTACGAAAATCGAGGTGAAATGTTAAAAGTGATCTAACTAATAAATTAATTAACAGAAAGTTAAAAACTGTTTTAATCGTGTCTTATCTTTTTCTTGGATATGTTTCCTTACGTATTATTTCATGTGTCATAAAATGGTCATAATGCGTAATTTTGCCATAACGTCAAATAAAGTTTATTCAGTAACCACAAAAAGGTTACTCATAAAGGTACAATAATACAATTCGTCATATACTCGTAAGTTACCCATAGTATAGTAGCTCATAGTAACCGTGGAGTGGCTATGATACGTCTACTGACCAGCCTTGACATTAGCTGCTCTGGGTAAGTTAATTTATTTTATTCGTCTCTTAGTATCTGTTTTTTAATTTATCTGTGTTGGTTAAAACTTTTATATGTCTTATATTAAAGTAAACTTTTATATGTCTTTTGATGCGGTAGGTATTTTTTCAATTTTTTTATTCATTTTAGAAACACAGGTGTTGATTTCAGGTTTTATAATATTGTTTCGATTTAGTTTAAACATTTTTTATAAATCTAGCGATCGCCCTACGGTTGAATCTCAACCGTAATTCTATAAATATTAAAGTACAAAATTTGTATCTGTTAGACAAATGATTTGTCTTCTATACTTCTATACTAATATTATAAAGAGGAAAGATTTGATTGTTTGTTTGTTTGTTTGTTTGTTTGCATTGAATAGGCTCCGAAACTACTGAACTGATTTGAAAAATTCTTTCACTGTTTGAAAGCTACACTATCCCCGGGTGACATAGGCTATATAAAATCATAATTAATGTTGAAATTTTTGTTAAATAGCCGTGCGAAGCCGGGGTGGACTGCTATCAGATATAAATGTACTTTATCAATTGGATCAAATGCTATAGTATTAAAACCTGTTCTAATCTAACCACAGACTTTAACCATAAACAAAATAGTATATAGGTACGTGTGTTTTTTATTGATTTAATTTATTTCTTAAATGTGTATATACACAAGCGGTTTGCGTGACGACAAAATAACGTTATCACGTAACCCACGATGCAAAATTATTGTAATTGTTTAGTTATTGCAAGACACATAACAGCCTTGTACGTTAGTGGAAATCGTTGCTGTTTGATTAGTTTTAGTGCTGTGATTGCATTGCAAAAAATGCATCTAGTGATGAGCAAGCAATTAGCGACGTTTTTGATAATTTTTTCGTTACGTTTAAAGTCATTGCTGATCGCTGGTGGATCGCAAACGTTAGGTGATACGCCTGCCGTTTGGTATCACGGCATAGGTACCTACGTGTCGATTTTACTGCAAAGCGCGCTTCTAAATGTTTAATCGCACTTGACTCTAACAAAAATTGACAATAAAAGCTGAATATTTTATAAACAAGTCCCTTTATCGATAACTTGTTTTCACAAACCTACAATATTTTTTAAATACCTATGCAACGATACCGCAAACGATGGGGTACGTGTGGAAAAAAATGAACATCCCCAATTTGCACGTAGGGGAGCTACACTGAAAAAAAATATTTTTCAAGATTTTATGTTACCAATCTGTTGACGTGATTATTATGTATAATTATTCATGCCAAATTACAGCTTTCTAGTTAAATAAGGATCTCTGAACTATCGTGTGAACGGACGGACGGTCGGATAGACAGTGAAACTATAAGGGTTCCTAGTTTACTTCGGAACCCTGACAACTTTCAAAAATCAATTCCTAAAAGACTAAAATAAGGAAACAAAAATTTGTAAGAAAAACTATGTAGAGAATGCTAGATTTACATGTCCATTCCTGGTGAAGTCGCTGCCGTACGATAAGTTGGAATACGATTCGTATCGGTGTCCAACACTAGCGGCAGTGACGTCACAACGTCACAACGGGCGAATTTAAATATTGCAAATCATCATTCGCAACGAATTACGAACTGTCGGGCTATCTGTATATTGTGCAATTATTATACTCTTTTAAAATACAGTCCACAATTATTTCAAGCCAGAATTCCCGAGCTAGTGGCAAGGGCACTGGCCCCAACAATTCCTATCATCCTTACTTATCTCAATTACTTAAAAACATGTGATTCATCGCTCACAACGGACTCTCGGTCATAACAAAAAATAATTTAATAAATAGTATTTAAATTTAATCAAAATATGTTCTCATGAGAAATAACGAGGTTATTGTATGTGATAATTGATGATTAAATAATGAGCGTCCTTGTGTATTATCCTACTCATAAATAATACTATTTTTATAATCGGATACTTACGAGTAGATGTCTGTCAGTTGAAAAAAATATTATTAATCATGCAAAAAGTATTTAAATTTGAAGTTTAACGCACATATAGTAATAGTAAACAATCAAAGTAGCAAGCAATCGCCTAAAATAGACTAAATAAAAAATCTCTTTTAAGTTTGGCAACTGACTTTAGCCGTAAAGAAAGTCGTTTATGCCCATGAAACTGTCTTATCTGGAGGCAGCACTTCTAATACCTACTTGAAACCAAATTTTAAATACTGCTGTCATCTTCTGAGGTATTACCCTCTTTTTTTAACACAGCTGTATGAAAGAGATGGTGTGACCTCATAGACAGAGATATAATTTTCAATTGATTAACACGAGTGCTAGCACCACCTGTACCTAATACTTCATGTTAATGCCTACTTTGCCCATTTTATTAATGGTATTTTGACAGCTCACGTTTCGTATTATTTAAGTTAAATAATATTGCACTTCATGGACATTCAATGGAATGATTACAAATAAGATTAAAATAAATGCTAATTATATTATTAAAATGTAACGCGCCGTACAGAATTTCGAGCTGTCAAAAAAATAAATACATATATATATATATATATATATATATATATATATATATATATATATATATATATATATATATATATATATATATATATATATATACATATATATATATATATATATATATATATATATACATATATACATACATACATACATACATATTATGGATAGTCATGTATATCCCGTATCGAATATTAATTGTTAATACCGCTATTTCGCAATAATTAGTGGTATTAACAATTAATATTGCTTTCCGCATTCCGCATTTCGTCATCGCGCTATTGTGCAAATACATATTTTTTCGTTAATCGGAGGTTTAGACCCTCTAATATCGACAGCTTTAGGAAAGTACAAACACTTATCTATGTTCTATCGTATTGACCTAAATGATTATCACGTTTTGATAATAATAACCACACCAGAACAGCTCAACGTGCTCTTCAAGGTATTGGGGTTTTGTTACAGTAATATTTTTGTGACTTGAGGTTTATAGAAATATGTTTAGGTTAGTACCGATAACCCCACTTACATTTTTTTTATATATACAACAGCAAACTAGGCAACAGTTATCTCATTCCATCTGGTAAGAGATCGGCCATCAACCATCGGCTATACCGTGTGGCGGGGTTGGTACGTAACATGTAGTTTACCGGCTACTTTACTCTCTAAACCGGAACACGACAGTATCAAATGCTGACGGTTTCACAGCAAGGCAATGGGGCTGGCAGGGCATTTTTAGCGTAATCCGTTATTAGAACCTCTGGTACTATTAACTGTTGAGGTCTGAAATGAACAATAACTTTTTCATTTCAGACCTCAATCTGAAGTGACACGTGTTATACAGTACAGCAACGGGGTTGTAGCTGTCTTTTGAGCAAATAATTTTGTTTATGTGCCGTGTTCTTGAAATTCCCCACGACATATAAAAGCAACAATATATCTGTGTCATTAATAATAAATTGCAATTCATACTGAGTCAATGGATTTCATATATCCTTAATTAAAGGATTTCTATTACTCATTTATATTAATATGGTGTTTCCAGATCTCCCAAGTGTCTAGTAATATAAGTCTATCGCATTTTATAATTTTAACTTCCCGCTATACGTACTAAGGAAGTTACTGATTTGCCCCAATTTTCGAAAATCAAATTTTCGCCAGGTCTCCACGTTTTGAGGTCCTAGGAACCTTTTCCGATTTCACAATGATCAGTATGTTTGTATAAATGTATGTGTGTATGTGTATGCGTGTATGTAAACATACATAACTTGAACAGCTTGAGCGATTGAAACGTAGTTGGTGGCATTC
Source organism: Apodemia mormo (assembly GCA_036924255.1). Lineage (NCBI taxonomy): Eukaryota > Metazoa > Arthropoda > Insecta > Lepidoptera > Riodinidae > Apodemia > Apodemia mormo. The sequence goes on along the minus strand of JAUPFN010000009.1, from coordinate 11,590,385 downwards.
GATTGGGTTTTGCCAAAATTAGATTTTTTGAAAATTTGAACTGATTTAAGCCAGGAAATTATGAGAAATTTTGAACAAAACAACTTAAAATATGTTTCAGAAAATCATTATTTTCTATAAAAAAATCCAAATTAATGTACCAATTGTTTACAAAATCAAATCAGCTCTATTCATAAAAAAACTACGTGCAATGCCGCAAATGGCATTAAAATCAATTTATCCGTTCGAGATATTTTATTGATTCAGGCGTTAGTTTGGGGAAATCAATCATTATAAAGGTGATATTAATTAAACAAAAAATTTTGAAAAGTGTTTTTTGACATAACTTCAAGAGTTTACTACTAGTTAATTTTTGAATTTATACAATATTTTAAAACTTAAAAACTGCGTCTAATGCCGTTTCAAAAATCAAAAAAGTTATAGCTTTTCAAATATCAAAATTATGCTGTTTACAACTTACTTCATATTTTTAAAATAACTTTTAAAAGGCTAATATTCCGATTGATTTAAAAATCTAATCAGGTTTCCTCCTTAAAAAACTGCATCAAATACCATAAATTGGACCAAAATCATTTGGGAATTATCAATGACAAATATTTTTGAAAAATCTGTTTTTGACGTTAATTCGTCATTTTTCAAACATTGTGTAGCTAAAACTAAATTTTAGATCTCAAAAATTGCTTTGAATACCATTTGAAAGATCAAAATCGATCAACGTTTCTAAATAAAATATAGAGCTTCTCAAAAATCAATTTACTGTCATTTTTAGCAAACTAGATGTTTGAACTGAAAAAAATCTATGCTTATAATTTTTACTTCTTTGAGCTTAACTTACCTCAATTTAGCGGGCAATTTCAAGGATGGCCTGCAGGATCAACCGGTTTACAGATTTTTTACTGTTTGTAAATAATTATAAGTTATTTTAGTAAAAAAAATCTACTAACATATTTGTCTGATTAATATGAACCCGGGATTCCATATTCTAAAGATTTTCTACTACATGACTGAGATAGTCGAAGATTAGCTTGGTCGAAAATCCGTATTAAAACACAAGAAATACATAAAAAAAACTCCCCGTGTTGGTCCAGCCATCGTTAAAGAATAGACTATCTGACATTTTGCCAGGCAGATCGAAAAAGGTGGAAGATGGGCGAGTCATTACTACCGTTACTACTAGATGGGAGAGTTCTACAACGTCTCGTCCGTTTGCACCACCTTCTTTATATATTCCTGCCGCAATAGCATTAAGGCTTGTCGTGACAAGCATGAAATGATGAGAAATTATAGAATGAGGATCTAGTTTAGAGGGTAAGGTAGCCAATAAACTTATGCATGTGACATTAAGATCCTACCATATGAATAGTACGCAATATTGACATATTTTGATTCTATAGACCATATTGTATCTTTCTATCAGGAGAGCAATCTGTCTGCTATCTTATAAAAATAAAAATATAATCTATACTAATATTATAAATACGAAAGTAACTCTTGCTGTCTGTCTCTTTTTCACGTTTAAATCACTGAGCCGATTTATTACAGATATATTTAGAGACCCGAGAAAAGGACATAGGATAGTTTTTATCTTAAAAATCATACAGGAACGGAAACTATGCGGATTTTATTTTAGAATTTTTTCCACGCGAACGAAGTCGCGGGTACAGTTAATATGATATAAAGAAGCAGTACCTGTGGCTTTATTCTGATAATTTAATTCAATAAAATATCCAACACAATTGCTTCTTACATTGATTTGAATAGAACATTTTTAACGCGTTTTATACAAGTGGAACTCAGGAAAAAATGGATTCTGCATCCTAGCACTAAACGATCTGCTATTGTTATTTTATGATTGCGTTATCTGTGGCTTTCTTATCTGACTGACAATCCAGCCATCTACACACACATAAAATACAAGGTCAATATCATTTATGAACCAGTTTAAATAAAAAATCCTTTGTGGAGGAAATCGTAATTATGTTAACATCAAGACTGAATTTAATACATCTAATTATTTTGTTGTCCATCTTGTTGGATTTCTTGCAAGTTTGAGAATATTTATTTCAGTAAAGGCTAGAATATGTTCTATACTTTCCATCTTCGGCACTTGGTGAAATTTCATTGCTATTAGACACTGTTACTATTGCACTAGTACCTACTTAAATTTCACTTTTAAACATATATTTACCGTATAACATTTAATCGTTTTTTTTTTGAAGTTGGGAAGCTTTAGAATATTCTTCCAAAAGATATTAGGAATAGCCCCTCTAAAATTTCATTTTCTTTAAGCACCTGGCAGAATAATAATGTCGCACGCTATGGTAGTATGTAGTATAATATATATGTTTTGTATGGATGTATATATGTATTTTTATAACTATATAATATGTGTGTATATTAATTTGTATTTATGTAAGTTGACTTAACCTGATTGTAAACGTCTCATTTTCTAGCAGTTTTTTGCTTTATCTTTACGCTGTCTCCTGCTGTAAAGGGAGGGACACTGGATGTATTTTCCTACTCCTCCTATACTCTTCTGATTAAGTTCGATGTGGGTTCCAAGACAGCTTAGCTTTTCCCCCAGGGCTTAGCTTTTCCTTTTCCTTGTTCCCACTGGGACAGCTCGCAACTCAGTGGTTATCAGGAAGGTTGCCGCTGTTGATTCTGGTTTACAGAAGTTACAGTGGTGAGAACGATATATATATATATATATATATATATATATATATATATATATATATATATATATATATATATATATACATACTAGCTGTTGCCTGCGACTTCGTCAGCTCGGACTTCGTTTACTCCACACTGCTCCTCCCCCGTAGGTGATAGCGTGATAATATGTAGCCTATATGTTGACTCGACCTGTTAGTAATATTCATGCAAAATTTGAAATAAATCCATACAGTACTTTTTGAGTTTTCCCCGGACATACAGACAAACAGACAAAAATTCTAAAAACTCTATTTTTGGCTTCGATATCGATTGTAGATCATGCCCCAAGTATTCTTTTAAAAAAATATTCAATGTACAGTTTTGACTTTCCTACGATTTTATTATATGTATAGAAGTACGTTTATAAGTTAAGTGCAAGTACGATAATAATAGTGTCTAATAAAGGCTAGAAGTTGTCCACTTGATAAAGGTTTATTTTTATGGTTATTGCATGCCTCCGCGAAGCAATGAAGGTAGTGCTTTACTCTCAACACATCAAGGTTAGTGGCCTCTGTGGTCCGGCGTTGGCGTTGACTCCGTGAGATCCCGAGTTCGATTCCCAGGTCGGGCAAATTAATAAAAGTGTTTTTTCAGTTTTGTGATAAAAAACATAGTTGCCCGGGTGCTCGGTTGGCGATAGGCTTGCCACCTATCACATTTGTGGGACTAAACATGTTGTGGGACCGAACATCTTCGGCTAATCCTGGATGTACTTGTGAGACCTCTGCCTACCCCTTCGGGGATACGGGGATACAGGCTTGAAGATACTTTCACATCAAGGTTAAACATTTTTCTGGACTTAAACTATATTCTCTTGTATTTATACCTCAATAATATAATACATATAATAAAATTGCAGGAAAGTCAATGTATGTCCGACTAAACTCAAAAAGTACCGCATGGATTTACTTCAAATTTTGCATGAAAATTACTAATAGGTCGGGTCAACATATAGGCTACATATAATCACGCTTTCACCTACGGGGGAGGTGCTGTACGGAGTAAACGAAATCCGTGCGGACCAACTCGCGGGCAACAGCTAGTCTATACATATAATAAAATCGTAGGAAAGTCAAAGCTGTACATTGAATATTTGGGGCGTGAAGAATACTTGGGGCGTGATCTACAATCGATATCGAAGCGAAAAATATAGTTTTTAGAATTTTGTCTGGTTGTTTGTATGTATGTCCGGGGTAAACTCAAAAAGTACTGCATGGATTTACTTCAAATTTTGCATGAATATTTCTAACAGGTCGGGTCAACATATAGGCTACATATTATCACGTTATCACCTACGTGGGAGGAGCTGTGCGGAGTATACGAAGTACGCGCGGACAAAGTCGCTGGCAACAGCTAGTAAAATAATATAAATACACAGATATAAAGAATAACCCTCTCATAAACTTCTAATTAGAAAGCATTAAATTAAAGATTTTAATGAACTAAAATTCTTCTAATTTGATTTAGATATAAAATGCTTCGTCATATCGTCTTCAGTTAAATTCAAAATGCTCGTTTGATAATATTTGGTTAGTTATTAGCCCGCACATCTCATCGAGGTCTGGGCTAAAGTCCATATCATTTTTTGTTTGACTTTCTGACCGTTTTGTTTTTAGATAATACCTACTGGGACTTCGCACGACACTCATAATGATTATTAGTTTATGAATTCTGGGTTTTTCAACGTTAGTAATTGTATAACTCACACCTAATACTAACAATGCAACATAATGTTGTCGAATAATAAGGATAATTGTTTACTAAAAAATATTACCTAATTTGCCTTATGTCCATTGTCATATTATATTTTGATGTCATGTAGAACCACAGACCACAAGAATATTAATATACACGTCATTGGAAAGAAAAGATGTCGCCGCACATATGAGCAAACGCTCCTACCACTGTTAAAAATGTCGTTCATTTGTAGATTTATAATATCGTAAAAAATCGGAAATAAACCATGTTATACAGTTTTATCGTATCGAATGAATTGAAAAGGTTTAAAAATTACCCTTGAGGTAGTTTTTTTATCATTGGTAAGCAGTATAACTTTGTATGTCTGTGTGTAAATGCAAGCTACACTGACAATCTAAAAAATCGTCTTGAAAGGCGTATCCATTTAATCCGTGTGTAGAACTATCAAACAAATCAAACTATCCTACTCATATTATAAATGTGAAAGTTTGTGAGTATGTATGTTGGATGTTTGTTACCCTTTCACGCAAATACTACCGAACCGATTACGACGAAATTTGGTATGTAGATAGCTGGAGACCTAGAAGAACACATAGGTTATTTTGTATCCCGGAAAAATTAGATGATCCCGCGGGATTCACCAAAAAATTAATCCAGCGGGCTGCACGCTGCAGCTGGTACGCAAAGTATCTTGTGGCTAGGCTGTCTGTCTGTTACGCTTTCACAGCTAAATAGCTGAATCGATTTTAGTAAAATTTGGCAAGGAGATAGTTGAAAATCCTTGTCAACTATAGCTTACTTTTTTTCATAAATCAATCCCAAAGGAACTAAAATATGAAAGAGTATATTGATGACCTGTTACTCGCAAACGAAGCTGCTCGACCGATCTCAAAAATTCTTTTACCAGTAGAAAGCTAAACTATTCACATTTGATGAATGATTGAGATGATGATTTTTCAACACTCACACATCTTTTATTTAAACAAATAAATAACATTGGAGTGTTTGTATATGGATGTATATACGGTACACATGCCAAAATAACACTTTTTACGATTTTTGTCTGTCTGTTCCGGCTAATCTCTGGACCGATTTTGACGGGACTTTCACTGGTAGATAGCTGATGTAATAACGAGTAACTTAGGCTACTTTTTAAAAAAAATCCACGCGGACGAAGTCGCGGGCACAGCTAATAATTAGTAATTATAATATAGTGCCTTCAATATTCTAAATTCTATCCATCCACCATATAACGCGTATATGGTAAAACCAGAGTAAATAGAACGACGTATATTCCAACACAAAATGTATTTGCTTGGGTTATCCAACATCATAATTACAATCTGGTTAATGGCATATCCTCAGATATATCTGAGTTTACTCAAAACTTATTTGAAGTATGTCACTCTATAGGTGATATAATGCCATAAATATTATTCGTGAAATAATGATTTTATGTGCGCAAGTGTGAGTGTGTTTGTTACTCAGTAACAGCTAAACAGCCGGACGGATTTGTATGAAATTTGACATTTATAGGCATATAGCATGATAGCATGTATACGCTAAGCTTTATTATCAGTTTTTCACTTTTGTTGATACGGGCCTCTTTTTGCAGAATATGCACTTATTTGCGTTGACGTTGACCACATGAGGTCCCGGATTCGATTTCCGGGTCGGGCAAATAAGAAAAGTGTTTTTTCAGTTTTCTGAGAAACACAAAGTTGCCCGGGATTGAAAAGTGCCCGATTGGCGATAGGCTTGCCACCTATCACATTTGTGGGACCAAGTATCTTCGGCTAATCATGGGTGCACTTGTTGTACCTCTGCCTACCCCTTCGGGGATATGGGCGTGAAGATACTTTTGCACTTAATGGTAGGCTCCCGTCAAAGGTGAGAGAATGCATATTTAGGTACCACTAATATCGTGACTATTAATACTATTTAAGAGTTCTTCAATCAGAATTGGGACACTTCTTTAAGTATTAATGCAGCAATAGCGTCGATGCTTGTTGCTCTCATGTTCTAGTTTGGAGAGTGAGTAGAGTTGCCACCTTTTAATTGAAAAAATAGAGTACATTTTCTTTTTAAGGTTAAGTAATAAAGTACAAGATTGAAAAATAAAGTATTATTTATTAGCTGTGCTATTCGTTTACCATACATATTTTTTGTTACTTCTAGAAATATCTAACAATGCTTTTCACCAATTAGTTTTGTCCCGTCACTGGATGTACCTTAAATAAAAAACTATAAATGAGGGATTTATATATATTCAATATCATTATTTTTATACAACAAAAAATCAAGTAAAGTGAAATGATACAAAAAATACATTTTAAATGATGTTTAAAGTGCTCAGTATCAGTTTTGTTACAAACAAAAATATATTAAGTTTTTGTTGCTTTAAGTTGACAATTTTAAGTGAAATGATAAAAAAAAGTGTTTTCACAGTACATTATTGCCTTTAAAGAGTATAAAGTACGTTTATTCAAAATAAAGTACAATACTTTATTATAAAGTACGGGTGGCAACCCTAAGAGTGAGGGAGCCGGTAAATAAATACATGTGGCATTACATCCCCGCCAAACAGAAAGCAATGCATTAGTAACATCAACAGGTGAAGGTGTTTTTATTGAATTTGCAGCCAAATGAGCATGGAAAACAGTCAACACTGCTCATGGATATTTACAACACAAAGGGTTAGTTGCCAATGTGATGCCGGCTTCAAAGGAATTTGTTTTTCCTCCTGTTAAGAACACCAATATCATAGCTGCTCGGAAAAACGTTGTGAGGTAAACTGTTCCATTTGATGGTTCGTATAAAGAAGGTGCGTGAAAATTGAACATTCGTAGATGACCAATCGTCACGATGGCGTAGGTGGAATACTTCACTACGGCGTGTAGTGCGATGGCGAAACGTATATGCCGTTACTAAAGCTATAATCTCATAAACTAATCAAAAAGCTCATCAGAGCATTTCCATTATAAAGACGATAGAATCATAGGACACACATAGAGATAAAACGTCTTTCCGTGACGGAGGAGTTCAAGACCAATGGTATGAATAGGGCTGCCGACAAGACGCTCTAGTCTGCGTTGAAGTTTTTCAAGTTGGAGGGTTTGATATAGAGGCGCAACAGCACCAAAGATGCGAACAATATTATATGTATGGCCGCACTGTGCTTTAAAGAGCACTAGCTGACCCGCACAGCTTCGCCTGCGAGTATACAACATATTGTCGTCTAAATATATGTTATACAATTTCATCACCTATTTCAGCCTTTCAGGGGCTGTATTTAAAAAAAAATGATGTGGTGTCGCGGGACACCAGGTAGGAACGAACTTCCTTCGGCTAAACGGCACTACTCGCTTGTGTACGCGACTGTCGCGCCTGCGCACGTCTCATTTAACGCTTTTATTCCACGCATTTTTCTTACGGTTTTACTATCACATTTTTTTCAGTTCGGTCGCGCAGCAAAATCCCTATCCCCTCCAAGCCTGCCGTAAGGAACTTCGTTCCAAAAATTTGTCCATGTTTGACCCCGAATCTTCAACTATTTCCATGTCAAATTTCATGAAAATCGGTCTAGCGGTTTAGCCGTGAAAGCGTAACAGACAAACTTTCGCATTTATAATATTAGTATAGTATGGATTAGTACATTGCCAGTCCAGTCGTAAAGTATCGTCAAGCAGAATTAGTACACTTATTGCAACAGGAAAAACATCTGATGTTTGCTATTCAATGATTAAAAAAGGAATGCGCAAATGCAAAGATATGTTTAAGTTAAAAACAAACAATAACGATTAAGGCTAAATTTGGTTTTGGCTAAGAACATTCATTTAATATTATGCTATTGCGTTTAACTAGGACTCCAAATAAAAATTTACAATTTCAACAGGTAAGATGGTCTATAAAACATTTTATATAGATAATATTAACGTTTTACGATCTTCGAGTCATTTTCAAAATCATCTTGTTGCGCAATTTTTCTTTAAATATAAGGATGTTTTATTCATGATGCTGTTTAAGATAAAAACAGACTTAAAAATAAAATATCATAATAAAAAATGTTCGCTGTAATCTCACATAAAAATTCTTTATATGCGAAGTGGGAAAAATATTACATAAGAATTGTAAAATTAAAAATTCTAATAAAGACAAAAACAAAGGCATAGTCGAGACTTTCAAGTGATGATTTTTATAAAATGTCTAATATTTCTTGTAAATTATCGCATCCAATAAGGTGTAGGTATACGAGTTTATACTTTGTTCTCCCCGTGTTGGTTCCGGGCTCCTTTGAAGAATAGACCAACTGCCGTTCTGCCAGACAGGTCGTAAAAGGCGACCGATTTGCTATGCGAGTCACTACCATCGTGACTACTAGGTGGTAGAGTCCTGCATTGTCTCGCCCGGGTCTGGTACCACCGCCTTACCTATTCCTGCCGCAATAGCGTCAGTGCTTGTCACTGTTGTGTTCCGGTTTGGAGGGTAAGGTAGCCGGTAAACTTATGCATGTGGCATTAGACCTCGCCACAAGATAGCAACGCACCATTAACAGCTTTGGTGTCTTTAGGCGATGGTTGACTCTTTCCATCAGGAGACCCATCTGCTTGTTTGCTATCTTATGATATAAAAAAAAACTTTTGAACTTTATAAAGTTTTAGGGCCGTTTGCACATGGATCATTATATAAATATGTATGTATGAGATATATATGTAGGTATGTACTCGTACCTACGTATTTAGATACTTTTTAAATGAATTTAACCATAGTAAAAGTCATTTAACAAGTATTTAAATAATTTGGTGCAAGGGGACCTTAAAGTTAGTAAACTTAATAAAGTTTTAAAATTTGTAAACTTAGTAAACTCTATAAAGTTAAATCTTTCAAATGTTTAAACATTACAATTTTGTAATGTTTAAACATATTTATGTTACATTCGAATTTTATATTTTGTAATTAAGGATACGTTCAGTTATCACAAAAACCCATAGCTGCAATTTAAAACCTTGTTGGATCTAAAATTATTAGAGCATGGGCTTTTTGTTCTGTTATATCGACTTGACTTGTATTTTCTATAATAATTTTAGTACCTGCTGTTAAGGATCTATAGCAAACTACTAAATACCTATATAATATATAAATAATTTATGCTATTATGCAGGGGCGCACTTGCGTATATCGTCACAAAGCTTCGCGCAATGATACGCAGATATGACCGGCCATATATATGATATCCATGTCCATGATATATACATATCCATGACATCTTGGATATCATATCCATGTTATTTACATATATATCATATCCATGATATCTTGGATATCATATCCATGATATTTACATATATATCATATATATGTACATATATATCATATCCATGATATCTTGGATTATTGCACGATATTTCCTGCATAATATTGTTACCACTACGTGACCACAGCATTTATCGCGATAGTTTTTTGGTGACAAAACGTACAAAGCTTCGGCGCACATTACTTCGGGGCGATACACGTAGGTGCGGCCGACGGGTTACCGGAACACGACAGTGAAAAACAATATTGTATACAATTGGAATAATTATTTTGAAAAAATGATGTTAAATGGCAACAAATGGTACAGCGGGCACAACCGTTACTTCTGCCCTACACAAACACGGAAAGTTGCAGAATTACATCACCGCCATATTGGTCTAGTGGTTACCGACCCTAATTACAAAATCAGCGAGGTTCGTATTCGTTTCCCGCAGTAATTTTTGTGATGAAAATAAATGTTTGTATTTCTAGGTTTGGATTTTTATAGCCGTGAATGTATTTCTGTGTATTATTATCGTTGACCCATATCACAAGTAAATAATTTGCTTACTTTAGGCAAACATTAGGGTTGCCAGATCAATTCGTGTAATTTGCCCAGTGATATTATTTTTTGTAAAAGTTTTTATAAATGCCTTCACCTCATAACCTTCAAAGACGTAGACATAGCTGTAAATAGTGCACCCACGATTATCTAATGTTAAGTTCCATGATATGACAAGTGGCCAACTGTCGAATCGGTCACTTATTCAGTTTCGTTTTTTTTAATAACAATAGTTGATAGGCTTAAGGCTGCAACAGTGACGCTGGACTTGAGCACTTTGGGCTTGTTATGTTTATCAAAACGTTACTTTTCTTATTCAGAACGTTGGCATCATCACTCATCAAGACTGCTGAACCGGTACGGCTTTTTTATATCATAAGATAGCAAACAAACAGATGCCAGAGTCTCCTGATGGCAAGAGTCAACCAGCGCCTATAGACACTAAATATGTTAATGGTGCGTTGCTATCTTTTGGCGAGGTCTAATGCATAAATTTACCGGCTACCTTACCCTGTAAACCGGAACACTACAGTGACAAGAACTGATATGAAATAGATAAGGCGTTAATACCAGACCCGGGTGAGACAATGCAGAACTATCACCTAGGTAGCCACGATGGTCGCGTAGCAAATCGATCGCCTTTTAAGACCTGGCAAAACGGCAGTTGGCCTATTCTTCAAAGAAGCTCGAGAGCGACACGGGGGAAAACACCCCTAGACCAGTTAGGGATCTTCCCTTTTTAAATCATAAGATAGAAAACAATGGAATTGCTCTCTTGTCGGAATGAGACAACTATTGCCTATAGACAACATAGATGTTTGGTAATAGTGCGTTGCTATGAGGAGTTGGTGATGCTACTTGCATAAGTTTACCCACTACCTTGCCATACAAACCGGACTACGACTGACACTATTCCGGCAGGAATAGATGAGGCGGTGTTAACTGATTCCATATCCGAGCAAGATGTTGCGGAATTCCTAACCTAGTAGTCATAATGGTCACTAGTAGTCGTAATGGTCAGTGACACGTATAGTCAATTGTTTATCTTTTATGAACTGCAGAACGGCAGATGATCTATGCCAGTGTTTCCCAAACATTATTCTGATATGGCCCGGTAATTTTCACAGCCCCTTCGTGACCCACCCTGGTTCACGTTTTAAACTCAATCTGGTTCTGTTAGGTGAAATAATACATATTTAATAATAGTAAAAAGGTTTAATTAATGCTACATACTTTGATGTCGCCTATTTGGTTATCAATCAACGCTTACGAATTTTCGTCGCGTTGCGTCGGTCTATAGTAATTAGTAGCTAATATTTTAAAAGCAAGACGGGAATGTTGCGACCCGGTATTTTTTTTGATGGCCCGGTACCGGGTCGCGACCCGGCAAATGGGAAACGCTGATCTATACTGATCTATACTTGATCTATTATAATATACAAACTTTTCTTCATGCTACTTCTTATAGGATAGGGAATCAGCGGTGTGTCTTCCATTGCTGATAAAAGAACGTCCATAAAGGAAATATCTTATACTTCTTCCAACGCATCATCACTAACAAGTCTTATATCCCTTCTGTTTACTTCCATCAAAAATAAGAGCATCTTAGTTTTATTTGCATTTATGTACAAGCCCATATTCTTACTTTATTATGTTATGTTATATATTAATCATTATTGAGGAAAACCGCAAGGACAGAAAATCACGTGTTAATATTATTTAACGACCTAAGATTATCATCAGATCAGCGCCTGGCTGGATGGATGGGTAATTATGATTGATTAGAAATCAGAAATTTAAAAATTACAAGTTATTTTGATGCGTTAACAAACTTAAAGCTACTTCCGGTTCGGAAACGCGGTCAAAGTCGTCTCACAGGTTCAGTGGAATCTGTCCTGGAGAAATGCGTAAGTTCCGTGATTCGAATCTTGCGTTGATTTTTAGGTTTTTATATGATTTTGTTATGTTTGTCTAGTCAATAGCTTAACCATCTTTCTTTTTTTATATAATAAACAAGAAGATAACTCTATATAGACACCGAGGATTATAACAGAAAACATTTTCCCCGTGTTGGTTCCGGGTCATGATGGTAGTGACTCGCATAGCCAACGGTCGCCTTTTACGACCTGCTGGGCAGAACAGCAATTCTTCAAAGGAGCCCGGAACCAACACGGGATCAGTGCTTGTCACTGTCTTGTTCCGGTTTGGAGGGTAAGGTAGCCGGTAAATTTATGCATTAGACCTCACCACGAGATAGCAACGTACCATTAACATCTTTGGTGTCTATAGGCGATGATTGACTCTTTCCATCAGAAGACCTATCTGCTTGTTTGCATCTTCACTAAATATAAAACAAAGTCGCTTTCTCTGTCTGTCCCTATATCCGTATGTATGCCTAAATCTTTAAAACTGCGCAACGGATTTTGATGCAGTTTTTATTAATAGATAGATTGATTTTTGAGGAAGGGTCTAGTATATAAACCTTTTCGATATTCCCACGGAAACAAAAGCTATGCGGGTGTAACTGCGGGCAGATCGCTAATATGTTATAAAAAAACAGAGGGATGCTTACCATGTGGCAGGACGTTAATGCCATATGCATAGGTAAGTCTATCGGTTGCCTTACCGTCCTAATTAAAACATGACAATGAAAAGTTGACGCTATTTCGGCAGGAATATGTAAGCGGCGGTACTGTATACTCGGGTGACACGTTGCAAAATTCTACCACCTAGTAGTCACGATGGAAGTAACTGGCATAAGCAATAGTTCGCCTTTTCCGAACTGTGTGGTAGAATGGTAGATCTAGCAGGCAGTTTGTAAAAGCAGACCAACCCGGGGACTGAATATTGTTGGCGGGCTCAGCCGGTATAGGAATTCTGGGAGTCGACATGTCGAACAACATACAATTTGCAAACAACTTTACAAGGCCCAAATTTAACTTCACATGGAGTACTGTTCTCATCTCTGGGCTGGAGCTCTTCAGTACCAGCTTCTTCCTCTTAATCGGATTGAATGTAGGGTGGTTCGAATCGTCGACAACCAGGTTATTTCTAATCGGCTTGACTCTTTGGCGTTACGCTGAGATGTAGGTTCGCTGTGCATCTTTTATCGCATTTATCATGGGGAGTATTCTCGTCGGAATACCGTCGTTCGGTATAATTCTTGCTGCTAAATTCCATCATCGGGTATCGTGTCAAAATTAAAAATTCCATCCTCACCAGTTCGATGTCTAGAAATCCACAACCGTGCGCTTTTTTCGGTACTTTCTGCCTCGCACTACTCCTTTGTAGAATCAATTACGGGCGGGGGTGTTTCCGAACGGATACGACTTGGGGACCTTTAAGAAAAGAGCTTACTTATTTTTAAAAGGCCGTTAATGCAACTGCAAGACCTCTGGTATTGCAAATGTTTACGGGTGGCGGTGATCTCTTTGCTCAGGTGCTCCCCCCTCCCTCTATTATAAAAAAAGCTATTAATGGAAGAGAGTACTGAAATAGTTTGACCTCATCTAAGCAGCATTAGAACTTGTTTATTATATGGTTGCGAGATAAACAATTGTTATAGCTTGATGAATATTGCTTTATACCAAAACTTTATAAGTATTGCTTTAAAGCAAAATTTTCCCATGAGATTCGCAAAAAAAAATCAAATCGCGGCTTCAGTGGCGGGTGTTGGTTAATATATTTATACATTTTTATACGGATTATAAATTAGTATCTATAACAACCTTGAACTTCCCAACAAAACCTCCTACGCTATTATTGTTTTCAAACAATACATGAAGCATCGTACTGACACCATTAGATTGCGTATCGATGACTAATAAATTATATAATTAAACTGGGTTGACCATGAGTCGCCATACATATAATATGATGTTTTTTTCTTAGCAAATAACACACATGATTATATTTATCCACCTTTATATTCATACGTGAAGCGTGAACTATGTATCCCTTTTGAGGACAATGTCGCGAACGGAGAAGTATGAAATTTGGCAAAGTTAAAGTTTAATTTTTTTTTATATTATTAGATAGCAAACAAGCAGATGGGTCTCCTGATGGAAAAAGTCAACCATCGCCTATAGACACCAAAGTGTTAATGGTGCGTTGCTATCTTGTGGTGAGGTCTAATGCTACATGCATAAGTTTACCGGCTACCTTACCCTCCAAACCGGAACACGACAGTGACAAACACTGCGGCAGTAATAGGTAAGACGGTGGTACCAGACCCGGGCGAGACAATGCAGAACTCTACCACCTAGAATATGCACCTATAGAATATGCAAAAGAAATACATTAAGTAAATTAATAAAAATTAAAATTATACTCTGCATTAATTTGAAACAGATTATAATATACACACGTATACTGTTATGTTTAAGGTTAAAGTCTGTTGTCAATTTAGAAGAGATCTTACTTTTTGACTTCCCTACGTATGTAGATAGTGAAGTTACTGATTTTGCCCCGATTTGCGAAAATCGAGTTTTAAAATCGAGATTTCACTAGATCGCCACTTTTTGGGGTCCTAGAAACCTTTTCCGACTATTTTCACGATGACGTCAGTATGTCTGTATGTATGTATGTGTGTGTATGTGTGTATGTAAACAACTCATAACTTTTGAACGGCTGGACTGGTCGAAATGCGGTTGATGGCATACAATTGGATTCCATTCAACTTAGACTTCTTGATAATTTGAACCAAGTGGGCCCAGAAGATTTTGAGAAATATTAAAAAAAAACAAAAAAATGTACAGATATATATAGTGAATATACAATCAAATCTTTTCTCTTAATATATATAACTTTTATGTATAAATTTAGTAGCTATACAGTGCAGCCCGCTGCATTGCAAAAGTTTTTGGTGAATCCCGCGGGAATAACTAATTTTCCGGGAGAAAAAGTGGCCTATGCACTATTTCAGGCCATTATATACATGTGTGCCAAATTTCATCCAAATCTGTACAGTAGTATTTGCGTGATTGAGTAACAAACATCCATTCATCCAAATGTCATGGCAAATCTACGTTTGTCGGGTCACAATATTATATTGTACTAGCTGCAGCGTGCAGCCCGCTGCATTTTAAGTTTTTGGTGAATCCCGCGGGATTATCTATTTTTTCCGGGATAAAAATTAGCCTATGTGCTATTCCAGGTCATCATCTACCTGTGTGCGAAATTTCATTCAAATCCGTTCAGTAGTTTTTGCGTGATTGAGTAACAAACATCCATCCAAACATCCATCCAAACATCTATCCAAACATCCAAACTTCCGCATTTATAATATTATAATATAATATAATATTATATTATAATATAGATAACTAGCTGGCCCGGCAAACTTTGTTTCGCCATATAAATTATTGAATTAAAAAATAGTGGTTGATGGTAGATGGGTGAAAATTTAGGGTTTTATGTATTTTTCAATCCTGAATCATACAAAAGTAAAAAATGTTGTCCAAAAAATAAAAATAAAAATAGGGGTCCACTCCTAATCACTTAGGGGCATGAAAAATAGATAGCAGCCGATTCTCAGACCTACTGCATATGCATATAAAATTTCATAAAAATCGGTCAAGCCGTTTAGGAGGAATATGATAACAAATATTGAGACACGAGAATTTTACATATAAGATTTTATGCAAATACGTTTTTAATTTATGTTATTTAAGTTTCCTACTGTTGTAAATAAATAAAATGAAAGTAAACAAATTATCGGAAGTGCTTCAACCAGAACAGAGGTCAATAATAAGGATTAGTATTCAGCAAGGCGTGAGCCGAGCTGTTGCCAAATAGAGTACACGTGACACAAACACATGCACATACGACACCTGTGAGGTCAATCAAGCCATTGTTAATGTTATTACAAGATATGTCACTTGAACTCTAGATTGTGATAATACAATATCTATATCTATCTTTCTATTATTATGTCAAGGGAAAACTTTGTACCCCTTTTTAAGACAATTGCGCTAACGCTGGAGTGTGAAACACACATGGCAAAGTTAAAGTTTACATTGCAGATGACTGTAGAAACCTAATATTTTTGAATAATATGATGAGAAATACATTAAATTAATGAAAATAAATATTGCACACACTACATTCTTGCGACATGCATGACAATATACACACTTGCATATATTATTAAAATAGATATTTCAATTTTTTTTTTTTAATTTTAATTATAGAACACTTGTACTGGTTTCACTACATGTATATTCTTCCAAATTATTTAAAGTCTACCGGTTTCGCGTATTAACGCATCTTCAGGACTTATAGCTAAACAAGAATGACAATTGACAGTTACATACATTGACAAATAATATTGCTTGTAGTGGGTACATTTATATAAAGAATAACAGACCTAAGATATTACCCAATACGTGAAAATATTTTCCCCCAAAATGGGGAAATATTGATATTATTAAAAAAATTCAAACTGACAACTCTACTAATTAAAAACAAAAAATAAGTTAATTATACTTACAATATAAATTTGAATAATTGTCAAATAATTAAAAATATGTCAAATTATATAAGATATCTATAACTATTGTTTATGGTCCATGTAAAGTGTCAAATTATATAAGATATTAAATAATAACAAGAAATAACGTCAGATTAATAATAAATAATTAGTAATAATAATTACGAAATTAAAATAACTTAATTAACTACAACATTAAGCAAAAATATTTAGTAATGGAGATGTGTTAATATCGGTCCGGTCATTAAGGAGGAATGACTGATTTTTTAACCGGTTTATTTCTAAAGCCTCTAAACCACTGAGTTTTCGGCCCTTATCACATATTATATGCAAAATGGTTACGTTATCTGGAGACTCAAATCTATGACGTTTTTTTATTAAATGTTGTGCAAAGGCCGATTCTCCTTTTTCCAAACGCCAGCTTCTGGTATGTTCTTTAATTCTCGTTTCGAAAGATCTTCCGGTCTGTCCCACGTATGTCGCGTCACAATCCTGGCACTTTAACTTGTACACGCCACTTTTAAGCATACGTGGTATTTTTTGTTTATGATTATATAACAACCTGTGTAGAGATTTTTCGGTATAGAAAGCTGGTTTACTGTCCTTCAATGACCGAACAGTGACGTGCGAAATTCTACCTAGACATGGTACTTTAACCCATTTTTTCCGCTTGTTTCGATCGTTGGTATCATAACCCGAATACAACACAGGAATCAACAGCTTTTTTTGTTTATTTCTTAATATTATATTAACCAATCTTGGATCATAGCCATTATTGTAAGCAATGCTTTTTATTGTTAATATTTCAGTTTTATAACTCTCGTGACTTAATGGTATGGACAAAAGTCTATTGATCATCGCGTGAAATGCTGCATGTTTATGACTCGTAGGATGATGCGAATCAGCCGGTATGATGTTGTCACAATATGTATCCTTACGGTAGATATCAAATTGTTGTTTTCCATTCACTATTCTTATATTTATGTCTAGAAAATTTATTTCCTGTTCTCCAATCTTCATGGTAAACTGGATACTTGAGTTTAATGAATTTAGAAAAGTGAGAAAGTTATGCAATTCTTGTCTAGGGCCTTTCCACAAGCATAAAACATCATCCACGTATCTGTACCAATATAAGATATGTTGTGTAAAATTCTCACAATCAAAAATTTGTTTTTCTATACTGTTCATATATACCTCTGCACATAATGGTGAAAGCGGACTCCCCATTTCTAACCCTTCAGATTGTTTGTAGATGTTGTTGTTAAACACAAAGTAGTTCTGACTGAGGCATACGTCTATCATGTGATTCATGTCCACAATTTTCTGCGGTTCAACCTTCGATTCCACCACAATGTCATTCATTGCCTCTTTACATACTTGGATAGGTATACTTGGAAAGAGGTTTTTTACATCAAAGGACACCAGAATACTATTTTCAGGTACTTCTATGTTTTTAATTTTTCCTATCAAATCAAGACTATTTTTAATAGAGTATTGTGGGTTGAATGTTGTTAGGTCCTTAAAAATATTATTTACCACTACAGCCAAATGATAAGCAGGGGCTGCAGTATAGGAAACTACCGGACGAATTGGTACATTTGGTTTATGTAATTTGTAATACCCATATAGTCTAGGTATTTGCGGATTCATGACTTTGTATTTAAAAGTATCTGTTGGTTTAAAAATGCTGTTGGATGTGCGTATTGTATTTTTTACTACTTCAGCATACTTTTTAGTAGGATCTTGTTTCAAGACCGAGAATGACCCGGTTTTTAAAAAATTATTGATCTTATCTATGTAGTCATGTTTGGTTGTTATCACGATAGTATTGCCTTTATTCGCTTTGGTCACAATTAAAAATTATTTACTAATATTTTATTTTGAATGTCCTTTACCGTTTTCCATTCTTTATTCTGATGTTTATTACTATTTCTGTGTATATCTACCTCCCTCTTTATTTGTTTTATCATTATGTGTTTAGCTGTGTTATCCGTTGTAGCAATTTCGAGATCAACAGCTAAATTTTCTAATTCCTTACGGGTGTTTTTAAAAGGGGGACAATACTTAAGCCCTTTTCTTAATAATGCTAATTCGTTGTTTGTAAATTAAACATTTGTTGTGTTGTACAGCCTACTAAAAAACTTATTTCCGGATGCTTCTGTGTTTGGGTATGGTATTTACTTCTAAGATTTTTGAGTTTCCTAAGATGGGTGGAATGAATTTTAGCTGCTAGAATTTTATTATTTTCATAAACCATCTGTAGTAGTTTATCAATTTCCATATTTGTTAGCCTAGTACGTAATTCCATATGCATGACTTTATTATGTTATGATACCTACGATCCAAACAAGCGGAAAAAATGGGTTAAAGTACCATATCTAGGTAGAATTTCGCACGCTACTGTTCGGTCATTGAAGAACAGTAAACCAGCTTTCTATACCGAAAAATCTCTACACAGGTTGTTATATAATCATAAATGAAAAATACCACGTATGCTTAAAAGTGGCGTGTACAGGTTAAAGTGCCAGGATTGTGACGTGACATACGTGGGACAGACCGGAAGATCTTTCGAAACGAGAATTAAAGAACATACCAGAAGCTGGCGTTTGGAAAAAGGAGAATCGGCCTTTGCACAACATTTAATAAAAGAACGTCATAGATTTGAGTCTCCAGATAACGTAACCATTTTGCATATATGTGATAAGGGCCGAAAACTCAATGGTTTAGAGGCTTTAGAAATAAACCGGTAAAAAAAATCAGTCATTCCTCCTTAACGACCGGACCGATATTAACACCATTACTAAATATTTTTGCTTAATGTTGTAGTTAATTAAGTTATTTTAATTTCGTAATTATTATTACTAATTATTTATTATTAATCTGACGTTATTTCTCGTTATTATTTAATATCTTATATAATTTGACATTTTACATGGACCATACACAATAGTTATTGATATATAATTTGACATATTTTTAATTATTTGACAATTATTCAAATTTATATTGTAAGTATAATTAACTTATTTTTTGTTTTTAATTAGTAGAGTAGTCAGTTTGAATTTTTTTAATAATATCAATATTTCCCCATTTTGGGGGAAAAATATTTTCACGTATTGGGTAATATCTTAGGTCTGTTATTCTTTATATAAATGTACCCACTACAAGCAATATTATTTGTCAATGTATGTAACTGTCAATTGTCATTCTTGTTTAGCTATAAGTCCTGAAGATGCGTCCTGAAGATGCTGAAGACGCGAAACCGGTAGACTTTAAATAATTTGGAAGAATATATATGTAGTGAAACCAGTACAAGTGTTTTATAATTAAAATTAAAATGCAGTTTCACCAAGTGCCGACGATTAATAGTATAGAACATTAATAATATATAATTATTAAGGTAGATATTCATATACTATTGAGTATGAAAATAGCCTTATGTTGAGGTAACCGCATAGTAAAATATATGGTTAAATATCAAACCGCAAACTGTTAAGCTTTGACTAGCGCCATAAAATAAGCTAATAGAGTATAACTAGCCCAGTCTGAATAAGCATGATATCTATTCTATTACACCAGCTTATAACCAAACCTGTGTTTTTGCTTGAAAAAATCTATACTTACATATAATAAAATCGTAGGAAAGTCAAAACTGTACATTGAATATTTTTTTAAAAGAATACTTGGGGCGTGATCTACAATCGATATCGAAGCCAAAAATATAGTTTTTAGAATTTTTGTCTGTTTGTCTGTTTATCTATTTGTCTGTTTGTCTATATGTATGTCCGGGGTAAACTCAAAAAGTACTGCATGGATTTACTTCAAATTTGACATGAATATTACTATCAGGTCGGGTCAACATATAGGCTACATGTTATCACGCTATCACCTAAGGAGGAGCTGTGCGGAGTAAACGAAGTCCGCGCGGACGAAGTCGTGGGCAACAGCTATTATTTAATAAAATCGTGTCTTTGAGCTTTTATAGAAAATGTTTGGAGAAAAGAATTGGAACTGATTTTATCGAAAAATGCTTAAAAGGTGCCACCATGCCCTCTACAAAATAATTTCTATGGAAAAATCACGCTGGATCGGAAAAGTCAATTGAAATAATTTTTGTTCCGATTGGGTTAAGTATCCTTCTCGTAAATTCTATTTTCCATGTTATGTTGTTTATATATCTGATAAAAATTTGTTACTCTAATGGCCAAAAGCTGAATAGATTTGGACGAAATTTAGCACACAAATTGTTAGTCCATGTGGCTATCCAGCACTCAAATAGGTGATTCATCGCCTCGTTTTTACGAGCTGATAACGATTATCGGTAAGGAAAAATGGAGTAAAACAGTAACGAGATGGTAGCCAAGAAATGCAAAAGAAAGAGGTAAGCCGCTGAATAGGTGGGACACTAAGGAGTAACTTGGAACAAAGTAGCTGATGAAAGAGTGGAGTGCAAAATTTTGGAGGAGGCCTCGTTTGATTGGCAAACAGATCTACAAAAAATAAACAAGAACCAAATACTAGAAGTTTTGAAATTTGAACACACAATTTAGGATGTTGATACGAGTAAGTTTAAATTGATCTGAATGAACGGTTTTATTATTATTATTATTACTAGCTATTGCCTGCGACTTCGTCCGCGCGGACTTCGTTTACTCCGCACTGCTCCTCCTCTGTAGGTGATAGCGTGATAATATGTAGCCTATATGTTGACCCGACCTGTTAGTAATATTCATGCAAAATATGAAGTAAATCCATGCAGTACTTTTTGAATTTACCCCGGACATACATACAGATAAACAGACAAACAGATAAACAGACAAACAGACAAAAATTCTAAAAACTATATTTTTGCTTCGATATCGATTGTAGATCACGCACCAAGTATTCTTTTAAAAAATATTCGAGATATGTACAGACAAACAGACAAAAATTCTTGAAACTATATTTTTGGCTTCGATATTAATTGTAGATCACGCCCCAAGTATTCTTTTAAAAAAATATTCAATGTATAGTTTTGATATTTCTACGATTTTATTATATGTATAGATTATTAACGATTATCGACTATTTTCAACTTACGATTATTTATAACCGAGACTGACAGCTTGACGTGCTCATCCAAGGCACGGAAATGGCAACATACCGCTCGCCAGACTCCAGGCTACTACAGATTTTGAATTTTTGAGAAAAGCCTTGAAAAACCTTAATACTATTTGTGCCTGACCCGGGGACCGAACCCTTATAATCTGAGTCGAAAGAAGATTGCGTTTCAAAAGCAGGTCGACGTTTATTTGGATTAATAATAGTAGTAATAAAACCCTTGATAAATTCGAATTGATCTAACTCCAAAGTAAGCAAATTATTTGCTTACTAGCTGTTGCCCACGACTTCGTCCGCGCGGACTTCGTTTACTCCACACAGCACCTCCCCCGTAGGTGATAGCGTGATAATATGTAGCCTATATTTTGACCCGACCTATTAGTAATATTCATGCAAAATTTGAAGTAAATCCATGCAGTACTTTTTGAGTTTACCCCGGACATACATACAGACAAACAGACAAACAGACAAAAATTCTAAAAACTATATTTTTGGCTTCGATATTGATTGTAGATCACGCCCCAAGTATTCTTTTAAAAAAATATTCAATGTACAGTTTTGACTTTTCTACGATTTTATTTTATGTAATATAGGTGATATGGGTGTTAGCGATATTAATACACAGAAATACATATATAGATACTAAAATATATCACTTTCACACAAATGTTTGCCCTGTCGGGAATCAAACCCGAGCACCCTCAATTTCGTATCAGGGTCACTTACCATTCAACAACGGGGCGGTCAATTAGGTTGTTCGTTTGGTCGGGTCGGTATTAATTATCTAATAATCTTTATAATTAAAAACCCAACATAAGACAAATAGCGCTATTTTAATACATTACAATGCATATCGTAGCGCCACGGTGATTTAAGAACCACAGTGCTAACATTTATAGGTCGTATGTTGGTACATATTATCTATACACTGACAGCAGTATCGAATCGAATAAATATATCTTCGTTCAGGTTTCTTGACGGAGTCAAGATTGTAAACAGAATTAACTTTAATTCATTACGATTCACTGGATTATAGTCTGGTGAACTGGTTATTAATTATACTAAGTTTGCTGACCAGTGCATCTTCGCTTAGATTAATATGTTGGCGATTAATTTCAGAATGTTATTTCCCCTTAGAGTTTTATATTTGAAAAGAAAGTTAACTTAGGTTTAAACCCGGATTTTTAACTTCATATCAAATTTCATAAAAACTGGTGGTAGCGGAAAAATTTCATCAAAGTGATTTAGCCGTGAAAGCGTAACAGACAGACAGACATGCTTTCGAATTTATATATTAATTGTGAATATGAATATGGATTGAAGATTTAAAAGCTTTTTTGGGTTCTGTTTATATATAATACTCGTATATAAATAATTATTATAATTTGCAATTTGAAAAGTGAATCAGATTCTACACTTATTATCGTCGGCACTTTATGAAACTCCATTTTAATACAATATTAATTGATTAATAACACTTGTAGTGTTTCACAATAATTATAATGTTCCACAATAAGCACTTAGATATTGTGAAACAGTACAAGTAAGTGGAAGTACAAGTGTTATTAAGCAATAAATATTGTATGAATCACATTTTGTCAAATTATTTGCTACATAAATATGTGTCACTAATACAATGACTACTGCCTAGTGCCCTGTTCCTACATTAATAAAACGAATCATTTTAGTTACAAATAGTAACATTTTCTACGAGGCGTAAGCTAAAACTGTCGCCTCGTTATTGTTTGTACTGCTACGAATAACGAATCGTTTATTATAGGAACCTACCATAGATGGTAGAGTTCCGGAACATTTGGTCACCATTGCTTTACATATTTCTACCGCAACAACATCAATGCTTGACACTGTAGTGAGAGTAAAATAGGTGGTTATCTTATGCAGCATGTGGCGTCACTAACCCACCTCAAAACATTCTAAACTTCTTCAATTTCTATAGGTAAGGGGTTATCAATGGAAACAGATAACCCAGGAGAAGCCATCTTGCTTCACTATTTAAAAAATATTAAAATACAAAAAAGAAAACCCGCTTCTTGAAAAATAGACCCTCGTTGCTCGTTTTCAAGAAGCGGGTTAAGGATCATTACATGTCCTTGTCGTAGTTTTTTTTTCTCCTATTTATTTTATTATTGTGTTTTCTTCTTTCTACAATAGTCATCAATTTAAATTTATGCGTTTTAGCCTTTTCTTATCTATGTGTAATCTTAAATTTGTAATGTATGAATAATTACAATTAGAATTTTAATGTAATTTAATATATATTTGTGTTTGTCTATATTCTTGTGCACAATACGTTCCACTTTCTTTATCCAGCTTCATTTTCTGGCTTAGCTGAAAGAAATCTCTGTCGTTAGGGATAAGCTCACCTTTTGTGAATTATTTTAAGTATCGTTTAACTTTTTGACATTATATAAGTATACAATAAAGTATCTATACATATAATAAAATCGTAGGAAAGTCAAAACTGTACATTAAATATTTTTTAAAAGAATACTTGGGGCGTGATCTACAATCGATATCAAAGTCAAAAATATAGTTTTTAGAATTTTTGTCTGTTTGTCTTTTTATCTGTTTGTCTGTATGTATGTCCGGGGTAAACTCAAAAAGAACTGCATGGATTTACTTCAAATTTTGCATGAATATTACTAATAGGTCGGGTCAACATAGGCTATCACCTACGAGGGAGTAAACGAAGTCCGCGCGGACGAAGTCGCTGGCAACAGCTAGTTAAATAAATAAAAAAAGGAAATAAATTCTTGGCATATAGAATTTGCAAACATACCTGTAATAAAACCGAATGTCCAAGCGTTGGATATCGGCACCTTTGTAAGGTTGTAAAAATCACATTTTACTGTCGTATGATATGATGTGACAATATCTCATAACAATATAGTTTTATGGTTATTTTGCGAAGCAATGGCGTATCGTATACGCTTTTATGTACTCACTTGAAAGCCACGTGTAAAATTTTAAATATATGCTAACAATAACTTTGACTGTCTGATTGACAGACAAGACAATACGTTCCACTGTGTTGGTCCGAGCCCTGTTTGAAGATTAGACCATCTGCCATTCTGCCTGGCAGTCGTAAAAGGCGAACAATTGGCAATTGGCCGTACATGTCACTACCATCGTGACCACAAAGTTGTAGAGCTCCGCATCATCTCATTAGGGTATATGGTACCACCGCATTACCTATTCCTGCCACAATAGCGCCAATGCTTGTCATTGCCGTGTACGGGTATAGAGAGTAAGGTAGCCTAGGTACTATCCTAACACATGGATAACTGCATACCATTAACATATTTATTGTCTATTGTCTATAGGCGATGGTTTCTCTTTCCATCAGGAGAGCCATCTGCTTGTTTGCTACCTAATCTTAATCTTATCTTATCTTATCTTATCTTATCTTATCTTAGATATCTACACTTTGGTCCAACTTAAAAGATAGGATAGTTTTAATCTTAATAAGCCTTCCCCCTCTCCCATCTGTCTAAATTATATCATGTTCACTGTCTGTGTAATATAATCTACACAAACACTTTTTATAATGCTAAAATTCAAGAAAATTCTTTACAGCTTAATATTATTTGAATTCACAATTATTACATTCTATTTTAAGCAATTCATGACGCAATATATTGTCAACATAGATATAATACGTTATTGTAACTCTCATCATGAAGATTATTTGATTTTAACCACTTAAAGTTAAAAGACGAACAACTTTTATTTGCATTAAAATATTTGTTACTTGTTCATAGTTCAAGTAGATGACACTTGAATTTTTTTGTTTCTTTAGGATAAGAGTAGCTTGTTTATACAGCCATCATATGTTTTAAGTTGACTTTAGTAATAAACATTTTCATTTTTGTTGCATTTTATAAAATGTTGCGTCTATTCGACATTTTTATAATTTTTTTGGTTGGTCATAAATAAAAGAAAGTGTTAAATATATAATGGTAGAAAAGAAAAATCTTTGCTTGATTTAGAAATAAGAAAAAGCGTACAAGTTTGATTAGTTTCATGACTTTCCAGCTAACATCCTTTCAAAATTAAATTGCTAGTAAAAAGTATCCCTTGCATTCTCATATTGACTTGTTCTAAATGAAATTAATTTGGTAATTTCGGCTGACGTTATATTTTTGTAAATAATGGTGATTAATATAACGCATAGCATTAAATTATAACGCATTATTATTATTATGAGTATACAACTCAACATATAGCGTACGCTATTTAGATTCGCATTCGGTGCTATAAAATAACGCCACGCTATATACCTAGCGGCCAGCGTAAGCCGTAGTAGCCGTAGTTATAATATTATAAACCTACGAAGTTACGGACTAAGCGATCTAACAAGTAACGTACTAGATAACATAGTTTATAGCGTTATAGCGCTCAGTCATCGCTCGCTGTATAACGTTGTGATGAGTCACGCCATCACGCGCTTTCATCACCAGTGTTCCAGTTACACGTTATAATATAGCCCATAACGTAACGCGCTAGAAAAATATAGTTTAATAGTCTATAACGAATTGGATAGTTTCCATCGTCGGCACTTGGTGAAACAGCATTTTAAATTATGTATTACAAATAAACTCATAGCAAAGCATATAATAAAATAGCTAATAATATAGTCTTCGCTTTGTGGGTGAAAAAATATCATGTTGGTAACCCAGACAGCCAGACGTTTGTGTCAAATTGAAATATTTGTTTAATACCCACCTATAAAGAGTAGCTAATAATATGACTTGAATTATTGTAAAAAATATGTTAAATATATTATAAAATATGTGTAAAACATCCCTGATGATGCTTTAATAAGCGAAACCGGTTGGATGTGAACAGTAAAAAATTAAAAATATACGTGAACTGGAAGTACAAGTGAGTTTATTTGTAATACATAATTTAGTCTATAACGCGCTATCATACGTAAAATAGTTTATTTGAACAATACTACTTGTAACCCTTTTAGACCGATCTCATCTCCTTCGATCGAAATCAGTTCAGCGGATTAACCGTAAAAGTGTAACAGACGGGCAGACAAACTTTCTCGTTTATAATGTTAGTATGGATTTTTATGCCACGAGTAGTATTAGAACACCACCACACTGACGGCAACGCGTAATTAACATCGTTGCTGTCTATGTGAGTTGTTTTTTTATATATCATAGGATAGCAAGTTAGCAGATGGGTGTCCTGATGGAAAGAGTGAACCATCGCCTATAGACACTAAAAATGCTAATGGTGTGTTACTATCATGTGGCGATGTAGTCTAATGCCTCATGCATAAGTTTGGCACTGACGCTATTGTGGCAGGAATAGGTAAGGCGATAGTACTAGACCCGGGCGAGATAATGCAGAACTCTACCACCTAGTAGCCACGATGGTAGTGACTCATAGCCAATCGGTCGCCTTTTACGCCTGGCAGAATGGCTGTTAGCTTATTCTGCAAAGGAGCCCGGACCAACACGGGTTATTTTTTTCCATAAGGTGAAACACTTGCTTGGTTACTGTCATTATCAATAACAGGATACTGTTTATCAAACGACTACTCAAAAAGAGGAGGTTATTAATTTGGATATTTTTTTTATGTTTGTTAATTCAGAACTCGGTCATTTATGAACCGATTTTGAAAATTTTGTTTGAGAGGGTGTACTCGCCCTGTGGTCGTATATTAAGTGAAGATCTGATGAAGGCTTCATGAGATAACAGGAAGTTGGTTGTTGCAGTTTTACGGCGTTAAAAATTATTTCAAAGAAAGAAGTCCTATTTATACTAGTTGTTAGAAGTCGGTATCTTCACGCCCATATCCCCGAAGGGGTAGGCAGAGGTGCAGCGAATGCACCCACGATTAGCCGAAGATACTTGGTCGCACAAATGTAATAGGTAGCAAGCCTATCGCCAACTGGGCACTTTCCAATCCCGGGCAACTTTGTATTTCTCAGAAAAACTGAAAAATCACTTTTTAATCCGACCCGGGAATCGAATCCGGGACCTCATGTGGTAAAGGCTAACGCTAGACCACTAGACCACAGAGGCGAATCGGTAATATACAGAAAATAAAATTCCATTATGTCGCAAATCAATCAATCAATCAATCAATAATTTTTATTCAAAATAGGATACATTTGTATCACTTATTGAATGTCATATACATCTCAAAAATAAATTAATAGTAAATTTAAATAACATGTCAAAAGTAATAGCAAAAATTATACAATAAGAATATGTCAAAAAAAAAAAACATTAAAATTTACCTTAGTTCAAGTAGATTTGGTCGCAGTCTCAAAAAAAAAAAAACGTAATTATTGCCAAAATTTTTGGTCAAGTAATCGACAAATTGGGCTCAAATCCAGTCAATTTATGTAGTTTTTCAACTACTTGTACTTGTCGAATCGAACCTGAACCTCATCAATTGCGTCAAGGTCGCTAATCATTGGACAAACATAATTTCTAACTGTGCCTAGAAGCTATTAGAATTTCGGACATTGATCCTTTCACTAATAAAAGCCTCGTTAATTACAGTGGTATAAAAATGATTTATCATCTCGCAGTTGTTATGTCCAACGTTATTAATGTTGTTAGGTCATTTTTTGCCGGTTAGGACCGATACAGCAGCTAATACTGGTCGGTCACGGCTAGGTAACTCTGACCTTCTACCAACCGCAAATATGACGATGCGAATTATATAATGGCAAATTAAAAAATATATTTATAAATAAGTAAATTCAAAGATACTTAAAGTTGTAGAAATAAAGAGTGTTCCCCGTGCTGGATCCGGGCTCCTTTGAAGAATAGACCAAGTACCGTTCTGCCGGGCAGGTCGTAAAAGGCGACCGATTGGCTATACGAGTCACTACCGTCGTGGCTACTAGGTAGAGTTCTGCGTTGTCTCGCCCGGGTCTGGTACCACCGCCTTACCTATTCCTGCCGTAATAGCGTCAATGCTTGTCGTTGTCGTGTTCCGGTCTGGAGGGTAAGGTAGCCGATAAACTTATGCATGAGGCATTAGACCTCGCCACAAGATAGCAACGCATCATTAGCATCTTTGGTGTCTATAGGCGATAGTTGACTCTTTCTATCAGGAGACCCATCTGCTTGTTTACTATTTTATGATATAAAAAAAGAAAAAAGAGTTTATGCTGTTTTTTAGTCGAGACTTTAGAGGATCTCAGTTTTTTTGATCTCAGAAAATAATGCTTGGGTTGCCGCTATTTCAAAAAAAATATAGAAAAGTTTATTTAATAACAATTTCATATCGACATGAGCTGATTTATGTCGGGTTCCCATTATCGACCATCCGTCATTCGTAGCAGTCACTATTAGCAATCAATCTATCTATACATATAATAAAATCGTAGGAAAGTCAAAACTGTACATTGAATATTTTTTAAAAAAAAATACTTGGGGCGTGATCTATAATCGATATCGAAGCCAAAAATATAATTTTTAGAATTTTTGTCTGTTTGTCTGTATGTCTGTTTGTCTGTTTGTCTGTATGTATGTCCGGGGTAAACTCAAAAAGTACTGCATGGATTTACTTCAAATTTTGCATGAATATTACTAACAGGTCAGGTCAACATATAGGCTACATATTATCACGCTATCACCTACGGGGGAGGAGCAGTGCGGAATAAACGAAGTCCGCGCGGACGAAGTCGCAGGAAACAGCTAGTTTAATAATAACGAGGCGTTCGAAAAGTTATTGGACATTTGACAATTTGACATTTATAGGAATGGTTTTGTGGTTTTAGTTTACGCCTCGTAGAAAATGTTAAGAGTACTCGTAACTAGTCGGTTTACAGACATGGAAACTGCGCATTAACCTTTAATTTTATATTTTCAAAATCATCTGTTTAATGGTTTTAATACCAGTCAGATAATAAGTACAACCAAAGAGATTTTATTACAACTTTTTTCTTATAAAATACGAAATACTTTTTTCTCGACTTATTACTTGCATGTTTTATAATTAACAATTATAATTAAATAAATAATTTAAAAATATTTTATAATTAAATAAATCATTTGTAATTGAGAAAATAATGAGCGAAAATTCTTTTAAAAGTAAGGGTACCGCCCTCATATAACGAACGTTATTTAAAATAATTTATACTTATTATTACTATCGCTTATAAAGAGTTACGCACATACATATTTCTTAAAAAAAGAAGTGGTTATTAATAATAAGTTAAAAGAGAAATACCTAATACAGAGTTTGTACGTAGAGATGAAATAAAACCTAAGGGGTTTTTAAGCCTCGGCATCTTGTATGGCACGATAAAATAGCACAACATGGCGTATTTCTATCTTTTCACAATGTTAATATATCTTCAAGCGTTTGACACACAAGTGGTTGCTCATATGAACGGCAACGCGTTCCCCGCCCTACACTTTGATTTAGTAGGTAATTCTGTGGTTTGTGAATTTAATCATGACACTTTCCACAACCACCAACAAGTCACTTAAAAGTGTATAATAAAGCGGCGATGTTAGAAAACATGGGCGTACCGAGGGGGGGCAGGGAGGTGCAGCTGCCCCCCCTTGGATTTTTTTACCTCTCTACTAACTATCTATCTACTGTTGTAGATAAAAATATAGTCTTAAAATGTTGACCAGACCAGAACCTGGGTCTTAAAATGTTACCCCCCCCCCCCCCCTCCCTGCCCAGTACCTGGGTACGCCCATGATAGAAAATATTTGTGTTAACTTTAATCATTATACGCAATGCCTTGCTTAGTCGGAATTTTGTTACAGGCGTTCTTATTTATACTCTATGTGCAGGCCTTGTAGTAAAAATTAGCGAATACGGTAACGTAACTCATCATGCCTGATGGATTATAGTGGTAGAATTGACTGATCACCAGGAGGTGGAATTTCGTAGTGTCTTTTTTTTCGCACGGTTTTGGTACCACCGCTTTACCTATTCCTGCCGCAGTAGCGTCAATGCTTGTTCTGTTCCGGTTTGGAGTAACGCATCATTATCATTTTTCGTATCTATAGGCGATGGTTATATGTTTCTATTAGGAAAGTAATTAGCTTGTTTACTATTCTATAAAAAATATCTTTAGTGTTATTATAAATATTTTATTTGTTACAGCGATGTCGGCCGATGGGTCGACTACAGACATACATGGCTTGCTCAACGATACTGGTAAGTGCACTAATCTAAACATCACATAACTCCTAAGGAGTTTTTTTAGAATAGAAGAGGGGGCAAACGAGCAGCACTGCTATAACTCGAACTGGAGAAAACCCTTCATGGCTATAAGCTAGATTTCATTTTGTCATTCATAATTTAAAAGCTGTTTTCATCTCAACAACTTGAAAGTATTATCTTCCTGCTTTTATTGCGGGCTAGGCAGAGTGAATCGGACTTCTTCAGACGTTCCAGTTCACCATGATTTAGCGGTGTGTTAGGCGAGAGATGGCGATCCTCATCACCACGTCGGTAATGACTATCGCTTGTTTCATGGAATTGGAACCGACACCATTATTGCATCACCAGAACTTGAGTTGCTATTGAAAATTCAATTTTCGAGTATACTTGACAAATTCTCAATATTTTTTGATCCACCATGTTTATTTTAATATGATTAATTTTAATGGTATCATTAACAATTATTAAAAAGATTACAATGAATTTGTTGTAATTTACATAATCTGTAACAAAGAACGTGCAAACTAATCATAAGTAAATTTTAACAAACTGTGTGGTATTCGTGGGATACCAGATAGGAACGAACTTTGATATTATAAAAATATTACGCTTTTTTTAACGTTACGGACGTTTTTTGGCGGCTAGGGTACCCCTCATCAATGCCCCTTAAGTAACTTCGTTCTAAAATTAAGGACAAAAGTCCTAACATCATAAGTTTAGTAAATTAACTACCAATTAAAATTCTATGAATTTCTCGCCATATTTTGAATAAACATACTCGTAATATTGTAGTAGTGTGGATTGCAAAATTTATACTATTTCATTGACAATCACAAATCAATAAAACTAATGATATAGACTAATACTGGCGTACTCGTAATATAAGCAGTGACAACGAATGTATATAGGTAGGTAATATACCTGACGAACAACGAAACGAAACGAAACGAAAAACGAATGTATATAGGAGTAATATAGGTATGAATGTATAACTACATACAAAAATATTGTACATAAGCGTTCAATTTATTGATAAACTAGGTGCTAAAATGCTATTTGTTGGATGCCAGTTTATGTTTTTTTTTTAAAATAACGTAAATAAAATTTACGCGACAAAAAAAATCGTATTCAAATGAATTTACGTTTCTTCACAGTGTCGTAACTCGTTTATTCACTATCACCATTCTAAACAAATATTATTTAGTATTTAGATGAATTTAGCAAAATACCATAGAAATAAGAGGTCAATGCGAAATACTGCATAGAAGTTTTACAAATGTCAAACACTGCGCAGTTAGAGCTTTGCCAAATTAGCGCCACCTATGCGATGGTGGTTATTTTACCGTCTGAAGTGAGCTTTTGTTAAAACGCCATCTCTGTTATAGCGAAAGAACTGAACTAGACATCTCAATCCGTTACCACTGTCGTTCTATTTCAACAATCTAGATGGCGCTGCCACTGAATTTTAATTTTATGTTTATGTGTTACATACTAGATGGCGCTATCTACATCATAAATACATAATATACAATATAGGTTTGAAAATATTTATATTTAGATTTTACTTTATTTATATAGTAGGCCAAATAAACTAATATTTATACGCTTAAACCTTTTCTCATCTTTATATCCACTCATCCAAGCGGATTTCCAAGCTACGCTTTCTGTAACAGGTAGGATAGGTAGGTACTTGAAAAAATGATAACTACAACTATTGCACAATTTTAAGATAATATCATCAATTTATTACTAAACATTTTTAAAAACTATCTGTTTGAGTCCAGGTGGTCTTAGTTGTGAAATTATATAAGTGGGTACTCTAACTTCATAATAAATCATAATACCTACATAGGTATTATCTTGTCCGTAGCATCTTGCATAGAAGATCTAATTGTACAGTTTTATTTTCTTTATATTTTAACTATTTATTTTTCAGGCTGTCACTTTAATAATGTAATGGTACTAACTTCGACATACATGAAATCCTGGATTCAAATTCCGATTCAAACAATTCATTCTAAATAGGCATTTAATTTATTTTGAAAAATGTGACTTGCCCAAGTGTATGCCCGATTTTATTACTGTTGACTAATCGTGGATGCACAGGTCAATATCTGCTTACATTTTCGGGAATATAAGCGTGATGGTGTTTATTTTTAATGTTTATAAAAATATACCGACTACGTTTGGGATTGATAGAGGAGTACTTATATAAGTAAGATTCCGTAATATATAGTTTTATATCATAAGATAGCTAAAAAGCTGATGATGGAAAAGTTTTGAGGTTTGCTTGATAATTTCGAAAATCCTGGAAAAGCCAAAAATACTTTTATACGTAGATTATTAAAAAATATATCAA
The DNA here is from genome assembly GCA_036924255.1 of Apodemia mormo. Lineage (NCBI taxonomy): Eukaryota > Metazoa > Arthropoda > Insecta > Lepidoptera > Riodinidae > Apodemia > Apodemia mormo. The sequence continues at coordinate 11,556,979 of JAUPFN010000009.1, read as the reverse complement.
TAAAATAAAACAAAATAAAGTACTTTTTATATCATATCTTATGATATGCAAACAAGCACTTATTTTAATACAATCCAACATTTTTTTATATCATTAGATAGCAAACAAGCAGATGGCCCACTTGTTGTAAAGAGAAACCATCGCCTATAGACACCAAAGATATTATTGGTGCGTTACTATCCGTGTGGCGGGATGGCAATGTCACTAATTAATTACCTCAATCACTAATTAAAAATTAAAAAAGTCTACCGGCTATCTTACTCTTCAAACCGGAACTCGACAATGCTATGCAACGACGCTTTTACGACAGGAATAGGTAAGGAGGGGTACCAAACACCCGGGCGAGACGTTACGAAACTCTACTACCTAGAGTCACGATATAATTGACATATCCATTTTTGTGTTTGTTACCTTAGCCCCCCAACCCAATTCACGTAATTGAGTCGATGCGCTTAGGGCTCTCACACACATAAACACGATAGAACGTCGAGACTCGAGATGTGCTACGACGCGGCATATGTAAAGGTAATCGACGGGCGAGCCTATACCGCGGTCTTAATGATCAAAGAGCCCTCGACACAAAACTTATGGCCAATTAATTGCACTACACAAAACCGCGGTATTGTGATGGTACACGGGCGAGCTTTACCGACGAGCCATAAGACCGGGGTGTAGGGTCAATCGTCGATCAGGACCTTAAAGGTCCTGATCTATCGGCCATAAGTTTTGTGTCGAGGGCTCTTAGACCATAAAGGCCGCGGTATAGACTCGCCCGTCGATCAGCGACTTATCATAAACGCTTCGACTCAATTGCCGTTTAATTACGTGAAATAGGCCCAGAACTCTTTATATATATATATATATATATATATATATATATATATATATATATATATATATATATATATATATATATATATATATATATATATATATATATATGACGGCGTCCGCGCCATCAAATGCAAGAATATTGTAAACAACAGGTGTACGCCTGAGTCACCGAGCGCATCGTTCGATATCCCTACTACTCAAATTGTTTTGCTACCTGTATAAAAGGCTCTGAGCGCCCCCCGTTCGGGCAGTCTAGGCTCTGGCGTGGCTCGGTACACTTGTTGTATCTTGCTAGTAGCTTATCCTTGACTCTCGGATAATTAATTTGTGCAAACAAGTTAATTATTATTGTCAACTATAAATTAGTCGCAGTACAATTTATAATTGACTATCTATTGCTTAAATTATGACTTATTTGTAATAGGGAATAATTAAGTTACTTGGAATTGTTAAACCAGAACTAGTCATTAGTGATGGAAAGCTTTAATAGCGATCTAATGTTATTCTGATCTAAATATAAAGAGTTGTTATATTACCACATCCGCATTTTATTTATCATATCTGACCCACTTCCTACATCAGTAGTGGGATCGGATTCACTCCCACTTCAGCATCAAACTATTTCGGTTAATTATGTAGAGCAGTAAATGTCTCTTTTCACTTGTGGTATGGAAATTATTCTTTGAAAAATAGCAGAAAATATTAATTCACGTTCTGTAAATACATCTACTCCCCTTAAGTTGATATACTTTGATTCTGATGAAGCAGACGATATGACTAACTGGTGTCCTCCTCCTAGCTTCGTATTCTTCATTACTGAGGGTCGTAACCTCCTCATTAGATTGTTCTTGATAGCACAATATTATGCCATTGGACTCTATCTTCAGCGACGTGCAGAGCATCATAAAACATTTTAGACATAAGATTGGTGCAAACCTGGTCCGACCATCGCATAAGAGTACGACCACGTGGTCTTTTGTCTTCTACTTTTCCGGTCACTATTAGCTTTTCGAGATTGTCTCCTTGCTTTCTATAGAGATGTGGCCGAAGTATTATAGAATTCTTTGAAGGCACGTAGCAGACAGTCTGGTCTTTACTCCAAGTTGTTTTAGTATGAAGGTGTTGGTCCTGTGTGTTGTCCAAGGGATACGTAACATTTTCTCCAGCACCACATTTCAAACGCATCAATGCGACGTCTGTCTGCAGCTCTTAGTGTCTATGACTCTGCGCCGTACGTAAATATGGAGAACACCAGCGTACAAACCAGCCTCTGCTTTGTTTTTAATGAGATGCTTCTGTCGTTTCAAAGACCCTTCATCTGACTCGTAGGATTTTTGTCGTGTAACTTACTAGCTGGTGTACCTCAAGTAAAATAAATATAGAAAAGAAAAAATTAGACGGGGTTGATCTGATCATTGTAGCTACTCACTCACTTAAGAGTCATGCCGTCACCTACTTCACAAGCTGCTGTCTTGGCAAGCTATATTAGGACTTGAAGATCTCTTCCTTTTAGACTTAAATATGAACCGATTTAAGAGCACCACTGTATTTCGAGGAAGTTACAATTTTGTGATAGAATCGAACATCGTAACAACTATTGCCGTGATAAACAGAAACTTATCTCAAATAATTTTTGCTTGCAGCGAAAGCAGGTCATCTACCACTATCTCTGGTGACGTGTCCAGTGGCCGACCACCAGTGGTCTGCTATGTATGTTGTGACCCCGGCCCAGCCACAAAGCTTCCATTTTTCCGATGAGCTACAAGAAGAAAGAAGTTGCCACTTCGAGTTCCGAAAAACAGAAAACCAGTCAACATCTGTACCAGAGCGTTACATGGTGTATTACACTAAGTAGAATTTAATTATCTTTTATATTTGAGTCTGGTTTAGAATGTAGCCATATCAAACAAATCTGTTGTGATTCCTTTGTAAGAGAACGGTTTTATGAACAAGAATCTATAAATAGTCGCTTGTTTTGATGTAGTTTCCACTGAACAAATCAAATGCTTAACCACAAGGCAAAATTTAAATTTGGAGGTAGTTTCACGTTTGACCTGATAAGTCTTAATGTTTCGTTAGGCCGCAAAATTTGGACCAATGTAGAATAGGAAGTAAGCGAAAACAGATTAATGCTTAGCAATACTTAAACACAATCTTGATAGCAAGATAGCAACGCACCATTAACATCTTTGGTGTCTATAGGCGATGGTTGACTCTTTCCATCAGGAGACCCATCTGCTTGTTTGCTATCTTATGATATATAAAAAAAAAAAAAACAATCCTGCTCAGTTTCAAAATCTGCTAGCGAGAGTATGGTAAATACTGACTTTGTAGGTAAAGATAGAGAGCGCTTGGCAGATATTTTTAAAAAAACAATTGACAACCAATTGAATTAAAACCGTCGGGCTTAAATTCGTCGAGCTGAAATCAAATTAGTTGACCCTTTGAAGATCGTTAATAAGCAATCTTAAAAAGAGAAAACAATACAGATTTACATCTTCTTGCGACAGGCACATATAGAGCTAACAGTCGGTCCGAATATGTAATGCGATTCCTGTAGGGTTTAATAATGATAGCGCAGTATAATTCTCTGACAAATCATGGCAAAAGCGGTAAGGTAATATTTAACACGCGCTCAGCAGCATTAGGTTTGACATTCGGCAACTAACAAAAACTCGCGAAAGTATCTACAAGCTTTGAAAAAAAAATCAGCCCAATCGGACATTTTATGGTTGAGTAGAGGTAATGAAAGGTTAAACCTTTTAGTGTAGGTGACTTTGTCTTTGTTAGGAATGTAGAACGACACTAAACGAAAATTATTGTTGACTCAAAATATAAGGGCTCCTTAAAAGTTACCGCAATTTTAGAAAACAAGTGCGCCCATGATAGCCTCTGCGAAGTTCCCCATATTCCTGTAGGGTTTCTTGAGGTACCTATATGAAAATTATAACAAGGATGACGTGACGGCGTATACTCATGATAATGATCTTGTTCATAAAACTGGTCCAAACAATATTGATAGAAATGCAGTGTATATTGTAAATAGTTATAACAGTCAGAGTTTTTAATATCTACCTGCGAAGGAGATTCTCTAATCTTGTAATAACTAATGCCACTATTCATGAGGCTACATCATCAGCAAAAAAAATACGATATTAAGTAAACGAAAAAAAAAAATGTAGTAAAATGATGATAAAATATCACTAAAAATGTAAGTAAAAAAAAAAGAAGCGAAGAAAAAAAATAATTAAAGGAAATGGGAGTCTTATAAAACTATGAAAAGAAATCAATGGGAAAAAAAATGTAAAAGAAGTAATTTAACAAAAAATTTAGGATTGACAAAAGATGCAGGATTGACAAAAGATGCAGGATTGACAAAAGATGCAGGATTGACAAAAAAATGTAGGATTGACAAAAAAAATGTAGGATTGACACAAAAAATGTAGGATTGACAAAAAATGTAGGGAGATTAGAGTCATTGAAGGGAGTGTCCGGTCCAATGACTCGGCTAAAGGGGTTCATTCCGGTCTAGCCTTTTGGCTACAGGGATTGCAACCCGGTCTAGCACTGTCAGCTAAAGGGATTTCCGGTCTAGCATTAGCTAAAGGGATTTCCGGTCTAGCATTAGCTACAGGGATTTCCGGTCTAGCACTGTCAGCTAAAGGGATTTCCGGTCTAGCATTAGCTATAGGGATTTCCGGTCTAGCACTGTTTGCTAAAGGGATTTCCGGTCTAGCACTCTCAGCTAAAGGGATCTCCGGTCTAGCATTAGCTACAGGGATTTCCGGTCTAGCACTCTCAGTTAAAGGGATTTCCGGTCTAGCACATTAGCTAAAGGGATTTCCGGCCTAGCACACTCCAGTCTCCGGTTTTGAACTGATGAGAGGGAGCTTAGTAAACTCCAGTCTCCGGTTCTAACTGATGAGAGGGAGCTTAGTGCACTCCAGTCTCCGGTTTTTAACTGATGAGAGGGAGCTTAATACACTCCAGTCTCCGGTTTTTAACTGATGAGAGGGAGCTTAGTACAATCCAGTCTCCGGTATTTTTAATTGATGAGAGGGATTCCTAGCTTAGTAGAATCCAGTCTCCGGTTTCAAAACAGACGAGAGAGTTTAATAGTTGTAGTTGCTGAAGGGGTTGCCGGACCAGCACACTATTGTAACATTTCGCTAAAGATCACGTTAATTATAAAGTTGTAAAAAAAATAAGATTATGTTTAGTTTTCTAAAAGATATGTCAGGATGAACGAGGCGTTCATTGTCCTCAGATGTATAAAGATTCGCACACGAGGACGTGTGCATGTCAGTATGGCCGTGACGGCGTCCACGCCATCAAATGCAAGAATATTGTAAACAACAGGTGTACGCCTGAGTCACCGAGCGCATCGTTCGATATCCCTACTACTCAAATTGTTTTGCTACCTGTATAAAAGGCTCTGAGCGCCCCCCGTTCGGGCAGTCTAGGCTCTGGCGTGGCTCGGTACACTTGTTGTATCTTGCTAGTAGCTTATCCTTGACTCTCGGATAATTAATTTGTGCAAACAAGTTAATTATTATTGTCAACTATAAATTAGTCGCAGTACAATTTATAATTGACTATCTATTGCTTAAATTATGACTTATTTGTAATAGGGAATAATTAAGTTACTTGGAATTGTTAAACCAGAACTAGTCATTAGTGATGGAAAGCTTTAATAGCGATCTAATGTTATTCTGATCTAAATATAAAGAGTTGTTATATTACCACATCCGCATTTTATTTATCATATCTGACCCACTTCCTTCATATATATATATATATATATATATATATATATATATATATATATATATATATATATATATATATATATTTCATTTATGAACCGATTATAGGGAGGGTATATTTCCCGGTTCCATTTTAATTTGGTGAAGATCTGATGCAGGGTTCCGGAGATATAAGAAATGAAAATTCGGTCGCTGCAGTTTCAAAATTTATGCCGCGTTAAATATATATTGTAATTTTGAAGTCATAAAAATTCATAAATCTAGGTATTAATATTTGTAGCTTGTTGATTATTTCTGCAATTCAAATAAAAATCAAATAACATGTGTTTACTGCTAATGTGGGTGAAAGTGTGTTGAATGTTGAATGTTGTATATATATATATATATATATATATATATATATATATATATATATATATATATATATATATATATATATATATTTCATTTATGAACCGATTATAGGGAGGGTATATTTCCCGGTTCCATTTTAATTTGGTGAAGATCTGATGCAGGGTTCCGGAGAAATAAGAAATGAAAATTCGGTCGCTGCAGTTTCAAAATTTATGCCGCGTTAAATATATATTGTAATTTTGAAGTCATAAAAATTCATAAATCTAGGTATTAATATTTGTAGCTTGTTGATTATTTCTGCAATTCAAATAAAAATCAAATAACATGTGTTTACTGCTAATGTGGGTGAAAGTGTGTTGAATGTGGGTGGATAATTTTCAACCTTCGGTGAGTTATAAAGTATCTTCACGCCCATATCCCCGAAGGGGTAGGCAGAGGTACAACAAGTGCACCCACGATTAGCCAAAGATACTTGGTCGGTGAGTTATATCCATTTATAAAAATTCCTGTCCTCCCTTTCAATGGCATTGCGAGGATCATACGAAACATTGCGCAGAAATTAGGAAATTTAATTAATTTCATCTTTTTAATTATTCATTTTCTCAAAGTAACGCCTGAATCAAAATAACTTCGAGTGTATTCTTAGTGACGCTTCAATGATGTCACTGAAATTCTGCGTCAAATTTTTTGCGCAATACGTAATAGAAATCGATACAAGTTGCAAACAAACAGGAGGTTTCTCAGCGCGTAAACATTGACGTAATGGGTTTTAATGATTTGTATGTGACGTCACTGTGATGTGACGTTGGAGTTGGAGTAGTCCAAAAACTTTTTAGTGAAAGTAGATTTATAAATAAAAACTACGCCGGCAAAAAGATCGACATAATATCTGGCACATATTCGGTTTCGGCAATGTTATGTTTATATCACTTTTAAGAAACTAGCGATTGCCTGTGGCCGAAATTCAACCATAGACTTTAAACAATAAAATCTCTTTTACGTTTGACAAGTGACATTAGCCGTAAAGAAAAAAGTATTCATGTGTGTATATATTATCATGTAAGTCACATAAATGTAGTGTGTATTTTTCATATAAGATAGCAAACAAGCAGATGGGTCTCCTGATGGAAAGAGACAATCATTGCCTATAGACACTTAAGGTGTTAATGGTGCGTTGCTATCTTGTGGCGAGGTCTTATGCCACATGCATAAGTCTACCGGCTACCTTACCGGCTCCAAACCGGAACACGTCAGTGACTAGCTCTGCTACTGTAGCGATGGTACCAGACCCGGTCGAGACAATGCAGAACTCTACCACCAAGTGTATATTGTTTATTTTTGGTAATTTAATGTATTTTAATATTTTTGTTAAAAATATTAGGTTTCTGTAGTCTTCCGAAATGTAAACTTTAACTGTGACATATTTCATACTCCTTAGTTCGCGGAATTGTCTTCCTCGTCCCTCTCCCTTAGTATGTCTACTCTTGGTATGATCACGTGCAAAGAAATGTATATAAGTTTTAATAATTAATAGTTTTAGTAATTAATATTTATACCTAACAAATGCAAATGAAAGTACGAGTATGTACACAAGCTTTGCTTAAAAATTATGTTACCGTCAAATTGTTTCATAATTTTGTATACATTTCTATTTTATTGTAAACACAAATCTAACATTTTAGTAGTTTTCAAGACGTATGTAGGTAGGTATATATATATATATATATATATATATATATATATATATATATATATATATATATATATATATATCCATTAGTATAATCTATAACATGGATATGTCGCAGTGAAATTGTCAGTACCGTTAGATTATAATCTACCTAAGTGATATTATAATTTAACTGCTAACCTAACCTAACCAAATTATAAACTCCCTAGATAGATTATAATTTATAATCTAACGGCTATTGACAATTTCACTGCGACAGATACATCATATTCATTTTAGAACTAGCTGCCCGTCCCGGCTTCATACGGGTGGTGTAGGTAGGTAGGTGTAGGTACTTAATGATAATAATGAGACAAAATCGTCCATTTACGACGATGTAGTAAACAAAAATACAAATTAAAGTTATCAGTAGTTTTGGTCAATATATTAAAGATCTCTCCTACAGTCTTTTGCCGTACTTTACTTATTAACTTTTCATATTACGAGATTTAATTATAATCCCGTATGATTTTTAAACATTGTCTTTGTAACAAACCATCTCCTGAAAACAATGAATACAACAAAATAATTATCAAATTAGGTGTTAAAAACACCTGAAGTTATTAGCGTACAAATATTTTAGGGATCCATTTTTATTCATATAAGATATAAGATTGTAAAAGAAAGTATCATCACGCTCGGTTACTCGGTTTTCAATCCCGGGCAACATTGTTTTTATCAGAAAACTGAAAAAACTCATTTGTCTTAATTGTCCGATCCCGGAATAGAACCCGGTTATATATACAGTTACTCACAATGCTTGATATAATATTTTAGTAAATTTGACTCTCAGTCCAAAAAGCCTTGTGCACTGTGGCCTGGTAAGCTAATACCTAGCATCGTGACCACGGATTATACGCCTTTCAAGGCAATTTCTTAGGTAGTCAGTGTCGGTTGCATTTATACAGAGAGACACAGAGTTATAAAACTTACCGATGAAATAAAATCACTCCAGAAGTATTCCTTAAACCTTAGCTTTTTATTCGACACTATAAAATAGCACGATATGGCATATTTCTATTTTTTTATGATATAATATATCTAAAAGCGTTTGACATTTACATACGTTTGCTCATATGAGCAGCTACGCATTTTGGGTCCAACACCGTGTCAATTAGTATATGTATGGTCTGTGATCGCGACGCTTCGAAAATAATCAGGCAATACAAACTGCAGTCAATCTGCAATACGCAAGAATACTCGAGTATTTTATCATACCAACTCAAACAACTTTTCCGCTTATACATATACATCACGTATTTCTTCGAGTCAAGGGTCACTGCTATTTATCTCATAATTGCGTTATTATCTCGCCCCCTGCAAACAATAATATAAGCACTGAAGGCTAATAATACAATGACGCTTGTTTTTATATGATAAATGCGATAACGCAAATAGAAAAAATAAATATGTTTGTTTTCTAGAACCGGTTTTAGCCTTAAAAATAATAATCTACGTCTACAAATATTTTGCACGTTTAAATAAAATAAATATTATTAATCGCTACTTATTTGCTGTTCCAAAATATAATAAACTGGGTGTATTTTTAACCGGCTTTAAAAGAAGGAGGTTATAATAATATATAATATTGTTTGAATACAATAATATTTGAGTATGTTGATCAATTTAGGCTTCCAAGCGCACATGCTAAATTTCGTAAGCGTAGTGAATGTTTGTCTATGAATTTCTCGGAAACTAAAATACATATCGAGATGATTCTTTTTGGTTTAAATTGGGTATATTCCAACAGGGAATTAGGGAACAGTTCAAGTTTTATGAAAATCGGTTCAGTGGTTTTTGAGATATGGGTTTATTTGAAAGATGTTGAAGTAGGGTTAAGTTTTTAAAATTACTTTTACTTTTCATATCATAGCATAGCAAACAAGCAGATGGCGTTCTTGAGAAGGTATATATCGCTAATAGACTACAATGGTGTTAAGGATTTGTTACCACCCGTGTAGCGGGAATCTTATACCACATGCAAAGTTTTACGTCAATCGAATGTCGACAGTGACAAGCACTGACCGTATTGCGACAGGAATAGATAAAGTGGAGGCACTAAATGCAGCTGGATATTGTAGAACTATTTATGCAATAGTTTTGTATATATAAGGTTTCAATTCACGTCAAGCAACCAAGTAGTTACGATGATTAACACATATTTAACTAATCACCTTTTACGAATTGACTCGCAAGAAAGTTGTTAACTTACAACTTCTTCTTGTGTCACGAATTGACTCGCAAGAATGTCTCGAATGACTCGAAAGAAGAAAGAAAGCTATAATCCATTTCTATAGAAAAAAATGTTGTTTTTCATTATTTTTCACACAATTTTTCCGTTTTTTCTTTCTATAAATACCGTCCTCAGACTTCAAAGAACATTTCTATTATATACATATTCTTTTTCTTGTATAAGTACAAATATCAATATATCGACGGGTCCTACGTAAATTGTCGCAACTTAAAAAATGCGATTTTTGTTTTACTTATGAAAATGTTTTTCGCCGTGTTGTTCCCGGCCTGCTAAGAAGAATAGGCTAACTGCCGTTCTGCCAGGCAGGTCGTAAAAGGCGACCGATTGGTTATCGAGTCACTACCATCGTGGCTACTAGGTGGTAGAGTTCTGCATTGTCTCGCCCGAGTCTGGTACCACCGCCTTACCTATTCCTGCCGCAATAGCGTCAGTGCTTGTCGCTGTCGTGTTCCGGTGTGGAGGGTAAGGTAGCCGGTAAACTTATGCATGTGGCATTAGACCTCGCCACAAGATGGCAACGCACCATTAACATCTTTGGTGTCTATAGGCGATGGTTGACTCTTTCCATCAGGAGACCCATCTGCTTGTTTGCTATCTTATGATATAAAAAAAATGACTGCATTTTTATAGATATTTTAATAACACGAAAAATAAAAATGAAATTTCTATTAGATAAATCCAACTTCTAATAGAAATTTCAATGTTGTTCTTCCAGATATTAAAAGATCTAAAAAATTGGAGTCATTTTCATAACTAAAACAAAAATCGTATTTTTTAAGTTACAACAACTTACGTAGGACCCATCGATATATCTAAGTATAATATATAATAATATCTTCGTCACTGATATATATACGCAGAATAATATAACTTGTACTGCGTCCTGCGTCATTATCAATCCTTGTAATTATTGTCATTAAGATAAAACTCGATTACTACACCTGACAATAGAATTACATAATCGAGCTAGAAGTGTAATATTGATGTAAAATGTTGCATTCTGATTTCTGCTTGCGCATTGCGAGTTATGTAATCGTAACTAAATAATCAGAAACCTCACAAATCTGTGTCAATAATCGATATTTACTCTGATGTAAAATAAATGAGTTATGAAAATCTATTGTCATTTAAAGGTATTATTACATAGAGTAGGCAACCCAAGCAATAAGTGGTCACGTCGAAAAAGAGGGTAAGAGAGATTTTTTTATATCTTATGTTAAAAAAAATTTCTGTCTTGTTTCTTTTTCGTTCGGTGTCAGTGTTGACCACTTGAGGTCCAGGCTTCGATTCCCGGGTTGGGCAGTTCTAAAATGTGTTTTTTCAGTTTTCTAATAAAAAACAACATTAGCTAGGATTGGATGCCCAGTTGGTGTTAGACTTGCACTTATCACATTTTGGAACTAAGTATCTTCAGCTAACCGTCATCCGCTTGTTGTATCCCTGCCTACCTCTTCGGGGATACGGGCGTGAAGATACTTTTTTTTAAAATATACTTATATACAATGTATATACAAGTGGTAAACTGAAAATTCAGTCAAGCAATTAGCTCACTGATGAAAAGAGACAACCATCCATCAAATCCAACCAACATACAAAAGTTTATCGGCTACGTCCCCGTGTTGGCTCCGGGCTCCTTTGAAGAATAGGCCAACTGCCGTTCTGCCAGGCAGGTCGTAAAAGGCGTCCGATTAGCTATGCGAGTCTCAACCATCGTGGCTACTAGGTGGTTGAATTCTGCATTGTCTCGCCTGGGTCTGGTACTACCGCCTTATCTATTCTTTCCGCAATAGCGTCAGCGCGTGTCACTGTCATGTTCCGGTTTGGAGGGTAAGGTAGTCAGTAAACTTATGCATGCGGCATTAGGCCTCGCTACAAGATAGCAACACACTATTAACATCAGAAGACCCATTTGCTTGTTTATCTTATGCTATAAAAAAATTAAAAATCTCCAAACCGGAACACGACAGTGACAAGAACTGACGTTATTGCATTGTAAGAAGAGCAAAGGCAAGACTGCAGAAATCTATCGAGGTATTCCTCGAAGCGCTCCCATTTTCAACGACTCCTAATGGAGCGCTCCTACAGTATTCCTCGAAGCACTCCCATTTTCAAGCACTCCTAATGGAGCGCTCCTACAGTATTCCTCGAAGCGCTCCTTTTAATTGTGCTACCGAAATTAATTATAATATTATTCCTCGAAGCGCACCCATACGGAAGGGCGTAAAGCAAGTGGTGTAAATAATTAAAAAGTAGTTATTATCTGAATATTAAATTTATAAAAATCACATGTTGTTTCGTTATATCGAAAGTTATTGTTGATTAATTATATATTTTTAGGTACATTTGATCACAGTCATTGTAATACCAATGAAAACAGTGTTAAGTCTTAAAACTAATTGTTTGTAGTAAGTCCTAAAAGAACTAACTTTGTTCATAAATCGCCGTAATAATAATACTCGCCGTGTTGGTCCCGGCCTCCTTTGTAGAATAGGCCAACTGCCGTTCTGCCAGGCAGGTCGTAAAAGGCGACCGATTGGCTATCGAGTCACTACCATCGTGGCTAATAGGTGGTAGAGTACTGCATTGTCTCGCCCGGGTCTGGTACCACCGCCTTACCTATTCCTGCCGCAATAGCGTCAGTGCTTGTCGCTGTCGTGTTCCGGTTTGGAGGGTAAGGTAGTCGGTAAACTTATGCATGTGGCATTAGACCTCGCCACAAGATAGCAACGCTCCATTCACATCTTTGGTGTCTATAGGCGATGGTTGACTCTTTCCATCAGGAGACCCTTCTGCTTGTTTGCTATCTTATGGTATAAAAAAAAACATAATATTTTTTATAAGGAGCGAAACGTTCCTTTACTTTACTTTAGGAGCGCTTCATTAGGAATACTTAAGGAGCGCTTTATTAGGAGCGCTTGAAAATGGGAGCGCTTCGAAGAATCTCTCAATCTATCACCTAGTAGACACGATGGACTATTATGTATTCTGTGACGATGGTAGGACAAAATATATAGCCAGTCGTTCGCCAGAACTTGTTACCCAAGGCTCAGTGTCCTTTTGTTTGAACTGAAAGTTCGGATTAAGCTGCACTAGAGTATATTATACGTAGATAAATGATTGCCAAATGCTTTAAAGAACAGGCAGTTCTTCCAAATAAAATCTAAAACATACGAGATACAATACATTTTTTGATAACACGAGAGTCTATCTTGTTCCGTAGTGATTTGACTTTATATAACAATAGCTGTGACCGCGACTTGGTCCGCGTGGAAAAATTTGTAAAATATAATTTCCCGGGGTTTTACCCGCATAGTTCCCGTTCCCACGAGATTTCCGGGATAAAGATTGTCCTATGTCCTTTCTTGGGTCTCAAACTATATTTGTACCAAATTTCATCCAAATCGGTTCAGTGTTTTAGGCGTGAAGAAGAGACAGACAGAGTTACTTTCGCATTTACAATATTAGTACAGATGTCAACACTGGTGATGTAAAGAGAAAACCATGCGAATGATGCGTTGCTATCCGTGTGGTAGAAATGTTATGCGTCAGTTTACCGGCTACCTTACCCTGCAAACCAGAACATGTTAGCATCGGTCATCGAGGCTGAAGCGGCAGTAATAGGCAAGCGGTGGCAGTAAACCCGGGCGTTAATTTATCGAAACAGTTAATAGCCTCGATGGTACTATCAAACAAGGCTTGTTTGCCAGTAACTTACCTAAGGTGTGATCCATAAATTACATCTTACGATAAGGGGGAGGGACGGGATCGACTAACAGATTTTGTAAAATCACATTCTTTTAAAAATAATTGAATGATATCATTATTCCAATGTAAAATTGCAAAATTGTAAAATATGTGAAGTCACACTAGGTGAACCCCCCCCCCCCCCCCTCCACCTAGTGCGATGTCATATTTTACAATGTGACCAGCCAGACTAGACCAGTCTCACAAATGTGACCAGCTGTGACAAGGACGGGGGAGGGGTCAAAAAAATCATGAAATTTGTGTGACGTAATTTATGGATAACTCCTTTAAAAAGAGCGTTTTGTAAAGGTTTGGCTTTCCCTTAATCTCAAAAATATCGGTTTCCTTATTGAACAAAATTATAAAGATTTTCAATCAATAAACCGGTTCATAAAGATTTTTTTTATGTCCACCGCTCCTAATTTTCTTCCGCAATTTTCACTGTTTTGTCACTGGTTTATTTAGTTTTATGAAGCGCTCTTCATCTTGGACACGCTCCGAGCAAAACCTTTTATAAAAACTGTTAAAAACTTATATAAAAATTGGTTTCATCAAGTCGAGCCTTCTCTCTCAATTTCTCAATTGAATTAAAATCAGTGTCTATGTCATGATGGTAGTGATTTTCCCCGGTGGTCCAAGCTCCTTTTAAGAATAGTGGCTTTTTGATTAATAGTTTACCTGTCACAAATTCCCTGGTAGAAAGGCAAGTGGTCTTTTCTTCAAAAATTGTCTGCACCAACGCAGTGGATTTCTACTTTATAATACTTAGTCAAGATTTAACATAGCAATATTTAGTTTTACCATTAGCATGTCTTGAAATCCTTAAAAGGTATGTACACATCGACCTTTTATATATTTTAATCCATATTTGAAATGTCCTACACTCTGCCTTGTATAAAATGTAAAGAAATAATAATTAGCACCAGGTCGATGAATAAGTGTAAGCTAATAGCTGTATCCGTGTTACCTTTTATAGAGGATTGACTTTACCATATTGTTAACGGCAAAATAAGCAGGAATGTATACTATATTTTACACTTTTCAGTGTCGGCATTTGATAAAATTCCATTATTTACTTTAGATCATAAAGACATCAATTAACTCTAAACTCATCAAAATGTAGGAGTCCATGAAACAGCACCCTTTTTTAAACTTTGGTGATCGGCGTTCTTTTGGCGAGTCTACCAATTTTTTTTCCTCGTTAGGTAGAAAGAACCAAAGTTTGTAGACTTTCGTCGGACTGTAAAGGTGGTCGGTTCATTACGATTCACCGTTTGGTCAGTTGATGAGATGGTTAGTGATCCTCAGTTGCTGTATTTTACCAACCTGATAACAATTATCAATAACCGGAGTCCGCAACCGACTGCTTTACGTGTTCATCTGATCCACGGAGCTGTTCACACACTTTCACCAGACTTCGAGGTAAAGAAACTTTTCTTTTCGAAGAAAAAACCACAATGAAAATAAAGGAAAATAAAAAATTACAAAAAGTATCTTTATTCTTTACGCCCGTATCCCCGATGAGGTAAGCAGAGGTACAAGTGCACCCAAAATTAGCTGAAAATATTT
The DNA here is from genome assembly GCA_036924255.1 of Apodemia mormo. Lineage (NCBI taxonomy): Eukaryota > Metazoa > Arthropoda > Insecta > Lepidoptera > Riodinidae > Apodemia > Apodemia mormo. The sequence continues at coordinate 11,541,729 of JAUPFN010000009.1, read as the reverse complement.
AACCCCGCATTGTGATAGATGGTTAGCCATTGCCAACAGGGCAGTACGTTTTTTATACCCAACCCGGGTTGGGCAAACCGCATAAAAAATAAAAAATACAAACGATTGTATAAGTGTTTTGTTTTGATAATTTTACTTCGGAAAACTACCAAATATCAGAAATTGATAACGTTGCAGATAACATAATTGCGAATGATGTGCAAAACAATATATGTGTTTGTTATCAAATAGTATTTTACGTTAATTATCTTTATTATTTTTTCCCAACGATTCCCAAACATCTAAAAAGAATAAAAGACGATACTTATTACAATACGATTTGAAAAATATTTCTCACTTATTGTGATTAGTTATTGTTTTTTTAAGATATTGGTTGATAGTCTAATAATTAGCGACTACGTATTCAATGAGGCCCAGGTTCGATTCTCGACATAGAGAATTGCTTGTGTCACGGTTTTCGTGTACCTACTTGTAAAGCGGCTCAAGTTGAGCAAAATCGTTATTAATTTGTTCTCGAACGGCTTATTCTCGAAAATTAAAGTCCATAACAACTTCACGATCTTATCACAAGCCAAGGTTCAGCCTCACAATTGACGAGACCCAGAGTGAAACATAAGCTACATATTTTTCAAAAATAAACGTCTTAGGGGTTGATTCTTGAAAAAAGTAAGAAATATATGTTAAGGCTTAAAAGGGATAGTGAAATAAGTATGAAATATATACTTGTATGTAGAGGCTGAAAGTATGTGAAAGATTAGGTTGATGAGATTGTTATGATTCTCTCAGAGGGAGCTAGGCGGGTCAACCAGTGATACGTTTTTTTTATATTATAAAATAGCAAACAAGCAGATGGGTCTCCTGATGGACAGAGTCAACCATCGCCTATAGACGCCAAAGATGTTAATGGTGCGTTGCTATGGGGCCGTTCATAAAATACGTCACACTAAATCAGCTTTTTTTGACCCCCTCCCCCCCATTGTCACGCTGTGTCACACTTTTTGTGACCCCCCCTAGAAATATTACGTCACAAAAACTAAGAACCCCCCCTGCTGAGTATGATAAATTCTAAATGATAGTACACAAATTCTGAAAATTAAAAATATTTATTTAGTTATTATAATAACATTACGCGCAGGGTACGTGGAAACGTTACTGTCTCAAGTATTGGAAAAACAAAGAAACCCGTTGTGACGGATCGCAACGCCGCTAGAGTCGCGCCACAGAGCTAGCGCTCATGTCAAAAAATAATAAACGGCGAACGTCACGTTGCCGTATACCCCCCGTCTCCCCTTGTCACATCTTGTCCCACTCAGCCAGACCCCCCCTCTCCCCTTGTATGCGAACGTATTTTATGAACGGCCCCTATCTTGTGGTGAGGTCTAACATACATAAGTTTACCAAGTTTCTTATCCTATAAACTGAAGCACGACAGAGATGAGCACTGACGCTATTGCGGCAGGAATGGGTAAGGTCGGACTCAGGCGACAGACTCGGGCGAGACAATGCAGAAATCTACAACCTAGTAGCCACGACGGTAGTGACTCGTATAGCCAATCGGTCGCCTTTTACGACCTGTTTGGCAGAACGGCAGTTGTCCTATTCTTCAAAGAACAAGACAGCAACAATGGGAAAATGAAACGATTTCTATTAAATGCTTATGCGCATTATCTGTTAAGATCTTTGCAATCCAAACATAACCTGTTAGTGTTTTCTAAATAGGCATAACTTTAAAAGTATAATGATGTGATTTATATGCGTAGTTGTCTGTACGATAATATGCGGAACTTTAAAGACCGTACTTCTAGACTAGGACGTGTATAGACTGCCTGACTATGATATTTTTTTAATTGGTGCTTCTGGTTTAATCAACAATGAAACAATGTAGTGTTTAACAAATTGTTTTAACTAACATAGCCCCGTGTTGGATCCGGGCTCCTTTGAAGAATAGACCAACAGGCGTGATTCCTTTAGTATCTTACTGATGCATTGCATAGCTCATACAAGTCTTTAATAATAGCGATATCGATATAGCAAGAGATGATCAATCGAACGCATTAATTTCGAAATTGCCTCGACGCAGGCTTAAGCGATTTAAAAAAAATTTCATTTGTTTGGGAGGGTGTACTTCCCATTTGGTTCTGTATAAATGTTGCAAAAGTCTGATCTAAAGTTCCAGAGATACAGGATATTCTAAAGTTCCAGAGATACAGGAGATTCTAAAGTTCCAGAGATACAGAAAATTCTAAAGTTGCAGAGATACAGGAGATTGGAAGTCGGTTATTGCACTTTAAACGCGTAAAATTATCTAACACCTCTGTGGTCTAGTGGACCGGTGTCGGTGTTGACCACATGATGTCCTGGGTTCGATTCCCGGGTTGGGAAATTAAAAAATGTGATTTTTCAGTTTTTTTATAAAAACACCGTTGTCCGGCATTGCATAAGTGTCCGGTTGGCGATACGTTTGCCACCTATTACATTGTGGGACTAAGTTTCTTCGGCTAATCGTGAGAGCACTGTTTCTACCCCTGCCTACCACTTCGGGGATACTGGCGTGAAGATATCTTGTTTACAATTGTGATAACTTATAACTTATATTAATATAACTTAAATTATAAATTTACTAGCTGTTACCCGCGACTTCGTTCGCACGGACTTCGTTTACTCCGCACAGCACCTCCCCCGTAGGTAATAGCGTGATAATATGTAGCCTATATGTTGACCCGACCTGTTAGTAATATTCATGCAAAATTTGAAGTAAATTCATGCAGTACTTTTTGGGTTTACCCCGGACATACATTGACTTTCCTACGATTTTATAACTCCCACTCTCTCCCACTTCCCACGCGAGCGAAGCCACGGGCAAAAGCTAGTAGTGAAATAAAAGTACAAGTGTGCTGTGGGCTGGTTTCAACTAATAATAATGGAATTTCACCAAGTGCCGATAATTGAAAGTGTAAAATCTGTAAATAGATCTATCTGCCTTTCTCCTTGTTACTCTCACTCACTACCGACGTGTCTACTAAGTGGTAAATTTGCAACGTCTCATGTGGTACCACCACCAGACCAGGATAGGTTTGGTGGTGGTACTTCATGAGATGTTTACGACCGCGAAGCATCACTGCTTATCACTGTCGTGTTCAATGTTGAAACCAAATCCCATTCATCTTATATATATAATTCTCGTGTCACAATGTTCGTTTCCATACTCCTCCGAAACGGCTTGACCAATTTTGATGAAATTTCGTATGCATATTCTGTGGGTCGAGAATCGGCTACCATCTATTTTTCATCCCCCTAAATGTTAAGGGTTGTCCACCCCTAAATTTTTTTTTTATTTTATGGACAAAAATTTTTATTTTTATTTTTTATGATTCAACATTAAAAAATATATACAACCCTTAATTTTCAACCCTCTACGATCAACCCCTATTTTTTAATTCAATAATTTATGTGGCAAAACAACGTTTGCCGGTTCTGCTAGTATTTTGTAAAAAATCAAGTAAAAGACAATTGCTTTGTTGTATCACTAAGCCCACAACACGTGTCTTAAATTTTCTCCGTGTAACACAATTATAGCAGGTCGAAATCATGCAACTAAAGCGCGAAATTTAGGTTCAAAGTCTCAACCTGCGAATTCGACCATGTTATTTACGTATTTAATGAGGATGATTGCAATATATTTCGCTGCATCGTATCGATCTACGTGTTGGGTCAAGTTTCAAATAATTTTAGCCGTGCTACAAAATATAAACTACTAGCTAAACCGCGTGACTTCTCTCTCGAGTAACATGGCGTCGATATAGTTTTTTAATACACATTTTTATCATCTATTTCAGCCTCTTATAGTCATTTGAAATAGTTTATAAGGTGGTAGTGTTCTGCAACTTCTCACCGGTTTTGGTAAGACCGCTGTCGCCTATTCCTGTCATAATAGTGTCATTATGCATGCTGTTGTGTTCCGCTTTGAAGAGTAAGGTAGCCTATAAACTTATGCATGTGGCATGGTCATGCTACCACATTGAGAGCAACGCACCGTCGTGACTGCTAGCTGGGTGGTAGAGTTCTGCAGCGTTCCGCACGGGTTGAGTACCACCCTCTTACTTCTAAGTCCTACCGCAGTAGCGTCGCTGCTTATCGCTGTTATGTGCTAGTTAAGAGTAAGGCAGCAGGTAAAATTATGCACAGGGCATTTCATCTCCGCTATACAGATGGCAATGCACCATTAACATCAATGGTGTTTCTAGACGATGGTTATCTCATTCCATCAGGATAATAATCTGCTTCTTTGCTATTTTATTATATAATAAATTTCTTTATCAATGAAGAAATTTAAAGTGTAATTTCTTCATTGATAAAGATTAATAATTATAATAAATGCCGAAGCGTGATCAATGATAAATCATATTTAGGTAATCGTTATTACATCATTAATAATCGTCAATTCGATTGTTGTGTACAGAGCAAAAAATTACTACTGAGCAAATCTTATTATTCTAAGCATTGCACTTAGGTCAGATAAATTAAAAGCTTTTAGGTATTTAAAAATATATCTACTTTTTACCCAACTGTGCTAGAAGGACGTTTTTGTTTTTTAGAAAAATATTTTTGTTATTTTAAATATTTCTATGTTTTATGAACAAATTTTTTTTATATACATAATAAGATAGCAAACAAGCAGATGGGTGTCCTGATGAAAAGAGAAAGCATCGAATATGGACACCAAAGATGTTAATGATGACAATGCCATATGCATAAGCTACCTTACCCTCTAAACCAGAACACGACAGTGACAAGCCATGACGCTATTGCGCCAGGAATAGGTAAGGCGGCCGTACCAAATACCCGGGCGATACGTTGCGGAACTCTACCACCTAGTAATTATTTTAGTAAATGGTTTTGCATATTTTACCCTGGTTTGACAAAAAATTTGGTCTAGTGGTCCCGTGTCAGAGTTGACCACATGAGGTCCCAGGTTCGATTCCCGAGTCTGGCTATTCAAAAATGTATTTTTTTTTCAGTTTTCCGACAAAAACAACTTTGTCGGGATTGGATAAAGTGCCCGTACCTCTGCATATTTTTTCAGGGATATGGGCGTGAAGATACTTTTTTTGGTATTACCAAAGTACCTTTTCATGTTGCAAAACACCAGTGCGTGTTGCTGTCGTGTTTCAGTTTGGAGGGTAAGGTAGCTGGTAGTTTTATGTTTTGTAGCACCAAATCCCAATCACACGGATTTCAACGCAGCATGATTTTAAATAAGTAAAATATATTTCATAAGAAATCTCAAAAGCGTAAGAAGCTAATCGTTAGTCGATCGGTGTGCCACCCTGCCTACGCAATCAACGACACTCGGGTTCGATTCTCGACGGTAACAAGCTTTCGTATATCAAGCACATATGTTTGTATTTCAAGGTCAGGCTGTTAAAATTTATTTTAGTATTCAAATGTGTATTTATGTGTATTAGTATCATTGAATAACATTCATATCACAGGGTCTGGTTTTAAGCATTTTGTGTGATTCACCCCAATATCCTTAATTTATTTATTTAAGAATTTTAATATTTTTGTAAAATAAAAAAATATAATATAAGTACAAGAAGTTTCATTGATTTAAAACAAATAATATTAGGCCGCGAGATAGCACACTTTTTGTTAAATGATGAATACGTAAGTGAATCTGCGTGATCGAGGCTTCCTTCTGTCGAGTCTAACAAACTTTGTCTCTACATTTTTTCGAAATTGTTGCGTGTTTTCTAATGAGCCTGATCTAAATATGCTGAATACATGAGATATTTTTTTGATAGATACATCGATGCATACATCGTTTGAATGCATTTAAAAAAAAAGTTTGATATCTGATTCAAAAACATTTTGTCTGACAAAACTAGAAAGTTTCTACCGCTGAAAACTTGTTGTACATTTTTATTGTTACAGGAACTTTTTATTAATTATTAATATTATCATAAATCTGATGAACACCCTACTGCGTTGTTTTAAATCCTAAAAGTACATATAATATTATTATGAGATTATTTTTCGCTGCTTTAAAAAAATCGTAGAGAGAAAGTTTGGTAGATATGCCAAAATGAAGCCATTCACGAAGTTTCAAGTATGTATTTATTATTTAACAAAATAGGTGCTGGCCCGGGACTATATTATTGTAGTGTAATAAAACGTTAGTGTCAATTGGATATATTTATATTTAATCAGAAATATATGTATTTATAAATTAAAGCACTTCATGTGTGTTGTACACGCTTTCATTTAGATATATCATGTAGTATAAATGTTTAATCATTTGCTTTCATTTCATTATTTTCACACATATTTTTTTATTTCAGAATCAGATCTCACCGGCCTATCACACGTTGGTAAGTGGACATGCCATATTTATTATATACTTATCATCAGGTTTGATGGAGGGGTAATATAAATTATTAATTATATTTAAATGGTACAAACATTGTGGCTTTAAATCGTACTGATTAATAAGACATAATATATTTTAAATACTTACTACAAAACTTTAAATTTAAGTATCATCAAGGTGGTTTACTTGCAGAGTAGGCAGAGAGAACCGATTATTAAAGACTTTTCGTTTTCGCCGAGGATCCCTATCGTCGCATTTTTTTTTCTCTATTGAGACAACAAACTGTTACGTTATGAACTTAAAAACTAAAGGAATTTATGTAGGAGTATTAATAATAATGCAATCCACAGCGCTGTCCACGAATCGACAAAGAAATAATAAGATTTTCAATGTATCACTAGGTGTATATAGTGTAAAAATGTGCATTTAAGATACAGATATAATAACAAAACAAATTTAATATAACTTAAATCTAAACTAAATAAAACTAAAAATATAAAATTTCATTCTAATTATGTAGAAAAATTAATAAAGTTAACAATTGTGCAGAGTTTTTTATATTTGGTTTTTAAATTTTGGAAGTGATGGTGTAACAATATCAATGTGCTCAAAAGTCTTATTATATGAATTATAATAAGACTTTGAGCTAAGAATATTCTGGGGATAGATGAGCGCTGGCTGGTCTTGGTTCGACACAGGCCTACTGCAAAAAGCTCTTGCTCTTGCTCGTTTAGCTAAAGGTAAAGGTTACTGCTTTTTCAAGTGATAATTGGGAACTGACCATTTTACGTACTCACCCGAGTCACGTAGTTGTGAACATAGCTCCATCAGATTCCGAACAGCCGCTGTGATGTTGATTTTCAGAAAATATCTTGATATACGCTAACCCCTACATCACGAGGTCCTTTTGCCTAATTTCGAGACCCTGTAAATCAGTGTTTTTAAAATTGCTTACAGCCTAAATCACATACTTACCGTCTAATTAATATATTTACTGGCCAACATTACATTTGTGTATGTTGTGTTTAGTTCCATTCAGTTGTGTTCCATTCAGTGTTTTGTAACATGCCGATCACTTATTAAAATGGGTGATTTTTGAATTTATTTTTACTCATTGTTTTGCTTAACACTTTTATATTATTTATAAATTGTTATTATCGTGGTGAACTGAGAAGTCTACCTACGCAAGGTTCTTCTTCCTGTTCCACAGAGTACAGGCATCTTTACATATATATTTGCGTAAATGTGTATTATGCCTCAGTCGTACTTGCGTCTATCGTCACAAAGATTCGTGCAATAACACGATAAATGCAGATGAGACCGCCTATTATCGGCTAGTTTCGCATACATTCCGGACTGCGTGTGCCTTAGCGTGCATATAACTTCGGGACAATAGACGCAAGTGCGGCCCCAGCATTATAATGCTATATTTTTAAGTTGTATAATTAATGTACTGTTTTCCTAATAAAATGAAAATATTATCAGTTCGAAAGTTTGCGTGATAACATGAATGTGTTACTCAATCGCGCCAAAACTACTTGATGGTATTGGATGAAATATGCCAAAAATGCATGCATCGCTAACTACTTTTGAACTCGTCCTCGCTTGCGTTAACAGTTATTTTTCTATCTATATATCTATATTAATAATAATTATTTTTGACAGTGACATTCAAAATTATCAATTTACTTTAGATGTTACTATGTATTGCAGTAATTCAAAATTTTAAATAATTTTAGGTATAAGCTAATGTATTTACATTACTTCTTTTTTCTAGGACATTGTGGTACGCTTCTTTTGTGATAATAGTTTTAACGTTAAAAAAAATGTATGTTATATACTTATTTTAAGTAAAAATGTATTCTATTCTATCTTTCGGTAGTAGCATTATCAGGATGAAAGTTTCTTTATGTCCTTTTCAGTTCCCCAGACTGATGATATGACACGTCCTAACTTACTTATACAAATATCATGAAATTTTGCATACACGTTGTCAAAGCTAAAGAAAAAGCAAAGAGTATCTTTTATCAAGAAACAAGTGAAGGGAAGCGACAAAAGATTTTTTAGAAAAGCAAAATTGGTTAAAACCCAAATGAGTCACAGCCATCGTGACTACTGTGTAGCTACAATATATAATACGCCAGGTATAGCATCAACATCTCAGCTGTTCTCTTCGCAATCACGCCACGTCTTACTGTCGTATTTAAATTTAGAGGGCAAGGCAGCCGGTAATTTTTAAGACAGGTAAAGCTGGGAGCAGAAGTAAATGTACAATAAATATGTCATAATTATTTTAAATGAAATTACGCCATAGCTGTAAAGAAAGCTTTATGACAGATAAGAAATCACATTAATCTCATTAGTCAACGATGTTAGTCATGTTATCATAGACAGTAAAGGAGCGATCACCCTCGAGACAGCTTACCTCATTTATGATAGTAATCTTAAACCATTATGATAATATAAATATTTTATACATTGTATGAATCATATTCAATCAGACTAAAAAATGATATTTTTATACCATAAGATAGAAAACAAGCAAATGGCTCTTCTGGTGGAAAGAAGCAACTATTGGCTAGTTTGTAGGCACCAAAGATATCTTTATCGATAACTAGCGACCTGCCCGCGGTTTCACCTGCATAGCTTTTGTTCCTGTGTGAATATCGTTAAGGTTTATATACTAATACCTTCCTCAAAGATCAATCTATCTCTTTAAAAAAATCGCATCAAAATCCGTTGCGTAGTTTTAAAGATTTAAGCACACATAGGGATAGACAGAGAAAGCGACTTTTTATACTATGTAGTGAAGAAATCCATGTGATTCTTTACTGGTTATATAATATAAAAAAAATGTTTGTAATTTAGCTGGAAAAATTTGGACTTGTAAAGTAAAACAAAAAATTAAAACTTAGTTTAAATGAAATTAAAAACTTCATGTAAAGTTAATTAAAAGTGTTAAATAAGAACAGAGAAATTACTCAACGCCGTCAAACGCATGGAAAACGGGAAGTGATTTGCTTCTTGAAGGCCTTAGTTATAATATAGCTCTCAGGGAAAACCCAGCAAGGAAGTTGTTCCACCTTTTACTAGTTGATGGGAGAAAGGCACGGTGAAATCGAACCGTATTGCAAGTCTAGTTTAGAGTATTATAACTTTATATTAGTTGAGCTCCCTAACTCGACGTATAACTTTTAGTGAATTCCTCGGAGAAAATGTATTTTTCTAATTTTGTGTAATTCTAAATCGTTCCCATTCGTAAATTCGTTCGTTCACGTTTGGTAACCAGTTCTATTAAGGGTTACTATTACAGGTCCGGCTAAATTTTCAGAGGCTGTTTAGAAACGATAATATGTTAGTTTTATGTGATAAAAAATAATTTAAAAATTCAAAATTTTATTTTTATCCGACACAGAAAACAAACAAAACGCATGAACATAATTTCAATTATGCAAAATTCGAACTAACATATTTTAGTATATTCAAGCAAATAAAACTTAATTGGAAAAAACTTAGAGCGTTAGATTACGTAATAGTTACTATCGTAATTATAGGTAAATATAAAATGACACATTGTCAGCATGTTCGCAGTGTTCATTCACAAGACTCGGTGCATTCAATTTTATGAATTTATTAATTTAGTGAATAATTTTACATTATCTTGTAATAATTTTACACTTATAATTAAAACACACTTTTAATTCAATATTAAGTTCATAATTTTAAAAAAACCGTACCTTTAAAATGAACGCTGTGTAGAGCCAAAAAGGGCTTAAAATTGTGTAGTTTTAAATTTCCAGATATTTAGATAGAGAGAGCGAATTTTGACAATATGGCTGATGTTAAAATTAAGCAGGGATTAAACCGTACGATCCTCCGAACACTATTAATAACGGATGCGATAGAAGATTCAAAAACTGATTTAAACGGTACATTAATTTATGAACCACGCTAAACTCGATCGTCAGATGACCGAGAAAGATTGGAACAAGATTGACATGTAGTGTTTCAAATGTCAAACTCGTTCAAATCATAAACATCAACGTAATTGAAGTGAAATGTCAATGCATTGTAATTGGAAGCATGCAGTTTGAATTTGGAACCATAGCGTGACATGGTTACGTAATCAGTCGTTGGCGTGATTAGTCGCATGACGTGCTGTTTTTTAACCACATGACACGTCACGTTTACTGAACGATTTTAAATGTCTTGATGTATGCTTCTATTTTTATTCTTTGTCTAATGTTTTATTAAAATCTATTATGCTTTATCAAATGGTACAATATAAAGATTAGATTTTTCAGTTGTGGCTCAGTACGTCATGAAATGTATAATTTTGATCAAAGTGCAAAGTTAAATTATTTTAAAGTTTGTTGGTTCTCTTTAAAAAATCTTTTAAAATAATTTTGGAAATAACGTGTTAGTAATTTCTAGTTAAAACATTTTTTAAATGTTTTCAAATGACTTCCAAAAACAGAGCAGGATTGAAATTTGATTCATTTTTTTCTACCCATCGACCCTGTATGGTCTATGGATCTACCATTAAACTTCGTAATTTATCAACCAATTCAGATTTTTCTACATTCTGGGGCGTTTCTTAGTTGGTTCTCTAATTTAAGCGGATATAATCAAGGGAAAAATGTATACGGAAAGTTGGAAATCGGAATACGGAAAGACTTCGTCCGCGTGGAAAAATTTCGAAAAAAAGTAGCCTAAGTTACTTCCTGTCACATCAGCTATCTGCCAATAAAAGTCCCGTCAAAATCGTTCCAGCCGTTTCAGAAATTAGCTGGAATAAACAGACAGATAGACAGACAATGATATTAAAAGAAAGACAAAAATTGTAAATAATGCTGTTTTGGTATATGTATCGTGTATACAGTTGGTATATGTATTCATATGCATTTAGTAAAAAGCGGTTATTTTAATATTACAAACAGACACTCCAATTTTATTTATTTGTATAGATGTATAGATTTAAATAGTGATATTTAAAGAATAACAGAATATTATATTTGTGTCGCATATTTAGGGAATATTCTAGTAAAGTAAAAAGACGTGAATTAGGTACCTTGCTGCAGAGCTGTAACTTCACATATCACAAAATATTTAACGTATCTTGTTTAAAGCTATTCAAAAAGGTCAATGGTATATTTAACACGTTCTATCGTTGACATTAAGTAAAATTCTATTACTCTTAGATAAAAATATTAAAACGTGATAGTAATGTTATTTCACTTACTAGTTACCATGGGCGTTACCCAGGAGCGGGGCCGGGAGAGGGGGCGGGGTTATTACAGTGTCTTACCACTATATGGCGCTGTACAAATCACATACAAATACCTCGTAAACTCCAAACGCACTCACGATCGAATGCGAAAAGAAAAACTCACACTTAGCACTCTGTTCCGATTCCGGCTGAAAGCGAAACCGTCACATTTTAAGACTATATTTTTATCGACAACAGTAGATTGTTAGTAGGGAGGTAGACAAATTTCAGGGGGGAGGGCAACTGCCCCTCCATGTACGCCCTCCCTCGGTGCGCCCATGCTAGTTACTATTTACCATATAATTTACCATATAATATAAAACAATAAAATTATACATATGTTATGTATAATTTTATTGTTTTATATTACATAGAATAACAAATACACAGATGGTTCCCCCGAAGGATAAATAAATAAATAATAAATAAATATTCACGGGACAAATTACACTTATTGATCTAACCCCAAAGTAAGCAAATTATTTGCTTATTTTATGGGTGTTAGTCAACGATACTAATACATAGAAATACATATATAAATACTTTTACATACATAATAAACACCCAAACCCGGAAATACAAACATTTATGCCCACCACACAAATGCTTGTCCCCGTCGGGGATCGGACCCGAGCCCCATTGATTGCGTAGTCAGGGTCGCTAACCACTCGACCAAGGAGAGAGATAACCATCGCCTATAGACACATAAGATGTTAATAGTACATTGCTATCTGTGTGGCGAGGTTGGAATCTCATATACATCAGTTTTTCAGTTACCTTAACCCCCAAATCGGAATATAAAAGCAAGCAGCACCGACGCTATTGCGACAGGAATAAGTACGGCCGTGATACCCAACTCGGTAGAGCCGTTGCAGAACATCATTTATATTTTAGCACATTACTGTATCAGTTTTACTCTATAAAGCATATTAAGCTCTTAATATACTACTGATACTGTTCTAGAAGCGAAGCACAAACCCGAACCTTAAAAATGTCAAACCGGTTGATTAATATGCAAAAATACACTGGAATAGTTTGAATAGTCAGTGAAAGAAACTTTAAGCATATTTCGATTTATTTATCTAAAAGTCAATAGTGTTTGAATAATAAATAAACAGCACATATAAATAAATAAGGAAATTATTTGCCAGTGATATGAGTTTTAGTCAAGAAACTAGTATACAAAAATACATCTATATAAAAAACTAAAACATACCTTATAAACATCTAAGCCCAGAAACATAAGAATTTGTGTTCAGCACTTAAATTTAAGTCCCTGTCGGACATCGAACCTGATCCTCACCGACTGCGCAGTCGCTAGCCACTCTAATCTATAAGGAAAGTGTAAAAGTTTTAGAAAAAGTTTAAAAACACTCTTGCAACGATTTTCCTGTTCAGTTCGCTGGAAACGTATTAACGACGAAAATAAAAATTTTGTAATCGGTAGATAGCAGTTGGTTTGCCAATACAATAAAATATTTCACCGGTCTTCCAAAAATAACAATCGAATGTTACGTTTTGCTAAACATGTCGATCAAAATTTTCGTGTTTAGATAACAATTTTTAATTTATGCTAGCTAAAGAAAACATTTTAAAATATTTTAAAATTTTGAACAGTTTTGGAGCCATTCCAAATCAAAATTATTAAATTAAATGTCTTGCACTTTTTACTAAAATATACCGCCTTTTCAAAAACCGCAAAGGTTAGCTATTGCTTGTTGCTTTATTTGTGTGGAATTATGTTATATTAGAATTTTAGGTATATTAATACGTGTGGGAAAAACTTTGGACTTTTTAAAGTTTTCATTTCGGAGAACTGCAGACACTTAATTTAAAAAAAAATGCATTAGAAATACGTTAAATTAATAAAAATAACCTTTAAACCTTTGACAAGAGAAGGTAACACACTACATTCATGTTACATACATGACAATATACACACATTAAATAAATATACACGCGCTAAAGTCAGTTGTCAAAATTAAAATAGATTTTTTATATCAATGGATTTTATTGTTTATTTTTATTGACTCCCGACAGGAGCAGACATTTGTGTGATGAGCATAGATATTTGTTTTTCTGGGTCTGGGTGTTTATTATGTAAGTAACTGTATTTATATATGTATTATTAGTGTTGTTAACTAACACCCATAGCACAAGCAAATATTTTGTCTACTTTGGGGTTAGATCGATTTGTGTAATTTTTCCAAGGAACTAATTCATCCGAGAATTTTCCAGCTATATTCTATTACTAGCTGTTGCCACCGCGGACTTAGTTTACTCCGCACAGCCCCTCCCCGTAGGTAATAGCTTGATAATATGTAGCCTATATGTTGACCCGACCTGTTAGTAATATTCATGCAAAATTTGAAGTAAATCCATGCAGTACGTTTTGAGTTTACCCCGGACATACACATAGACAAACAGACAAACAGACAAAAATTCTAAAAACTATATTTTTGGCTTCGATATCGATTGTAGATCACGCCCCAAGTATTATTTAAAAAAAAATATTCAATGTACAGTTTTGACTTTCCTACGATTTTATTATATGTATATAGATTATACTAGCTGACCTGTCAAACGTTGATTTGCCATACAAATTATTTGTATAAAATATTTTGGTGGGGTACTTGAGATGCGGGGCGGAGAGGGTTAATTGGAATAAAAATTATTCTATCTTTTAAGTTGGACCTAACAGTTTCTACAAATTTTAATTGGAATTGGTTCAGTAGTTTTGGTGTCTATCGCGGACAAACTACGTGACACGTAATTTATATAATATATATATCAAGCCCTAACATTATATATCAAGCCCTCTCTGCAAACAATAATTCGCTGAATCAAGACCATTTTGAGTAATAAAACAAGTATTGCATAGATAGCTATTGTTCTTCAGATAAGGAAAATTCTGTTATATTTTATTTGAATGTCCAACAAGCAGATTTATCTGCTGATGAAACAAATATCATCATACCGAAGTTGTGTGATGATGTATCACAACAGAACACTTGCGATATAGGTATGAGATGCATACCTAAACGCTCGAACTAACCGCAACTTACCGGTTTGTCCCTCGAAAATCAGGTAATGGGTGACAAACTCCACTGTCGCATTTGCCAAATTGAATTATTGTTTTTTGTGATTGGCAATACTTAAAAAAAAGCTAAGTAATATTGTCATCCTTTTCCTATTCTTCCCCTTCCTTGCAGGGCAGGGACAATATACATTATACCGACCAATCTAGGATTTGCTACCATTGATCAGTTTACGGTATGGATGACGATCACCATCGCCGCATTTTACTTACCTCTGACCTGGTTTTGCCACGTACAAAAATCTCACCAGCAGTCCAAAGTTTGGCGGTCGTTTATCAGCACACCGTGGTGCCTCAAATAAGCATGTAAAAAAAGTATCATCACGCCTGGTTCCCTTGTCCAAGTGTCTAAACCTTCGGTTTACTCTGCCTAACTCGAGACAGAGTAAACCGAAGGTTTAGCCTTTCCGACTTACCGCGATTCATCGGTTTGTAGATTGGCGAGATAAGTGATGATCCTAATCGCCACATTTACCGACATTTTAACTATCGACTATTTCTAGCCATAACCGGGACTGAGAGTTTTACGTTCTCATCCGAGGTACGGGAGTGGTAATAAATCATTCCGCCAGATTCCAAGCTGCGAAAATCTGATATTTTAGATTTTCGAGAAAAACCTCGAAAAAACCTCTACAACACCTTTCTCGGCCCAAGGATCGAGCCCGGAATCTCATGATCTGAGCCGATTAGGCTACCCCTAGACTACGAAGCAGTCACTTAAAGCTTTAACTAAGCATGTAAATCTTCAGTTTTCAATTCCGGTTATCGCAAGAAACAGGCAATGGTTGTTAATAGGTAAATGTGGCGCTAGGTATCTTTTTTCATCTCGTAACTGAAATAGTCATAAAAATTCATTCTGCCGAGCCTACGAGAGAACTGGTGTACTACCAGCAATTATCTAGCAGTATCTAGCAATTTCCAAAAACTGCCCATTTTGCTTAGTCGTGTGATAATGTAGCCTATATTACCTTACCTCTACGTCTCTAGGTCTCGCCGGGCCATGCTTACAGCTGCCGCAATAGCATCAGAGCTTGTCTCTATCGTGTTCAGTTTGAAGGGTAAGGTAAATCGTAAACTTGAAAAATGTGTGTGGCACAAGGATAGCAACGCACCATTGACATCTTTGGTATCTATAAGCAATGGTTATTTCTTTTCATCAGAAGAGCCATCTGCTTATTTGTTAGTTGATATAAAAAGTCCTTCAAAAGACCCGTAGGTGAATTTATTTTTAAATTGTTAAGTAGTTTTTAAGTTTATCCATTACAAACATACAGGCAATCGAAGATTTATTAATTTATCTAAATTTTGTACACATACATTTGCACGGTTAGACTTAACGCTCAAGAGCATGCTCTGGCAGTCAACCTCAAAAGAATACAGAGAAGGCGCAAGGGGTGCATAAAGAAAAAAGAAAAATTAGGAACTTGCTTAATTAAGTACATTAAGTACACAAATTAACTTAAAACAAAACTTACACAAAGAAAAACATATTTAATAATATTTATATTTATATATAACTAGCTGTTGCCAGCGACTTCGTCCGCGCGGACTTCGTTTACTCCGCACAGCACTTGGCCGCTAGGTAATAGCGTGATAATATGTAGCCTATATGTTGACCCGACCTCTTAGTAATATTCATGCAAAATTTGAAGTAAATCCATGCAGTACTTTTTGAGTTTACCCCGGACATACATACAGACAAACAGATAAACAGACAAACAGACAAAAATTCTAAAAACTATATTTTTGGCTTCGATATTGATTGTAGATCACGCCCCAAATATTCTTTTAAAAAAATATTCAATGTACAGTTTTGACTTTCCTACGATTTTATTATATGTAATAGATAAAATTATGTTAACACATACATATTGAATTGACATAAGGTTTTCCAAAGGTTTCCGCTTTATAATTTTTTTTACATCATAAGTTAGCAAACAAGCAGATGGGTCTCCTGATGGAAAAAGACAACCATCGCCTATAGACACCAAAGATGTTAATGGTGCGTTGCTATCTTGTGGCGAGGTCTAATGCCACATGCATAAGTTTACCGGCTACCTTATCCTCCAAACCGGAACACGACAGTAACAAGCACTGAAGCTATTGCGGCAGGAAAAGGTAAGGCGGTGGTAGCAGACCCGGACGAGACAATGTAGAACTCTACCACCTAGTAGCTACGATGTTAGTGACTCGTATAATCAATCGGTCGCCTTTTACGAACTGCCTGGCAGAACTGCAATTGGCCTATTCTTCAAATGAGCCCGGAACCAACACGGGGAGAAATATATAAAATATATGATATATAAATATATTGTAGATTTAATTATTTATAATGATTTATCTAAATGAATAGTAATGGCTACTGTAGGACAACGGTTAATGCGGTATTTATTGGTTTGGTCATGCATTTCAATTACGTTTTATAAGGGCGATTGATATCAAACTGCTCCTAATAAAACTAATGAATATTATTTAAGTGGTACTTTTAAATTATTACTTGAAGGCGGAATTATGACAAAATACTTATCAAATCCTACTGGTCCTATTAATCTATAATCTATATACATTATACATATAATAAAATCGTAGGAAAGTCAATGTATGTCCGGGGTAAACTCAAAAAGTACTGCATGGATTTACTTCAAATTTTGCATGAATATTACTAACAGGTCGGGTCAACATATAGGCTACATATTATCACGCTATCACCTATGGGGGAGGAGCTGTGCGGTGTAAACGAAGTGCGCGCGAACGAAGTCACGGGCAACAGCTAGTATTATTATAAATGCGAAAGTTTGGATGTTTAGATGGATGAATGGATGTTTGTTACTAAATCACGCATAAGCGGCTGAACCGATTTACATGAAATTGTACACACATGCCGATAATAACTTGGAATTAAGGCATTAAGGAGATTTTTTATCCCGAAAAAATAAACCGTATCCGTGGGATTCCCCGAAACCTTTGCAGGTGACTACAGAGTGCAGCTAGTATTATAAACGCAAAAATTTTTTTGGATGGATGGATGATTGTTACTCAATCACGCCAATACTACAGAACGAACACAGGTAGATAACCTGGGATAGCACAAAGGTTACTTTATCCCGGAGAAATGAGTTGTTCACGCGGGATTCACCAAAAACTTTTTAATACATCGGGCTGTACAGCGATGTTGTGTGTTATATTGTATAACGACAAACTTGTTATATTGGATATTGGATAAATAATTTTAAAATTGTGATCGAACCCCAAAGTAAGCAAATTATTATTTGCTTGTGTTATAAGTGTTAGTTACCGATACTAATACATAGAAATATTTTTATTTATATCATAAGATAGCAAACAAGCAGATGGGTCTCCTGGTGGAAAGAATCAACCATCGCCTATAGATACCAAAGAGGTTAATGGTATGTAACAGTATTTAAATACTTACATATATAAATACTGTTATATACATAATATTCACCCAGACCCAGAAATACAAATATCTATGCTCATCACACAAACGTTGTCCCTGTTGAGAATCGAACCCGAGCCCCATAGATTCGTAGTTAGGTTCGTTAACCAATCGTAGAACGGCGCGGGCAAACTGAATGTCTTTAAAAACATCAAAGAAAAATATCGACACCATTTGAACCTGTGACCCTCTCCCTAAAGCGGGGACGCTTTACCACTGAGATCATTGATATAAAAAAACCCAAGATGCACAGTCTCGAACAAAACTGACACTCAAAAGTGTCCCTAATTTCATTTAAATAGTTATATGACAAAAACATATATCTTTGCATATTCAACCTTAAGCGCAAGATTTATAGTTGATTTTACAAAGCTATGTACAAAAAGATATAAAATTGACAGCGTCGCGACCGACGCGATTCTATTTGAAATGAGTGCATAATTTTAAATTGTGCGCTCATTTTTGGAGGACGTTTTTGAAACAGTGATCGTGTATCTTGGGTTTTTATATCAATGACTGAGATAGTGTCAACAGGCTCGACGTGGCGAAATTCTTCTTTGCTATATGATCGATTCGGTCATCCTTATTTTTCTTTGTTGTTTTTAAAGTTTTTCAAGTTTTCCCAAGCACGGGGTGAGTGCTCTAACACAAAAATAAACTGAATGTCGCCTAAATAACGCGTCAAATCATCTTTATTAGTAGACCAGCTGACCCACGCAGCTTCGCCCGCGAGTAGATTAACATGTCAAGATAGCTTTTCATACCAATTTCATCCCCTATTTCAACCCTTTAAAGATTGATTTAAAAAAATAGCCTACATTTGAGCCTGACTCAACCTACTTCCATGCCAAATTTCATGAAAATCGGTCCAGCGGTTAGCCGTGAAAGCGTAACAGACGGACAGACAGACTTTCGCATTTATAATATTAAGTATGGATTATAGTAATTTATCACATAAATTTAAAAGTGTTCTTGATAATTTCAATATTAAATTATTGTTATGGTTTGTATTAACTACGTAGCTTACATTCTCACGTGACTGAGGAACAATAACTGAGGTGACATTTGTTTAGATTTCATCTGGTTATTGTTAAAATATTTCTTTTACGTTGGAAACATGTCATCTTGCTGCGAAATAGGGTTGCCAGATTCAAAATTAAAAAAGGATTGAGTCACTTTTTTAATGTATATGTCACTGTAAAATTGTAAATACCACTAGATTATAATGTATCGTAAAAATGTTATAAATAAACTGCTATTTTAACTAAATTCTAAAATTCCAGGTTTTTACTATTTTACGTTTACATGTACAAATAGATTCTGTTCTATTCGGTTTTTAACCGACGGAAAAACAGAAGTTATCAGTTTGAAATGTATGCGTGTAATATTGTTGGAATTGGATAATATTTAAGCATATTAATCTATTTATGCATCCAATCACGTGCACTAAATTTCGGAAATGTGTGTATGTTTATCCACGAATTTCTTGGGAATTAAAAGCGATATTGAGATAATTATTTTTAAATAAAATCGGTTTAGGTGTTTTTGAGATATGGGAGTTGACAGATATTGAAGTCTGTTTAATTTTTAAAATTACTATTATTTAATTTTTTTTCGTAAGAGTAAAGAGGTTGGCCAAATAAAATCGATTATATATATATATATATATATATATATATATATATATATATATATATATATATATATTTATATATATAAAGCTTTAAAGCCGTCACTGTAGACTTTCGGGGATCAATATATAGCTAAACATTGTAAAACACTGCAAATAATGACACGGATAATGGCGCTAATTACGACCTTACAGATTAATGTTGTACAACTTATTACATAATATAATACATTACTACTCGTATTGGTCAGAGCTTCCTTAAAAAATTGACCAGCTGTCTCCCAGCCAGGTGGTTTGTAACGAATGGCTTATATCGTGAGTGCTACGTATTTTTTATATCACCTATTAACCGCATCACCTTTTCCTACCCCAAAGTCTATAAACTTATGCATGTAGCAATTCTTTTACACCACACAAATAGTAACGCACCTTTAACATATCTGTTATCTATAAGCAAACGTTATCTCTTTCCGTCCACCACCATAGTGACTACAATTGTGACTACTAGGTGGTAGAGTAATCTTTATTCCTTGGGGTGAATTAATTTACTTATTCTGGCTCCAGGCACGGATATGATTCATCTTATTTATTCCTTTATTCCTTTGGTTCACTTCATCTTGTTTTAATTGCAGAGTATCATATTCATAAGCGTATCTTTAAATGAACGTTTCCTTATATATTTTTCTCACTTCCACCATTTACACAGTAATATATAATTAAGGTCGTTTTTTAAGTTGATTATCGCTTGTCGCATCTCACTCTTTCTCTCATTTTAATCGCAGCAAGCTCACTCCGTTACCATTTATGAGACGATAAGGATTTAAAGAAATAAATAAGTTTATCGTATCCGGGCCCGGAATCAGAATCTTTGATTCAGTACCTGCGGAGTGACACACCTCTAGCGTCAATGCTTGTCATTGTCGTATTCCGATTTGGAGGGTAAGGTAGTCATTAGATTTATTCATGTGGCATAGCCATCTTACCATATGGATAGCAAGTAGCAACTCACCATTAACATATTTGGTGTCTATAGGTGATGGTTTCTCTTTTCATTAGGAGAGCCATAGGTTTGTTTGATATCAAATGATATTACAAATATATATATATATATATATATATATATATATATATATGTATATATATATATATATATATATATATATATATATATATATATATATATATTGTTTACTATAAAAAGCTTCTTGTAATTTGAACAAAACGACACAAAACTAAAAAGTATTTCTTTGTGTGCTAAAGAGGTAGACGTTCTTATAAATTACTGGCATAATGCCAGGCATTTTTCACAGTTGCAACAATGCTTGAGAAAACTGTCGTTTGTTTAGCAGTCACAGACTGTTGAAAAATGTCGTTAAATTTTAGTGTGGTAGCTGACGTTCTGATTCTGATAGTATGATAGTCCCTCTACACAATGGACCATGATGGTCGACTTAAGGCATGCAAGTTAATGTGGAGGACATAAATTTCTGTGATGGGCCATCATGGACCATGATTGAGCGCAATCGCCCTAATCGCCCTGGTATCAGTACATCAAAGGAATGATGGCCCATGATTGCGTGCGCTTCCACACAATCGCCGATTAATCAGTACATAGTTGTCTCAAACGTACTGATTGTAAACTCTTTGATCGTCTCTGGTACATTCTAGATGGTGTAGACATTATGTAAATGATTATAAGAGCTAAGTAAAATATATCCGCAGCCGCGATCTCTCTCTCATCGCTATCCATTCTCATCCGTTGGTGATAAACGTCATAACATAACAGTAGACAGTAAACGAGCGTTCACGATTGTGTGGAGAGTTGCCCGATCATGGCGACGATGCTGGATGATCATTTGATGGGCTATCATGGCCCATTATTTAGAGGAGCTATAAGACGAGACTGGCAAACCTTAATATAAATTTGCAAATGCAAATGGATATTTCTGAATTTGATACCCATTTCAACCATGTCGCCAAATGAGTTTTTTTCATAGAAACGTAAACAAGCAGTCAGTTTTTTTGACGGATAGACACAACCATCACCTCTATATTTTTGATGTGTAAGATGTTAATTGTGCGTTTCTGTCCGTGTGGCGTAGATATTATGCCACATGCTTAATATGCTGACTATCTTACCCTCCAAGCCGACAATGTTAAGTATTGACACTATTGAGACAGGAAAAAGTCGATGGTTCAGTACCACTGACTTTCTCCTGGCGATAGGCGTAAAAATGCAAAAATATACCACGTTATAGTAGTCACTATGATAGTGACAGATTTTGCAAATCGTTCGTCGTTCATGAACGGTCTACTTAGAGAATCAATATTAAGAGCACTCTTTTTTGTGCAATAGGAAGAGTAAATAGAATGTAAATAGACTTTCTGGTTCAGCACTATTCATAGGTTTGTAAGTTGGCGAGAGTGGCTGTAATCCGCATCTTTCTTCCCTGATAATATTATCGCTCGGGTCCTGCAAATACTTGGACTGACAGTTTTGACAGTTTTATCTGAAGTATCAAGGGTGTCTTCACCATTGGAGTCTTGGCTATTATTACTTTGATAATCTGAAAAAACCTTAATCACACCTTTTCCTAGTACGGGAATCGATGCCTAGACCACATGATCTGAGCCAAATAAGGAATGTGACAAAATACAATTATCTTATAGATATTGATTTATCTTATGACCACTTCGTTAGTCAAGTGGTTAACGTAGGTTCGCTAATCGATTGGGCTCGGGTTCGACGATCGACAGGCACAAAAGGTGCATAGATGTTTGTATTTCTTGGTTTTGGTGTATATAATATATGTCTGCTACATATATTAATATCTTATCTATATCTTTGACTAATACCCATAACACAAGCAAATAATTTGCATATTTAGGGGTTAGGCCGATTAGTGTAATTTGTCCAGCGATCTTATTATTATTGTAATATTGTAACAGAAAACTAATTAAAATAAAAAAACAGGCTGAAGCTATTAAGTACAATCGTGTTTATTAATAGTTCTTATATCAATTTGTGCCATAATCTAATTAGTACGTGATTAGTAGGTACTATTACTCAATAATAAGTACTTGTGCGGTATCAATTGATTAATATTCTCAATGATAATATTTGTTACTCATATATTTATACTGTACTAGCTGCTGCGTGCAGCCAGCTGCATTATAAGATTTTTTGGTGAATCCCGCGGGATTGTCTAATTTTTCCGGGATAAAAAATAGCCTATGCGCTATTCCAGGTTATTACCTACCTGTGTGCCAAATTTCATTTAAATCCGTTCAGTGGTTTTTGAGTGATTGAGTAACAAACTTCCATTCAAACATCCATCTAAACATCCAAACTTTAACATTTATAAAAAAAAAAGTATCTTCACGCCCATATCCCCGAAGGGGTAAGCAGAGGTACAACATGTGCACCCACGATTAACCGAAGATACTTGGTCCCACAAATGTGATAGGTGGCAAGCCTATCGCCAACCGGGCACTTTCCAATCCCGGGCAACTTTGTGTTTCTCAGGAAACTGAAAAACACTTTTTTTTATGTGCCCGACCCGGGAATCGAACCCGGGACCTCAACTGGTCAATGACAACGCTGAACCACTAGATTTTATAATATATATTATAATATTTATATAGATAATAATATAAATAAAAACATTCACAGAACAATAATATCGTACATTTTACAAATTTTAGGATTTAAGAAGGATGCGCCATATTAAAGAATATACCAACTGGCACTACAAGGCATATCGTACAAGGCGAGAATTATCTCGTTCCATCTGAAGTAACCATCTGCTTGTTTGCTATACCTACTATAAAATTTGCCCCTTGTTGGCTCCTTTCGAAGCCCCTGACCGTGTCCCTGAAGTGAGCCCCTTTGAAGAATAGACCCCTTTTTTATATATTATTAGATAGCAAACAAGCAAATGGCTTTCCTGATTTAAAAAAGAAACCATCGCCTATAGACACCAAATATTATGGTTTTCTTTTCGTCGGGTGATTCATCGCATGTTCATTATTTAATGTTATAATTGAAACAAATATACTTTTACCAAGTGATAGTCAAATAGAGTGATGGGAATAACCTATGTGGTTAGCTGACCAACTGGCTAATAGTGGTGAACTTGAATGTTTAGCGACGTTCCATTTGCCTAACTGAACCGATATATTTCTATTCGTCAATAAATTTTAAATGCCTTCCTGCATCAGATCTTCGCTAAATGAAAATTGCACTACACGGGAAGTGCAGGGTATACTTAATTTCCGAATAAAATAAAGGGTTTTTAAAATCAGTTTATAAATCACCGAGTTCTGAGGTAACAAATATAAACAAAAAAAACATATAGCCCAATTGACAACTTTCTCCTTTTGGGAAGTCGGTTAAAAAACGGATACAATAATAATAGGCGCTAAACATAAGGAATCCTTATATATCCGTAAACTAATTTTTATACCTTTTTGTATCTATTAATCTATACTAATAAATATAATTAGAGTGTCTGTTTGTAATATTAAAATAACCGCTTTTTACTAAATGCATGTGGATATATACACGGTGCATTTACCAAAATATTTTTTTTTCTGTCTGTCCATTGTTCCGGCTAATCTCTGAAATGGCTGGACTGATTTTGACGGGACTTTCACTGGTATATAGCTGATATAACTAAGAGTAACTTAGGCTACTTTTATTTTAGAAAATGATTCGGCGTTTCATGAAAAGAAATAAAATTCGGTTCTAAGTCCATGCGGGTGAAGTCGCGGGCACATCTAGTATAATATAAAATAGAAAACAATTACAAAATGACACAAAGGTCGAACTTGATTCTAAAGTTTAGCTAAACAACTAAAGTTCTTCCATACAATAAAGTAAAAATATTTCAACAATCTTAAATAAAGTTAACACATTAACTTTATTTAAGATTGTTGAAATATTTACGCACAAAAAATATAAGTTAAGGACTTTTACCGCGTTCTTTTGAAATTAAAAAATATAGTTATTAAAAAAAATAAGGTAAAAATATTTCTGGTGCCAATCATGACTAGTAAATGAAAGTTGTGCTGTTTTTTTATATCATAAGATAGCAAACAAGCAGATGGGTCTCCTGATGGAAAGAGTCAGCCGCCGCCTATAGACACCACAGATGTTAATGGTGCGTTGCTATCTTGTGGTGAGGTCTAATGCCACATGCATAAGTCCACCGGCTACCTCACCCTCCAAACCGGAACACGACAGCGACAAGCACCGACGCTATAGCGGCAGGAATAGGTAAGGCGGTGATACCAGACCCGGGCGAGACAATACAGAACTCTACTACCTAGTAGCCACGATGGTAGTGACTCGATAGCCAATCGGTCGCCTTTTACGACCTGCCTGGTAGAACGGCAGTTGGCCTATTCTTCAAAGGAGGCCGGGACCAACACAGCTAATTATTTTAATTATTTTACTAAACAAATATAAAATGGGACAGAGTTCCTTAATCTAACTGCTTGCACAGGAAAAGTAAAAAATAATTAAGAATCTTTATATCTTGCCATATATATTGCCATATGATATTTATGAAGACAATCAACATGAAATATTTACATAAGATTCATGAGGAAAATCAACATGGATAATATTCACATGATACTTATGAAGAAAATCAACATGAAATATTTACATAAGATTTATGAAGAAAATCAACATGAAAATATTCACATGATATTAATGAAAAAAGTTAAAAATAAGCAAATACGCAATTAAAGGAGACGTGCAAAGTAATTCATAGTTTCTAGCGATAAATTAATGGGCGCAATTAATTCTCGGAAAGAACATTGTTTTGTTTGAGGCTATTTTTGTTTATACCACGCTCTTTATGTCTGTTTTGACGCTGTCCAGAGCGAATTAAGCTTGCATAGATGAAGTGTGTGGTTTAGACCTATTCTAATAAAACATTACGTTTAGATGAAAATCTTATATTGCGATGACTTTTAGAATGTCGTGATTCTCCTATGAAGAATACACTATCTACCTTTCTGCCAGGCAGTACGTAAAAGACGAACGACTTTAACTTATTCTTGTCACAGTAACGACAATTTTCGTTATTGTCGTGTTCAGGTACGGAGGGTAAGATAGCCGGTAAAATTATGCGTGTGGTACATTGGGCACACTAAAAGTTTTGCACTTTGAATTTCGAATGTTATATTTTTAAAACGTTGCAACCTTCTTAGTCATAAAAAAAAACAATTGGCGGGAAATGATTTGTCAATTTTTTATCACACCTTAAAGTTCTACGTACGCAAAGAAAATGGAATTAAGTCGAAAAGATTTTAGAGCAATGATTTTTTATGATTTTAAAAGTTCTCTTTCTCCGCAAGACTGTGCCTCTCGTCTTCAAAATGCTTTTGGGAGAGAAGTACCTTGTTGAGTACCGTGAGGCGATGGTTTGCTGAATTTGAGAGAGGTCGAGTTTCTTTACATGACGAATTTCGTGAAGGGCGGCCTTCAACTGCCGTCAACGAAAATAATATGGCTACTGTTAAGCGGTTAATTGAAGAAAACCCCCGGATTACCTATGAGACAATTCGAGGACTATTGGGGATTGGTATGAGAGAAATTCAGAAAATTTTACACGAAGAATTGAAAGTTCGGAAACTTTGTTGTCGTTGGATCCCTCACGAACTGACAGCGGAGCAGAAGCGGGTTCGCGTGAATTGGTGCTCACAAATGCTACTGAAATACGACCACGGACATTCTAATGCTGTTTATGACATTGTCACAGGAGACGAAACGTGAATTTATTATTTTGAACCCGAAAAAAAAACAGCAATCTTGTGAATGGGTGTTTGAAAATGAGAACATGCCAACAAAAGTGAGACAGGCGAGAAACGTTGGTAAAAAAATGATCGCGTTTTTTTTCTCAGCTACGGGTCCCATCTGTACAATTCCACTTGAAGATCAAAAGAGTTAATGCCGAGTGGTATTCTAAATTTGTTTACTCAGGGTGTTAGAAAAAGTTCGCGAAAGACGACCCAAAAGCCGCATTCACCTACACCATGATAACGCTTCTTCACACACGGCCAACAAAACAGTCATTTTTAGCTTCCGAAAAAGTACATCTCGTCACTCATCCTGCGCATAGCCCCGACCTAGCACCCTGTGATTTCTGTATTTTCCCCAAAAATGTTTTACTTACATTTACATTTTAAAAAAATGTTTAAAATGTAAAGTTTAAAATGTTAAAAATCCAGTAAAATATTACTTCGAATGTTCGAAACACTTTATGCTTTTTTTTATATTATAAAATAGCAAACAAGCAGATGGGTCTCCTGATGGAAAGAGTCAACCATCACCTATAAACACCAATGATGGTAATGGTGCGTTGCTATCTTGCGTCGAGGTCTAATGACACATGCATAAGTTACCTTACCCTCTGAACTGGAACACGACAGCGACTAGCACTGACGCTATTGCGGCTGGAATAGGTAGGTTGTGGTACCAACCCCGAGTAAGACAATCCAGAACTCTACCACCTATTAAAGTTTGAATGCTATTATGCTAGCATATAATTAATATGCATGTTACAGTAATTATATATTATGTATTTCTCTGTATTATGTAGTATCTTTGACTAACACCCATAACACAAGCAAATAATTTGCTTTCTTTGGGGTTCGATCGATTTGTATAATATGTCCAGCGATATTATTATCATTAATAATATAATGTATGTAAACTTAAATTGATATTTTAAAATTATTTACTCAATATCCAATATAACAAGTTTGCCGTTATAAAAATAACACACAACACGTTTTGTGTATACTAACTGCACCGTGCAGCTCGATGCATTATAAATTAAAAACCTCAAAGGTTAGATCAATTTGTGTAATTTATTCGTGTTATGTGTATATTGTGTATGATGAATGCAATATATGAACTACCTTTATAAAAAACAATATTGTAAATAATGAAGAGTAAAAAAAACCATCTTTACCAAACAAAAACCATCAAACACCATAAAAAACCTTTAAAACCATCCTTCTTTGTTGTTCAACGCACCATTAACAACTTTGGTGTCTATAGGCGATGGTTGACTCTTACCATCAGGAGACCCATCTGCTTGTTTGCTATCTTATTATATAAAAAAATGGTAATAAATACAACAGCAACATCAGAAACATGAATATAATATTATCTTTCAGTTGCGCAACACTAGTGTTACATAAGTTCAATGGTGACAATTTTCAGATTAAAACTTTCATTTCTTTTCGTGATTGCAACAAAGACGAGCACGAGATTTCACAACAGTGAAAACCTTATTTGTCACTAATTTCGGCGTCAATTTATGTAACTCTTAAAGTATGGTGTTTAAAGAATTATTTACTAGAAGGAGTCGTTTTTAAATTCATTCCGTTATTTATTTATATTTACATTCTGGGTGGCGGTGATCACAACTTTTTTTAAGGCTGAATCCGCACTTCCTTCAAGTATAACGGGGTAGTGGCAAACATTAACGTTAATATCAGACAGGTAGAGTGCTACAATGGCATTGACTTACTAATATAGTAAGTCAATGTACAATGGGGCAAATATTTTACCACAACTGTTATCTAACACTTGCAAGTTTTTTACATAGATTTAGCATGGTGCCACTGTCTTTTTTATTACGGTAATAAGATTTATATGCTTTTTATATACAAGCAATGGCCCAGTGGTCGAAATTTGACCATAATTCTATAATTCCATTTTACCATAGACTAAACAATAAAATCTCTTTCGAGTTTGACAACAGACTATAGCTGCGAAGAAAATATTACACATGTGTGTATATTATCATGTATATTTCATACGAGGGTGGATTGAATAGTACTCGGCCTAACACTGATCAATTCAATTCTAAAAATCAAATCTACGCATATTATTTAGTTCAGTTCAGAGTAGTCAATTGTGAGAAGTTCGAAACGTGTGCAATAATTTGTTGTGATTTTATACATTTTTTAACAAAACAATCGGACATACTTTCTGCAAATGGAGCAAATTGAGCAGCGTGCCGTCATTAAGTACCTCCATAAGAAGGGGCTATCACCGAAAGCCATTCATGATGATGTGGTCAGTACATTAAAAGATTCTGCTCTGTCTTAGTCATCCGTCAAAAAATGGATAGCAGAATTCAAGCGTGGCAGAAAGAGTGTGAAAGATGAACCCCGATCTGTAAGGCCTTCGACGTCCACTAGTGACGAAAATATTAATAAAAATACTTGATTTAATTAATTGGATACCGCAGATTAAAAATTAGAGAGATAGCCGAGATTATAGGCATCTCTTATGAACGAACTCAGAATATCATAGTGAACGAATTGGGTTTCCACAAAGTGTCTGCGAGGTGGATTCCGCGACTGCTTTCAGTTGTTACAGTTCACGTGACTGAGTTGAAGTTGAAGAATTGAGTGAGTTATTTGAAGTCGATGCAGATGATTTTTTGAATCGTTTTGTTACAATGGACGAAACATAGATTCATAACTGTACGAACTGTTCGTAAAGGGTTAGAAACAAAACAACAATCAAAACAGTGGAGGAGACCTAGTTCACCATCTCCCAAAAAGGCTAAGGCACTTTTGTCGGTAAACAAGATAATGGCTTCAGTATTCTGGGACTCGAAGGGTGTGATTATGATTGATTATCTTGAAAGAGGTCAGACTATAAACTCTGATTACTACTGTGTCTTACTATGTCATTTACGAGAGGAAATAAAAGAAAATTGTCCAGGAATGCTCAGGAGAAAAGTTCTGTTTCATCAAGATAAGCCCGTGTTCACATGTCTGTGCAATCAATGGCTGAAATCCACAATTGTGGCTTTGAACTACTCGTATTACCGCATCCGCTTTATTCACCTGATCTGACACCGTCAGACTTCTTTCTGTTCCCTTACCTAAAAAACACTTGGGAGGTCAAAGATTTTCGACAAACGACGAATTCAAAACAACAGTAGACGCATATTTTGACTCTAAGGAGGAATCATTTTTTTTTCAACGTTCTAAATGCTTTGAATGGGAGATGACAAAAGTGCATAGAACTTGATGGTGATTATGTAGAAAAATAAAAATGTAACTAATTTAGTATGTGTTTATTTTCGTGGTTAGACCGAATACTTTTCAATCCACCCTCGTATGAATGTAGTACCTGTAATGTTAGGTTTTATTAATTAAAAGTACATCCAATGCGTAATTTTTAAAAAAATATTAGGTATCTGTCCTCCTTAATGTAAACTTTAACTGTGCCTTTCAGTTTCCACCGTTTGTGTAATTGTCTTAAAAAGGGGTGCATTTTTTTTGCTTTACGTATAAATATTATAGATAACTCTTGGTTTCATTTTAAGTGTCTATATTGCAACGTTTTGTGAAACATTTTGCATATTTGGGAATATGTACATGAAGTGTATTCGAAGGCGACTGTACGGCATAAATTAATCAAAGCTTTCAAGATTTAGCAAGATTTAAGATCAGTACCGTCTTCATTATTTAGAATTTCAACACAAAAACCTTTTGTTTACGAGATCCTTCATCGCACAAAGATATTTTAACCCTACTAACGTCAACGATCTAAAACTGAATTTACAATGTAAGTATAACGAAATGTTCTGCGTATAAATTACTCTGTACCTACGCGTGAACAATTAAAATCGACTTGATTATTTGTTCAAGACAGAAAAAGAACGAATGAGTTCTGCTCAGTAACAATTTTTATTTTTGCAAATGGTTGAAGTGTTTATGAAGTTTATTTTGTAGACTATTATATTTATTAGTAAAATATATTAAATTTTTATTGTTAATAAATAATAATATGATTATTATGTATTGATTACCTCATTAGTCTGAGATCAGAAGGATATGGGTTCGATTGCAGTGTCGGCTCAATTGCGTTCTTCTACATAAAAAAACTCTAAACACTCGGAGGCTTGTAGTATGTAGCATAGATCACATGTATACTAATAGACACGCTATTGGGAAGGAAAAGTGTCGCCGCGCATACGATCAAACGCTCCTCTCACTGTCAAAAATGTCATACATTTGTAGATATATTATATCGTGAAAAATAGAAATAAACCATGTTATACTGTTTTATCGCACCGCATAAGACGACAAGGTTTAAAAAAGTAATTTTATTTCATCGGTAAGTAGTATAATTCTGTATTTCTGTGTGTAATTGCAAGCTACACTGACAAACTAAGAAATTGTCTTGAAAGGCCTATTCATTTAATCCGTGCTTGTAGTGATATATTCCTCCCTCCCTGCTTCAAAAAAAAGACAATGCTCTGGTCGTGGTTATCGCTAACATCAACTGATAATTTTAATGTTTCTTTTATTATTTTGAAGATCTAATTCAGGGTTCCAAATACGTACAGAATATATATTGTTGCAATTTTATTGAGTTTAAATTTTTACCCCGAAAACGCACTTTTCTCGAAGGAATCCGACAAATTTAACTTTAATTTAACGACTATTTTAACTTTAATTAGGCAGCGAGTTATAGTTTCCAGTTAGTGCTACAGTAAATAGGCCTTGTATTATTACTCGTGTGACACGGTTATATAATTCATGAACTAAGCTTAACTCTGCCAAGCGACATAAACCCGAGAAGCATTAATAATTACAATGCTACAGAGTATAATTACCTCGCTGGAGAGTATCGAATTGCATTCTTCTCGCATTTACCAGCATAATATGAGAACATGGTGAATAAATTACTTCTTACAATGAGGAACGGCACGTTAAGTCAGCGTCACGATCTTACTATTGTTTCAACCCTGGGCACGGTTATTAAAAGGATTACAAATCCATTTGTTTGATGGTGCTATGGAAAAATATGTTTTTATAGATTGAGTGTTTGAGTGTTTTGAGTTCCTAGTGTTGGATTGATCAGTGAACATCCTAAGCA
The DNA here is from genome assembly GCA_036924255.1 of Apodemia mormo. Classification (NCBI taxonomy): domain Eukaryota; kingdom Metazoa; phylum Arthropoda; class Insecta; order Lepidoptera; family Riodinidae; genus Apodemia; species Apodemia mormo. The sequence continues at coordinate 11,509,977 of JAUPFN010000009.1, read as the reverse complement.
GGGCTTAAAACCGATTCAAATAAATCCGTTTCTATAGCTTTGGGATCGTCCATTAATCACGTGAGGCTCGAAAGGGGAACTCCAGGGGTTAAAAAAATATCACGAAACATCACAAGGGGTTGGAGAGTTGCAGTGAGATATCACGTGTATTTATTTTTTTCGTTGAATACGCAAATCCAACCGAAAAGCGCCGCGTGACTTTGGTATAATCAAAGGTTAATAGAACTTTATTTTGAAAAAATATTTTTTCAAAATTAAATTTAAATATACTTACTTTTAAACTTTTATTAAGAGAAAATATTGCAAAACAAACAGGTTGTTTTTACCAAAAAAAATACTTGATTTGGGTTAGAGAGTAGTCTAAAACATCACCACGTATCACCAGGGAGTAGGGTTTTTAAAAAGTTACTGAAAAACTTTCACGTGATTAATGGACGACCCTTTTTTATTGGTTTTACATATTTAGTGTATTTTGCTACTAGGAGAGCCCAGAATTGAGTGCGTTACAGCCCTTGTCCTTTACATAACTTTCCCTACAAATCGTAATGAAAATGATAAGCACTGATAGTAATGCAACTATTTGGCAGAGTTTAGTATCTTATCTACTTATTAATATCTACCGTTACAGCGTCATTAAATCGTTTTTCATTTTTAGAGGTCAAGGCAAACAGTAGGTAAATTTGTGCTTACCTCATAAATATCCCGGTGATATCCGGACAAATCCGGTTGAGACCAGATTATAAGAGCTTAGTCTGGACTCCCCCCGGATTTAATTTAAGACCGGATTTTTTGTAATGTCATTGCCACTTTGCTTCATAACAAATCATACATTATTAATTACATTGCATGATAGTCAAAAAAACCAAAATTTTGAATGATTTTGAAAAAACAAGTTTAAAAAAAATTGAATTAAACAAAATTCGGCTATAACTTAGTATAGTTTCATTTTCATGGAAAGGTTGGTTTTTCCTTACAGAAATCAGGATTGTTCATGCTTGCAACATTTTTTCGATTTCAAGCTTTGCTAAACCTATGGGAACGCATATGGCAACTTGGGTGACAGTGACCTCTATTCATCAGAATAGCTCTCGGCTTGTTTACTATCTTTTGATATACTCGTAAATATAACATGGAAAGTGTATTGCGAAAGATTTGGTTTTGGTTGCGAAAGATTGGAAATGTTTTTGTTTACGACCTCAATGCTTGTTTTCACATCACAGAAAATAAAGAGTTGACTCAGTCCAACTATTTATTTTCCGTGATGAAATCATTAAAATTAAACTGTTAAACTATATGACCGCGAGCAGTTTCAAAACACTAACAAATGTAAAAGCATTTAAACACTGTGACGTCAAAAACGTCGCATATGTGGGCGGAGTTTCAACACTCACAGATTATCACGTGGCAAAACGTAATTATAAATTATATTAAACAAACTCACTTGTTCAATAAATACCAACCGTTCTACTATTGTAATAAAGTCTATTTAGGACAATTGTTGAGTTTATAACAAAGTCTATTTCGTTTTTACTGAAACTTTGCAGCTGTTTAAATTGGTGACGTTATAATTTTTTGTTTTATACTTATAAAGAAAAAAAATACTAGATTTAAATTAAGAATAAAATAAATGAAAAGTTAACAACTATACTCAGAAACGTTTAATCATAATGTAAGGTTCGTTACTGGGGAATAACTCAAATAATAATTAAAAGTTTCTGAGTGAGAGTACAAAATTCATACGATAACAAAGAGACAACATCCAATAAGTCAAGTATTTGCGTCGGCTACTGAAAGCAAATATGCAAAATAGGCAACATAAAAATGACGTCACTACCCTTTTAATGCATATATGCAAGTGTGCCTACCATGGATTAAATGGATACGCCTTTTAAGACAATTTCTTAGTTTGTCAGTGTAGCTTCTAACTACATACAGAAATACAGATTGATACTAAATACTTACCAATGAAATAAAATCATTTGAAGTGTAATTTTTAAACCTTGTCATCTCATTCGGTACGATAAAACAGTTTTCACACAACATAATATTATCTACAAATGTATGAAATTTTTGATAGTAATAGGAGAGTTTGCACAGCGACACGTTTCCTTTCCAATGGCGTGTCTATTAGTATTCATGTGGTCTGTGGTACCTACCGTCTACGTCAACCTCCAAAACAGGACAAGATTGAATATCTTGTCCTGTTTTGGAGGTAGACGTGACGTAGACGGCAACCAAAACTGTCTACCCATCCACATAGAGTGGAGTCAAACCGTTCTGCCAGGCAGGTCGTAAAAGGCGACCGATTGGCTATGCGAGTCACTACCATCGTGGCTACTAGGTGGTAGAGTTCTGCATTGTCTTGCTCGGGTCTGGTACCACCGCTTTACCTATTTCCTGCCGCAATAGCGTCAGTGCTTGTCGCTGTCGTGTTCCAGTTTGGAGTGTAAGGTAGCCGGTAAACTTATACATGTAGCATAAGACCTCGCCACAAGATAGCAACACATCATTAACATCTTTGACGTCTATAGGCGATGGTTGACTTATTTTATCAGGAGACCCATCTGCTTGTTTGCTATCTTATGATATAAAAAAAAGTATGAAAGTTAAGCATGTCGCTATCATCGGAACTTCTAGGCAGCAGAGGTCTGCAGGTCTCATCCGGATTTTGTATATATGTCACTATCTCTTTTCTATATTACAGCAATCTGATTGTCTGCTATCCAATGCTATAAAATATAAATATCTATAAAAATATTTTTAAGTCTACCGTTAAAATTCACACGCCCTTGATGTACGGTTTTTGATATATTCAACGCGGTCAAGGATCATCCAGTTTTGGATGGATCGATGAGAGAATATATACGTCACGATGCTTACCGTACCTTTGACAAGTTTCTTAGAACTTATCGACGGTAAAATCGTTACAAGCGAAGTACTTTATGTCATGTGCACAAATATGACATTTATGAAAAACTTAAAGTAATCTCATATGATGTGTAACTTCTAGTATCTTAGCGATGATGTTGGTATAATCTTATAGCCAACTCTACCATCGCGCGCATTTATTGGTTAATTCTAATTGCGTGTTCTTATTAGTCAATTCAAATAGCGCGCGCTTTCCCAGCTTCCTGTTGTACAATTCTGACGTATTTGACGAAATCTCTAACGCACAGATTGCAGTAAAGTTAGAAGTTAGCTGTTTTACTGAGATCGTAGCTTAATCGTAGTTGCAAAAAATGCATCTCTGTATATTCCGTAAGGAAAATAAACTTGACATTATTATTTATTTATTTCAACTTATAAGAATTATGAGACCCAGCAGTTACTCGTGACTTGCTCGTGAGACAAAAATCATTACTTCCCCTTTGCTCAGTCGGGTAAAAAATTAGCTTAATTCACTTCTGGATGATGTATGTAGCTTTTTGAAGGTAAAAGAATTTTTAAAATTGGTAGATTTTGAGTTAAATCGTAACATACAAACAAACAAAAAATCAATTTTTTCTCTTTCCAAATTAGTTTAAATTAGCTGACCCATGCAGCTTCGCTTGCAAATAGATTAAGTTGTCGATACAGTTTTATATAAAAACATACATTTGCTGATATTGCCATTTAGGGGTATAAATAAAAATAAGTTGTGTTTGACCCTGGATTTTCAATTATCTTAATGTCATATTTCATCAAAATCAGTTTAGTTGTTTAGTCGTAAGAGCATAAGAGAAAGACAGCAGACAGACATTCGCATTTATAATAGGAGTATGGATATAAGTTGATAATCGATATACCGTGTATACATGAGTACCTAGTATCAGATGTAACTTTAAATCACGTTAATATGACACGTGACCTAGAGACGTCCCTGTCTCATGAGTGTACTGTGTACGCCACACTCAGGGTTAGTGACAGAATTCATTAGAGTAGCCTCGAATACATGTAGTGTAATGATTATACTACATGACGTTTTATATAACAAATTTAAATGTGAATATGTTCGTGTGTTGTACGGCAGTACGTGTTGTTATGTATCTGCTAATTTATATACAGTCATACAATAGAATAAAAATAGCAAGCAGATGCAGAAAGTCGTCACTTAACATCAAAGATGCTAACAGTAATCATTGTGGCGGGAAATTTATAATACACTAGCGATCGCCCTCTGGTCGAAATTCGAACATAGACTAAACAATAAAATCTCTTTTAAAGTTTGGCAACAGAGTTTAGCCGTAAAGAAAATAGTAAACATGGGTTTATATCATCGTGTATGTCACATGAATGTTGTATGTAATGTTTATTTTTATTAATTTAATGTATTTCTCTTGCGTATAACTTAAAAATAAAAAACATGGCGGTTCTCTGCAATGTATACCTTAACTGTGCCAAATTTCAAATTTCCACTATTCGCGTAATTGTCATAAAAAGTAGTAAAATTGTCATAAGTTGCTTCACGTATTAAAACATAGATAATACAGATTGACAGCTTTCAAATAAGACAGCACAGATTATGTATTAGTTATTATTATCGTGAACGAAAGTAACAAGCAACGTCGATACTCGTATTTCAAGATATTTCTAAGTATTGATACGGGCCTCTTTTTGAAAAAAAAGATCAACTGCCTTACTGTTAGGCAACTCGTAAAAGGCAAGAGATATACAATACGTTTCACTTACATTATGACTACTGGCTAGGTGGTAGAGATCTGCAACATATTTACGGAATAGGTATATAGGCCTTACCTATTCCTGCTATAGCGTCAGTGTTCGCCACTGTCTCGTTCTGGTATAAGGATCCTTTAATAAAAGATAACGTATCCGATAAACGTATGAATGTGGCAATCCAACGGATAGCAAGTAGGAACCGACCATTGGTGGCACCAAATATGGGTGGTGGCACCACTCATATTTGGTGCCATCATTAACATATTTGCTGTTTATGCAGGGTTATTTTTAAAAGTCCAGCCAAATTTTCAGAGGCTGTTCAGAATCGATAATATGTTCGATTTATGTAATAAAAATAAAATTACATTTTTTTACCGACACAGAAAACACAACGCATGGATATAATTTCAATTACGCAAAATTCAGCGAATTTGGTAGTATCGTTCGTCACTAATGTCATGGTAATGTTATCTATAATATACAGTGCTAATGTCGAGCGCGGCTCGTGTAGTGTCCTCCGCACCCGCATATACCTACCACACGGCCGTAACACGGCGGCCGATTAACACGACTATGTGCATCCAATTCTTAAATTTAGTTATACATTTTTAAATGAATATTTTTATATTATCTTGCAATACTTTTACAATGATAATTAAAACACAATTTCAATTCAATATTTAGTTTTTAATTATAGTTATAAGAGAACCATCTGTTTGTTTGCAATCATATGATATGAAATATACAACATTGCGGCAGAAACATAATAAATATCATGAGGCATGCACCAAACTTAGATGCTACATTGCTGGACTCTACCAACAAGATATTTGTTTGTAAATTACGACGGGCTTGGCAGAAAGGCAAGATTATATTCCTTAAAATAGGCATGAAAATACGAGCGAATTAATAGTATGTAATAATATGTATTTATTATATTGTGGCATCTAATAATATAACATCAAAAGACATCAATATGACAGACGACCTAGAAATGTCCCTGTCTGTTCAGTATATGTCGTTCAGGGTCAATTCTGGATACATTTGACGGTCTCGGTTGTATGAACGTTGTTTATACTTTAAAACCGTACATTTTAGTTTCCATTGTAGACACACAGGTTCCATTAAACATACAGTAATCTATGCTATTCCATAATAATTATTATCCATGCTAATTGTATAATGTATATCTATATTAATATTATAAATGCGAAAGTTTTATCGAAATCGGTTGAGTAGTTTGGGAGTCCATCGCGGACAAAGAACGTGACACGTAAATTATAGTATACTAGCTGTTGCCAGCGACTTCGTCCGCGCGGACTTCATTTACTCTGCACAGCACCTCCCCCGTAGGTGATAGTGTGATAACATGTGGCCTATATGTTGACCCGACCTGTTAGTAATATTCATGCAAAATTTGAAGTAAATCCATGCAGTACTTTTTAAGTTCACCCCGGACATACATACAGACAAACAAATAAACAGACAAACAGACAAAAATTCTAAAAACTATATTTTTGGCTTCGATATCGATTGTAGATCACACCCCAAGTATTCTTTTAAAAAAATATTCATTGTACATTTTTGACTTTCCTACGATTTTATTATATGAAATAGATTACATTACGTGACAACTAAAGCCCAACCAATGCCGTTGAGCCTTTTAGCGTTATTAACATAGTCGTATATTCAAAACATTGATATAAAAAACCCAAGATACACAATCAGTGTGTCAAAAACGTCCTCCAAAAATTAGTGCACAATTTTAAATTGTGCACTCATTTCAAATAGAATCGCGTCGGCCGCGTCACTGTCTATTTTATTTATTTTCGAACATTGCTTTGTAAAAACAACTATAAGTCTTGCATTTAAGGTTGGATATGCAAAGACATATGTTTTTGCCATATCTATAACAACTTAAAAGAAATTAGGGACACTTTTGAGTGTCAGTTTTGTTCGGGACTGTGCATCTAGGGTTTTTTATATCAATGATTCAAACCCATTAATATTAAGTAGAATGTTAATGAACATCTATGGATTTTCGTCACTCGGTTACGTTTCGACTGATTTGCATGAAATTGGATACGTTATCAATTCAATTTTCAATATTTTTTAGTAAAAACTAGCTGACACGGCAAACGTTGTTTTGCCATACACATTAGGAATACATAGCGGACAAACAATGTGACACGTAATTTATATAAGTATACGGGATTATCCTTCCAGGCAGCCGAAAGGTCATTGAACTTTATATGGTGGTTAAGTATTCTTAAATTTTCTAATTTTCTGCGCAATTTTCTTAATATTTTATAAGAACCTTCTCCTGACAATTACAAACACAACAAAAAAGAATTAGCGAAATCGGTCCAGCCATTCACGCGTGATGTCGTGACCACAGAAAATAGGGTTTTTTATTCACTTTTTTCAATTCAATAGGGTTTTTTAGACATTTGTTTCACTTATTGAATATCATGTTTATGTCAAAGATAAATTAATACTAAATTTAAATAAATATGTCAAAAGTAATAGCAATAAAAATAAAAATAAATATAGATAGATATTCAAAATGACTAAATCAGTTTTTTATTGTGACCATTACTACGGATCGGGACTTTTTGAACAAGCAAAATGCTCAACCAGAGTTTATAAATATTTTGTACTAGCTGAGCCCGCGACTTTGTCCGCTTGGAAAAATTTAAAAAAAACAGTAGCAGTCGTGGGACTGCCGATAGAAGTGAAAACGGAACTATTAAGTTGAGAGTAATTAAAACTATGTAACTATATAAAGCGTCCAACGCGCACATAATACAGTCAGAAATAGTCGATGTATTAGTGTATACGTGTACACAGGCTACTGCGCGTGCGCTAGTCTGGCTCTCCATAGCTATAGATATACTATTATCATTAGCATGTCGGTGACGCGTACCGAGGATTTTACCCTCTACCAAAACGCTCAACGCGCCTAAAGAAGTTTTCACTTCAAAAAAAAATAACCTAAGTTACTCCGTATCACATCAGCTCTCTGCCAGTGAAAGTCCCGTCAAAATCAATCCAGCCGTTCCAGAGATTAGCCGAAACAAACAGACAGATAGACAGACAGACAAAAATTGTAAAAAAATATATTTTGGTATATGTATCGTGTATACATCCACATGCATTTAGTAAAAAGCTGTTATTTTAATATTACAAACAGACACTCCAATTTTATTTATTTGTACAGATTTATAATACAAAATATTTATAAAATATCGCCTCTGTGGTCTAGTGGTCCAGCGTTGGCGTTGACCACATGAGGTCCCGAGTTCGATTCCCGGGCCGGGCACATAAAAAAAGTGTTTTTCCAGTTTTCTGAGAAACACAAAGTTGCCCGGGATTGAAAAGTGCCCGGTTGGCGATAGGCTTGCCACCTATCACATTGTGGGACCAAGTATCTTCGATTAATCGTGGGTGCACTTGTTGTACCTCTGCCTACGCTTTCGGGGATATGGGCGTGAAGATACTTTTTTTATATTTATAAAATATTTATAGTAAATATTTTGTAGAAATATACATGGATAAATGTTTTTAAGCTTTACTTCGAGGCAATATCCAACAGCAGTTTATCCAGGGTTGCCGATATCTTTCTTGTTTTTGTTTCGATTACATAAATCTATTACTACAATGTTGTCACTATGACAAACAATTTCCATTATGTTATTCCAATCTGTAATCTAGTATTGCATCATTATTATTATTGCACTGATATTTATAAAATTACTACTCCGATAAAAACGTGAATGCAGCCGTTTTTTATTATTTAGCACTGCTATTTTTATAATAGTAACTTATCTAAATCATTTTGTTTGAATAACAACATATCTATTGGATTGATGTAGGTCATCTGACAAACAAATATTATCTGATTTTCTTCCTCATAATATTTATTTATAATTAGTATAAATTTTCCGTACAGTATATGAATAAACAAATTAATTTCCTTCCAGAAATTTTCCGATAACATGAGTGGTTTGTTATTTTTCCATATGCAACAAAGTAGCTGTAGCTTATTTTTTTTTTCCTTTTTTTATATCATAAGATAGCAAACAAGCAGATGGGTCTCCTGATGGAAAGAGTCAACCATCGCCTATAGATACCAAAGATGTTAATGGTGCGTTGCTATCTTGTGGCGAGGTCTAATGCCACATGCATAAGTTTGCCGGCTACCTTACCCTCCAAACCGGAACACGACAGCGACAAGCACTGACGCTATTGCGGCAGGAATAAGTAAGGCGGTGGTACCAGACCCGGGCGAGACAATGCAGAACTCTACCACCTAGTAGCCACGATGGTAGTGACTCGATAGCCAATCGGTCGCCTTTTACGACCTGCCTGGCAGAACGGCAGTTGGCCTATTCTACAAAGGAGGCCGGGACCAACACGGCGGAACTTATGCAGAATTCTTATGATTGTAGCACTATGCTATTAGTGCACCTATGATAAGTCAATAGTGTTAGGCCTCACGATGTGAGAGATTTGAGGAACATTCTGTCATTTTTACTCTGTCAAGTTATTCATGAATACCACGGGAAAAACTTTTTTCCGGGATAAAAAGTATTCTATGTGATATTCCAGGTTATCATCTATATGTGTGCCAAATTTAATCCAAATTTAGCCGTTTTGAGTGAAAGAGTAACAAACATCCATCAATACAAACTGTCGCATTTATAATATAAATAGGATTAGTAGGACTATTAGGAAATAGGCAATGATATTCACTATTAGAATATCATTGGAAGTAGGATATTAAGATATTTCTTTGATATTTATTTTGTGGTAAAAAACCTCAGTACCAATTACTCGATTGATTTAATGTTCGATGAACCATACCGCATTTGACCGACCTATAATGGCCGTTGCTTGATGCTTTCGATCACCGGTAGTGACAGTTATTCATGTTCATCCATAATACAACCTGGGACCTCACGTCCTGAGTCGAACAGGCTAAATTCATATTATTAACAAGCTAAAATTAATAGTTAGAAAGGATGGAGCATTGCTATTAGTTTTCAGCATTTTTTTGTGTCTATAAGCGATAGTTGTCTCTTTTCATCAGAAGAGCCATCAACTTATTTGCTATCTTAGGATATAAAAGAAAATACCAAAATACCAGATATTTAAAAAACAAGATTTGGAATAAAAGGAAGTATACGGATACAAATAAATTGACAGATATAAGAGCATGGATGCGGAATAAACAAACTAATAAATAAAGAAACAGGAAGGATTCAAAAAATTTTATCAGTACCGTGTAATAAATATTTAAAGTGGTTTTTTAACTTACAGATGTGAATTTTAACGTAACACATCTACATTAAGAAAAATATATGGTGTCTATAGGCGATGGTTTCTTGACAGTTGAAGATTGAAATTGGCAATTTGTGAAAAAAACGTGTTTTCAACCAACTTTTCCAAAAGGACGTAGCTAACAATTCGTCTAAATCTTTTTTACGTATATTATACTATACTCGAAGACGCTTGAATTTGGAAAATTCTTTTTTGTTTTTAACGGGTATACTTCCCAGCCGATATCATTTAATTTGGTGAAGATTTTCCCCCTTGTTGGTTCGATTTCTTCCGTTTAGGACCGGGCTCCTTTGAAAAATAGACCAACTACCGTTCTGCCAGGCAGGTCTTAAGAAGGGACCGATTGGCTATACATGTCACTACCATTGTAACTACTAGGTGGTAGAATTCTGCAACGTCTCGCCCGGGTATTTGGTACCACCGCTTTAGCGTCAGGAATAGCGTCAAGCATTGACGCTATTCCTGCCGCAATAGCGTCAATGCTTATCATTGTCATGATCCGGTTTGGGCGTAAGAAACAGGTAGACTTATGCATGTGGCACTGTTATCCCAGCACACGGCAACGCAACATTAACATCTTCGATGTCTACAGGTGATGGTTCCCGTTCTATATATAATATAAAAAAAGGATCTCGTATAGGATTCCGGATATACAGGAAAATGAAAGTTGGTTGTACACTTTAATAAAACTTTAACCATAAGTTTCTCTGTAAGTTTACTACTGTAATTCTTCTCCCTCAAGACGGTATACGATAAAGACATACTTAGCATTCAATTCTGAGCAAATTATCCTGTCAAATTCACTTTACGATCATAATTTTAGCATAAAAACGAGAACACAGTTTAAACGACCGTTTTATTTAAAACTAAACTCGTCCATATATTGAGGGCATAGATACTACGCAGATACTAGACGTTTTGAACGTATTATGATTTACTACGACAGATATGATCATTATTCATGAAAAGTATTACATATAACTCTTCAAAAATTATTCAAAAACAGACCTTAATTCTTTTAACCAAAGTTAATTATTATTTGAGTGTAAATTAAAAACCGTCAAATGTGGTTATGACACGATGATTTTGCGTTCGGTACAAGTAAAATGCTTCAGAAATGGGTACAAACAATCCATGTGAAAAACGTTCGAGACTTAATAGCTATTAATTAAATGATGATAAATAATGATTTTCTTATGCGGTTCAACTCATAAGGTCAGAAAAACACGTAGATTGTTTTTTACAGGACGTTTTTGCGCTTGGTAATTGTGAAATTCTTTAGCAATACCTTCAATCTATATAATAAAAATTTATCGAAACTTCATAGTCAACTATTGAGCCTTTGCTGCTCAAGTCGGAACTCACAAAGGCAGACAAAAGAACAATATACATTTTTTCACGACGATTTTGGGCTCTTCTTCAGAAATCCATATAATAAACTATCCAGACACTAAATGGTTTAGTGGTTTAAGCCTATGTAGCTCAGATCATAAGGTCAAGTAAATGTGTTATTGAGGCTTTTTAAGTTTATCCTCGAAAATCGTAATCTCAGTAGCAGATCAGAATATACTTAGCACTGGATTGTTGATACTCCGTGCCTAGAACAAGCAAGTAGGGCTGTAAGTTCCGGGTGTCGCAAAAAAAGTGTGTGCGTAATCTTTACGCGCGATTGAACTAATACTTTTTTCTTTTTAATTAAGTCCGTTATTACCACTCACCTTTATAAAATAATTGATTTTTTTAACTGTAAATATTGTTATTATACTACTGACCTATTACAAATAATGTTTCGGGGAACAGATTTTTGTATTTTAAAAGTAAAAAGTGACAGTTACCTATAATAAATGTTATTTCCGTCTGAAAAAATCTGAGTTACACTCAAGTTGCGCCAAAAGAAGTTTTACTTCAATAACAAGCGTTTCCCCCAGGGTTAGTCCAGGCTTTTTTGAAGAATAGGCCAATTGCCGTTCTGCCTGGCAGGTGTAAGAGGTGACCGATTGGCTATGCGAGTCATAGTCATCATGGCTACTAGGTGGTAGGGTTCTGCATTGTCTCACCCGGATTTGATACTACCGTCGCAATAGCGTCAGTGCTTGTCACTGTCGTGTTCCGGTTTAGAGGGTAACGTATTTGGTGTCTATATGCGACGGTTGACTCTTTCCATCAGGAGGCCCATTTGCTTGTTTGCTACCTTATGATATATAAAAAAGTAGTTATCAGGCTGCAAAAATGTAAGATCGGGATCACCCCACCTCACCAACTGACAAACCGTAGAGAACCGAAACGACACAGAGTTTTTATTTCGTGCCCGTGCTCCGTTCGTTGCGTTGTTCGTATACATTGATGGGCTGAAACGGTAGTGATGAGGTATGGCGTACGTCCAAATAACGCAAACATTGGCTTTCGAAGGTAACTTTAATATGTCTGCGGCCTATAAACTTAAAACACGCAGTAAAAGATAGGAAAACAAGCTCGCGGAAAATTTTATTATTTTAATTTTCAGGAAGTAAATAAAAGTTGGTGTTATAGTACGACTATTTTATAAGCTCGACATTAATATTCATCTTCCTGTAAATCTACAATTTTAGTAGCTATTTAATAGCATATATTTTGACAATTCACATATTTCTCCCGTGAAACAGCTTTGCTGTGTTTCGGAGAGAAGGGCAAAACAGGCAGTGTAATTACTGGCAGCGAGACTTAACATCTTATGTCTCAGGATAGGCAACACATAAATGAGTTACCTGGGCTAGTTCCAGGTAAAACAGTTTATGTTTATTGGCGACGTTGACCACTTACCATCAGGTGGCACGTCTGCCAGTTTGCCTATCCAAGTAACAAAAAAAGATTTCAAGACGGTTCATTATCTATATTTCTATATTATATATTATATATAATATATTATGATATTATAAATGCGAAAGTTTGGATGTTTGGATGGATATTTGTTACTCAATCACGCAAAAACTACTAAACGGATTTGAATGAAATTCGGCACATAGGTAGATGATAACCTGGAATAGCAAATAGGCTACTTTTTATCCCGGAAAAATTAGGTGACCCCCGGGATTCACCAAAAACTTTTATAATGTAGCGGGCTGCACGCTGCAGCTAGTATCTCATATAATAAATCTCTATTTTTAGCAACTCTTGATAAAAATACTCATTTTGCTGAAATGTAAGTCTCTGATCTTTTTGTGCCGTCATCACCTGTTATTTTTTAAAATATTTCGGTTATTTTCTTTACTGTCGCGACTGTAATAAGATCATTTTTAAAATCAGAGCTAGTAATAAATAAAAATGAAATATTGCCCATAAACGCATCACTCGATACTCATTAATTTAACCGTTCCCTTTCTTTCTTTACATGTTTACAATAGTCAAATAAAGGAGCTAGAGAAGGAAAAGTCTCGAAATTTGCTTGGTAATTTGGGAAATTCTGGAAAAGCCAAAAACGTTTATATATGTAGGTTATCAAAAAGATAAAATTAAAAGAAAGTAACTTATTTTTTTAAAAGATAGCAAAAAAGCAGATAGCTCTCCTGATGGAAAGAGAAACCATTGGCTATAGACACCAAAGATGATAGTAGTGCGTCGCTATCCATATGGCGGGATAGTAATGCTAAATGCATAAGTTTGTATATTGGTTTGACTTGAATAAAATAAAATGGAAGCACATCGAACGTTAAGAAATGTGTCAGGTGAGTAAATTACACCTATTCTGTTTGATATTCTAAACTATAATTTAAATGTATTACGGTACTTACTTCTAGTTTATTTGATGTTAACGTCGAACATAAAATATTCAATTACGATCAATAGTGTAGGCAGCCATTTGCTAATACTCGTAAAACTTGAAATTTATCCAAACTAAATTCTAATTTCAACCACAAAGCACTGGCAGCAATCTGTCTACAGGTTTTGAGAGCAACTCGTACCCGTAATAAATATTTAAATTAGGTTGCACGTGTTTGAAAGGGCTCAATGCAGTCTGGGTTAACTTTGACGTCATCCCCAAGCTTTACCAATTTTAATAGAACCCTAAATTTAAACCAGTAATGCAGCTTTATACAAATACTCGATATCGATTTACAAACTCCTTAATCCCTTATACTTTATATCGTCTGTATTTTGTTTCGCATTTCATAATCACTTTTGTCATCACACATCACTCACATGGTAAAGATCCGCAAACGATTCGTTCGGATTTGCAACCACCACCTTAACAATTCCTGGCTCAATAACACCAATATTTATCATTATCGTGTTCTGGTTCGGAGAGTAAGGTAGACGTTGGACTTATGGAAGTGGTATTAACACCCCCCCCCCCCCACGGATTGCAACACACTTAACATCTTTAACATCTACAGGCGACGTTGTATCTTTTTATCAGGAGAGCCATCTGCTTGTTTATTATCTAACTTTCAGCCTCACATCAGTTGATATTTTATAAGCAGTATCAGGATCAAAACTCAGTTCATCATACGATTTATTATTAGCATCATTAGAATTTGGACGCATCTCTTACAAAAATAAAGATAAAAATAGTACTGCACGTATTTGAAAGGGCTCACTGCAGTCTAGGTTAAGTTTTACGTCACGCCTAGCTTTGCCAACTTTTATGTAACGCTAATCATAGGTTAACGATACAACAGTAACGTAACTCCATACAAACACAATAACATCGATGATGTTTGATATCTATGACTTTTGTGCTTTTAGGAGAATATCATGTTGTAACAGAGTTTTAAAATGGTTTCAATGTGTTTGAAAAGGCTTGCTGCAGTCTGTATACTAAGTTTTTAACATCATACCCAATTTTTGCATATGTTCAAAAAGGCTAGCTACTGCTCAGGTTAAGTTTGAAAACATCCCCAAACTGCCAAATTTTATAATAACCTAGTCTAGTAAATGTTTACGAATACTGGTTATTAACGCATTTCTGCGGTTGAGAAAAAATACATATAATTTGTGATTGTATGGATACATTTGGTTGTATTGCACGTGTTTGATAGGGCTCACTGCACTCTGGGATAACTTTGACGAAATACCTAAACTATGTGATTTTTTTATGTAATCTTAATAAAAGAATATTTGTATTCCCTCGTCTTGTCTGGGCTCCTTTGACGAATAGGCCAACTGCCATTCTGCCAGGCAGGTCGCAAAAGGCGACCGATTGGCTATGCGAGTCACTACCATCGTGGCTACTAGTTGGTAGAATTGTGCACCGTCTCGCACGGGTATTGTACCACTGCCTTACATACTCTTGTCGCAAAAGCTTCAGTGTATGTCACTATCGTGTCCCATTTTGGAGGATAATATAGCTGGTAAACTTACGCATGTGGCATCAATACGCCTCCACACGGATAACAACCTACAATTTACATTTCTGGTGTCTATAGGCACAGTATACTGGAGACTAGCAGTAGTCAATATACATACATGTGATATTCGAACAACACACACATAGACACCTCTCACGAACGCGATATCTTGGAATGGTTCGGGACAGTTTGTTCCGCACCAGTCCAAGATACTGCGTCCTTGAGAGGTGTCTATGTGTGCTATGCTCGAATATTACTTGTATGTAACATTGACTTCTGTTAGTCTCTAAGTATTCAGTGCTATAGGTGATGGTTGTCTCTTTACATCAGTCAAGCCATCTGCTTGTTTGCTATCTTATGATGTAAAAAGTAATAACACAGCTTCATACTCAGTATTGATGCAACTACTGTTTTGGGTACAATTCGTACACTAATAAAGATTTAAATTGGGTTGCACGTGTTTGAAAGGGCTCGCTGCCGTCTGGGTTAACTTTGACGTCATTCTCAACCTTTGCCAACATTTGTATAGTGCTAATTATAGAATAATTATTCTATTAATAAAATTACCTATGATATTCTGACTGCCATTTCATTTCACTGTTTTTCAAACGTCATCTGTAAGTGTCACCTATTATATTAATACGTGAAGGAAAAACTTTTGGCCGCTTTTTAAGACAATTGGGCGAATGATGGAATATGAAATTTGGTACAGATAAAGTTTACGTTGTGGAGGAGAATGAATTTCGGCCACAGGCGATCGCTAGTATACATAAAAGTAAAAGCGCAAGACACAAGCTGTAATTTTGTTCAAACATGTTAATTAGACGTAAATTTAAACATAAAGAGCTAGATTTCTTTACATCATAACATAGCAAACAAGAAGATAGCTCCCCTGAGGGAAAGACACCTATCGCCTATATGATACCAAATATGTTAATAGTATGTTGCTATTCGTGTGGCAGGATGGTAGTGCCACATGCACGAGCTTACCTCCCGAACCGGAACACGACACTGAAAACACGCTATTGCGGCAGGAATAGGTAAGGCGGTGGTACCAGATACGGGCGAGACAACGTAGAACTCTACCACCTAGTAGCCACGATGGTAGTCACGATGGTAGTGACACTGGACACATTAGGTTAATAGTTCACCTTTATCAAACTACAAGGGGTTTGGACCAATACGGTATATCGAATTTTTAAATACAGTAAATTGACACGTCTAGTGTTGTCAGGTATTATCGAAAACAAAATAATGAAGTTAAAAATATTCCGATTCGATTCATATTTTATATATAAAATGTTGCGCGTGTTTATAATGTGTCTTATAAGACACGCGCGATATCTCGAGTTGCATCGGTTGGCTATATACGATCTCTTTAACGATGTTTACTTTATATATTACTGATAGTCTCGGTTGCATAAATCACGAACTCGACAGCATTGCATAATCGCTACTGCAACACTACTAAATAATCTTATTATTGTTAAAATTAGAATGTTTGTTACGTGTTGTTGCTACTTTTGAAGACGAAATTAACTGCCTTCCTGCAACACGCCTCATAACAGATGATTGTTTTTTATCGCAGTAAAACTTCGGCAATGAGCGTGTTCTGAGATAACTAATTCAAAACCGGAGCATGTATCCCCCTGGGGCTATCCGGCTTTTACCCTGTATATATATATATATATATATATATATATATATATATATATATATATATATATATATATATATATATAATATGTTAGAGCAGAATATGTCACGTCGGCTATATTTACCGCGCTAGTAGTTATTTAGTCCTTGCTCTCGATCACATTATATTTAGTGACAGTATAGAGCACCCCTTTGACGTCAATGCTGACATTTGGATACCGTAGTCTAATGATGCACATAAAACATTATCTTTACTAATTATTGCTTGTGATCTTGTAGTTAGCCTATTCTGTCCTTATCATGTAGTTACGCGTTACTCGAAATAGAAAAAGTCTTATTAAAGTTTTGTAACACTTCATTAAGTCTTTCAATACTTTCTTTTAGAAATTTAGACATTTCTAAGAGAAGTTCGGTATCATCTAAAATGAATATCTCAATATTAACTTAAAGACTAGTATGTGTTAACATTAGCGTTACTCAGATGAGCCGTAAAGAATTTGAAAAATAGATCACCTATCATTCTGCCAGGTTGTCAACCGATTAGCCAATCGTGTCACCATCGTAACTAATAGGTGGTAGAGTTACTTATTTCTGCCGCAACATCATCGGTACTTGTCACTGTCGTGTGCCGGCTTAAAGGGTAAGTGCCGCCGCCGCATTTTACCGAGCTGATAACGATTATCAAATATTTATAGGATGACATGGGACTGATGTTTACATTTACCATCCGCCATACTATATAAATTTTGGATTTTCGAGAAACACCTTGAACAAAGACTCAATAAATCCCTTTTTATTTAGACCCGGGAATTGAATTAAGGATCTAATTTTAATTCAGAAATGGTCCTCTGAGAAGCTGAAATAGGTGATCAAATTTGTATTCAATATTATATGGACGTGTTACTATACTTGATATTCGTGGCTGACGCTGATCGGATCAGCTAGTTTTACATAAATTAATACATATTACAACATGACTGCATGTTAAAACGCTTCGTTATCCAGGTTGGGCAAAAGTGTTAAAGTTTTTTCGATAAAAATTTAGGAAAACTACAATAAAAATGTTGTCCAACTCGAAGATCGAACCTGGGCCCTCATGATCTGAGCCGATAGGCTAGCCTGGTAGAACACAAGGCAAATTTCAATTAATGAGAGAAAATTTCTGTTTACTGATGGTTTGCCAAAATATAAGCGTCAAACGTGTCTGACTTTGATCTGGATTCTGGACCATTAAAGATTTATGACTGTTGTTTAATTTAAATAGGTCTCAGTTTATGCAAGCTTCAAACACCATAGCGGAAACAAAGCGGTTTTGATGAAACGCTTTAAAGACAGTTCGAACATTTGTTTATTAACAAATTTCGTTTATCCAACTTCAGCGTAGCCAAAACAGAGTACCTATCATGTATTGAAGTCGTACTAGCAATCGCATTGTGGTCAAAATTCGACCAAACACTAAACAATAAAATCTCTTTTAAGTTTAACAGGCGATTTTAACAGACTTAAGCCGTAAAGAAAATAGTGTTTCGAATAATCTAGAAACGTGAAGAGTTAGAACGCTGGCGAGATCTAGAAATAAAAGAAAGAGATAGCTGCTCGTATTGACAAACAAATAGTTGACCGTTAACCGAATAGCTATGCCATAATGGACTTTGTGGTATAACGCATAAGGTTGAAAATAACATGTACTAAGACTTGTTTGTTTATCATAACTTGTTTACAATAATTGTTAATGTTTACGAGATGATTGCCGAATATTCGCGATTGTTGTCTAACTTTACCTCGGGTATAAATAGAGATGTGTTGACAAATAGAAGGTAGTTTATATACAGTGATCGAAAGCGATAGTACAAGCGACCAGTGCGAAGCGAAGTGACCAGTTTAAGTGAATACGAATTGTTTTCTTTAAACGTAGTCGGTTAAGTCTAGTGCTAGTGCAGTGAGTGTGACCAGTGTATAGTGTATTTACGTATTACATTTTGTTGTTTGTGTACTTGTGTTGTAAATGCACGGTTTAATATAAATGACGTTTTCTTGCAAATTACGAACCCGAAGTACGTAACAATAGTATACATGTGTTTATATTATCATTTATGTCACATGAATGTAGTGTGTGCGATGTTTAATTTTATAAATTTAATGTATTTCTTATGCAATTATTAAAATATTAAAATAAAAAAAATCCTGCAGTCCTCTACAATGTAAACTTTAACTATGCCAAGTTTCATACTTTACCCTTTGCGTAATTATATAAAGAGATTCAAAGTTTTCATTCCACGTATCTAATATGTATATATATGTATATATATATATATATATATATATATATATATATATATATATATATATATATATATATACTAGCTGACCCGGCAAACGTTGTTTTGCCATATAAATTATTGAATTAAAAGATAGGGGTTAATCGTAGAGAGTTGAAAATTGAGTTGTATAAATTTTTAATACTGTATCATAAAAAATAAAAACAAAAAATTTTATCTATAAAATAAAATATTTAGGGGTGGACTACCTTTAGCATTTAGGGGTATGAAAAATAGATGTTGGCCGATTCTCAGACCTACTCAATATGCTCACAAAGTTTCATGAGAATCGGTCAAGCCGTTTCGGAGGAGTACGGGAACGAACATTGTGACACGAGAATTTTATATATAAGATATATATAGAGATAAATGTCTATTGGTATTTATGTCAATTCCTATACCTCGTTATAATGGTCAAACTGATATTTTTTAATGTGTTATATTTACTTTATGTTATTCCAATGCCATTTTGAATAGATCTACTGACTTACTGCTAGACATCTCGCAAAAGGCGAGAAAAGGCTAGCAATATATCGTAACTACTGCATAAGTAGTAGAATTATGCAATGTCTCAACGGGGTTCGGTACCACCGCCTTACTTATTTCTGCCGCAATGGTGCTTGTCGCTGTCGTATACTGGTTTGAAGGGTAAGGTACTACATGAATAGCAAAGCACTTTTAATATCTTTGGTGTTTATAGGCTATGGTTTTCTATTTCTATCTCGAAAAACTTCTATTTGATTGCTGCTCTTTGAAATGAATAAAAGTGATCACGTTCCTTACTATTTAAGTTAAAGGTGACAAGGCTTAATGTATCAATACCAAAATCACTAAGTGGTATATATATTTTTTTTATTATCGATAGGTAAGCGCTTGACCTCGATCTCGCCTGATGGTAAGCTAAGATGAGGCCTAAGATGAAACGCGCTTCTCTAGAAGGTACCTGTTCACTCTTCTCTTGAAGATCCCCAGATTGTACTCATCTAGATATATTACTAGATATCTTTGTGTTACATGACTATTTATCACTCTCTTGTCTAATTTATTGATAGTAACGCACCATTTACATCTGTGGTATCCATAGGCAATAGATTATCTTTCCATCAGGAGAGCCTTCTACTTGTTGGCTATCTAATGATATAAAAAATACAATACCACCTGGCATTCTGTGAGGTAGTTTGTAAAAAGCGAACGATTGACGAAATTTGATACTACTATGTGACTACTAAATAGTAGAGTAGTTGACTACGTCTTATTCGGGAATACTATTTCTACCGCAATAGCGTTAGTGTTTGTTGCTCTCTTGTCCTGATTTGGAAGGTTAGCTAGGCGGTTAACATGTGTTTTTTTGTATCGTAGAATAACAAACAAATGGCTCATCTGAGTGCTAAGTGTGAGTTTTTCTTTTCGCATTCGATTGTGAGCGCGTTTGGAGTTTACTAGGAATTTGTATGTGATTTGTACAGCGCCACCTAGTGGTAAACGTGAGAAACCAGTTTACCACTAGGTGGCGCTGTACAAATCACATACAAATTCCTAGTAAACTCGAGACGCGCTCACGATCGAATGCGAAAAGAAAAACTCACACGTAGCACTCTGATACCATTAGAAAACCGGGGCCTATAGCTAGCAAATATGTTATCCGTGTTGTGGGATAGTAATAATACTAAAGTTTATTGATTATATCTTATTCTCCAAATCGGAACACGATAATGACAAATTCGACGCTTTTGTGGCACGAATAGGTAACTCTCGGGCGAGACATTGTTGAATAGGTAGTTTATATAGTTTATACTTTCCATCGTCGGCACTTGGTGAAACTGCATCATGTTGATTCTTTGATATAAACACTTGTGTAGTATAACACACAATAATAATAAACGCAAAAGAATCAACAAGTTGAACTCTACCATCTAGTAATATGGCATTACCACCCCACCTTTTCTAATGAACTGTTTGGTGCCTTTCTATGATAATTATTTCTTTCTACCATCTGTTTGCTATCCTATGTATATAAAAATTAGGTAGTAATCTCGTATTAAACCAAAAGAGCCGTCTGTTGTTTTGTAATATATACTACTAAAACATAAATAAACAGTTTAAAGCGGTTGAAGATAGGAAGTAATATAGGTAGGTCGCCTAAATGCGTCAGATGATACGAAGAAATAAACGTGAAGACCGCTTTAGTAAGTCGTTGAACCCAGACGGCCCGAACATCAAACAGGTGAACAAACCCTCAAGATTTAATCATTGCAACGGTATATTTAATAACCCCTTTTTTTCTAAAACGTACAGTCGAAAATATATAAAACGATCAGACCAGCGCAGCTTCGCCCGCTAGAATATTAACATATCATCAATGTAAGAAATGCAATACAATTTCTCCTATTTCGGCCCCTTAGGAGTTGTTTTTTGAAAGAACCTAAGCCTTTGTATGACCCCGTCTCTTCAACTATCCTTAACAATGTCATCAAAATAGGTTCAGCGACTTAGTCTCGAAAGTTTAACAGACAGACAGACTTTTTTTATATATCATATAGAAACAGAAACCATCAACTATAGACACCAAAGATTTTAATTGTGTATTGTTATCCGTGTCGCGAGATGGCAATGTCACAGCTATAAGTCTACCGACTACTTTACCTTCCAAACCGGAACACCAAAATGACAAGTATTGACGCTATTACATCAGGAATAGGTAAGGCGTTGGTACGACGACGACATCGAGTCGTCGCTTCGCGGAATTCTACCACCTAGTAACCACGATATTAGTGACACGTATAGTCAATCGGTCGCCTTTTACGACCTGCCTGGCAGAACGACAAGAAGCCCGGAACAAAACGGAGACTTTCGCAATTATATTAGTAAGTATATATAGTACTAGCTGATCCGCGCAGCTTAGTCCGCGAGCGAGAGAGTCAAATAGAAAAACAAACAGACCCACGACACATGAAAAGGGTGTTTATTCATACGAGTATGTTTGACCACCTTGATGTCTGTGGTCCTTAGACTGCAATTAGTTTAGAGTTATAGTTTTTAGGGTTCAGTGCCTAAATGAGATTAAACAGAACTCTATAAAATGTCTCTGATACCTGTCTGTCTATTAGATATCTACCTTACCTGATTTTTTTACAGAATGCTCGTCACTGTGGCTGCAATCACAACTAATGAAATTGTAAAAATATTAGATACCAGAATAGTTCCCATTAAGATAATAACTTTTTTGTATGCGTTGCTATCCTAATGGTAGGGTCTTAATGCCGCATTCATATGTTTGCCGGCTACCTTACCCTATTAATTAGAACACGATGGTAACAAGCACTGACGTTATTGCAACAGGAAAATGTAAGGCGGTGGTACAAAACCCGGGCGAGACAATGCAGAAATCTACCACATAGTAACCACTGTGGTTGTGACTCACAAAGCCAATCGTTTGTCTCTTACAAACTGCCTGGCAGAAAGGCAGATGGTCTATTTTTCAATAAGGACCAGACCAACACAGGTTAAAATCTCACTTAAATTCGCTCGGACCGGATCGGATCGGCTCCAACTCAGAATTGATCGGTTTTTATGATTTGTTTGTTTCACAAGCCGGTATTAAATATAAGGAAATCGACCGAAGGTCAAATGTTTGCACACGACATTATGGTAGAATATGATAGTAATTTAATTTACTTTTAATAACTATAGTGACACCCATATTCTTACAAATAAATATTTTTTCATCTTTATTTTTCATTTTCAAGCTCTTTATTTTCTGTAAAAGAGTTACGACCGTTTATTGAGATATCGTATAAAGTATCCCATCCTACGTACGAGTACTACTTCTGTGAAAATAAAAACGTAATAAATATTACGCTAGCATTACACAACGTCTTCGTATCAGACGAGATGATTTATTGAGATGAAGTTTATAGGCCATTACGGATGTTATCAATAAATAATATTACTTCCTTTTATACTCAAAACAAAAATAAATTTGAAGCCGTGCAGTCTGATGAGTTCAGTTTTTAAAAAACAACGCTCTGAATAAAATCCACAATTCTGAGAACATGCGGAATGGGTTCATCGCATTACCTACTTTATATAAAACTCAAGGAAAGATGTACAAACAGAGAAATAATTACAACGTGCCCTGGTATTTTTTTTTACATTACCAGATAGGAAACGAACAGATAAGGGGGAGTCCACAAATTACGTGAGATGTTTAAGGGGGAGAGGGGGTCGGGTCAAATCTCATCTAATCTTACGTTGGAGAGAGGGGGGGGGGGGTCTCGGCAAATATCACGCAATCTTTTTTCTGATTGAAACAAAAAAAAATATACTATTTTGGTCCATTATCCAGATTGTACATGCTTTAATCTTAAACGTAATCGTAATACGATTAAGGTCACTCATTAATTCGTTCGAAAGAAAATAATTTCATTCATGCCTCAACGTTATACAGTCTTAACTAGTCGTAAATAAAAGCACGAAGCAATTTTTTTTTTCTTTTTACAATAACAATCCAGGCTGTAGTGTTCGTTTCTTCTGAAAATGTTACGGTTTTGGAGTGAGACGTGCATTGAGTACAAAAGTTGTGTGCTTTTGTGCTTTTTTATATCATTTGATCACAAACAAGTAGCTTGTTCTCCTTAAGGAAAGAAAAACAATCGCCTATAGACATCAAATAGTGCGTTGTTATCCGTGTGGCGATGGCAGTGCCACATGCATAAGTTCATAAACTCAAAAACTACAGGACCGATTTTAAAAATCTTTTTACCATTAGAAAGATACACTATCCAGAAGTGAAATATGCTACTTTTTTACCCAACTAAGCAGAAGGAAATTATAATTTAGAGTCACACGAACGAAAACACGAGTAACTGCTAGTTATCTATTACTTGAAAACACTAAAGACCGATTTTTGCAATTTGTAATACTTTGATAGCATGTTCATCGATGCTTATAAACATCATAGATAGCACGAACAGGCAAGATGATAAATATCGATCTTTCCGACCATTGCGGAACAAAAATCAGTAACTGCGCGATCCGGATAGGAACCTTTTGTTTATGCCTACAGCCTCATGGCATAATGACATGACTTCATGATGTATGCTAGATCAGGGTTTTTTAAAAGTGGGGTACGCGTACCCCTACGGGTGCAACAGTTATAGGGGGTACGCGATATATACGTGAATGTACATAACAATTGCTGCTTAGTTTATTTAGGAGTTAAGTAATCAAAATTAAATCGTTGCACTTGAGTGTGTATGTCAATTTGTGCCTAAACAACCTCAGTTCTCAAACAATTGATAGATTTTTTCTTTAATGTTTGCATTTCTTTATAATTTAAATATATTTTCCGTTCTATCTACAATTTGTTTCGTTAGGGTTTCGCCGCTGTTTTGAGAAACTAATGAGGATACATTGAGATATTAGTTTGAGAAACTCTGAATTATACAAACGAAGCCGTTATAGCACTTATCTAATTACTCAAAGGGAAATTGATTTGACGTTACGTTACTGCATTAACAACACGCAGCTTAAACAACTACATACATATGCACGCAAACACATTCACAAACTCGCATATGTATGTACTGTATACATCTAAGCTATACCCACCACTTAACTTTACACTTTGATTTTAATTTCACTTTGACTATCCCGACATTATAATTTGTAACCCAAGTGTAAATCGATTGAAAGAAGCAAGTATTTTTATGTATTAGATAAAACAACTGGAGAGTTTGAGATAAAATTCGACATACAGATAGCTATTACAATTTGAAAATGCGTCGAATAAAAAACAAGGGAAAATTCATTATTTAGCTTGAATTAATCCGAGTTCCTCCTCCTAATGCTAAATACCATTACTCTCGGTTTATAATTTCGGTCATTGTCACAGATCACATGAATACTAACCATGGTCGTTGTACATCACCTTTATCATCTTTGTCTACATTCAAGACACACATAAATCTGTAGACACGCTGTCTGAAGATCAAAGAATATATTTATGAAATTACCAGCCAGGACTACATATTTTTTTCTTTCTAAGAATTAACTGAATGAGTTCATTGCGTTCAATCTACATTAAATTCGAAGAAAAATATTAGAAATGTCCTCGTGTTTAAATATAAAAAGAACATTTAAAATCAACTCGCATAGCCAAGAACATACTTTTATTTATAACATAATAGCCAAAATACTTACGACTTCGTTCACGTGGACCAAAATCATTATTTCCTTTTGCTATTATATTATATTAGAATATAATATAGCTACTAATATAATAATATTATTTGTTACATAAAAACGACGCGACTAGTAGAGTAATATGTTTTTTTAATATCATCATAAGATTGAAAAGAAGCAGATTGCTCTGAAATCAGCAATCAGAACTACTTAATTCAATAAATCTTTTTACAAGTTATTTAACGCGTTTCGGAAACGCGGCCTTTCTTGATGGGAAGAGACAATTACTGCCTACAGACACTAAAGTCACCTGTATAAGTTCAAACCGGAACACGACAATGACAAACATTTGCGCTATTACGGCAAGAATAGGTACTGACTGAATAACTCTACCACCTAGTAGCCACGACGGTAGGCACTCGCATAGCCAACGGTTCGCCTCTTACCAACTGCTTGCTAGAACAGTAGATGGTCTATTTTCAAAGGGGACCCTGACCAACCGAAGTAAATTAAATGCAAAAACATTCTTAAGTAGATTTGGCTATATTTATAATTTACCTTTATATTTAAATAAACTGTTAATAATTATTAAATAAAAATAAAGAATTAATTTAAATCACTACCTTTCACTAGTTACTTATTGTCTCCATGTGTTTCCGTCTTTTACGCAATTCCAATGCAATAAATTTGATAAATTGATGGTTAAGTATATAAATTGGGTTTGTTTGCAAAAGCTTGTCATTGTTGCTCTTCCTGAGAACAGTGGGACAGATTGTCAGACAGCCTGAGAGCGAAATAATCAAGCCCAACAATAGGTCACATGATTAGTTACCTTACACATAAAGTATTCCTAAAGATGCCGTAAAAATCGAAACATTTTGGCGATATAAACTAGATAAAAAGTGTTGTGTGAAAAATAGCACGTCTACATTTCATCATAAATATGAAGCCTTGCGCTCATGTTAGTCTAGTAGCAATCTATTTATCTGTATATCAATACAAGAAGCAAAAACTTTGTGCTCCAA
This sequence comes from Apodemia mormo, assembly GCA_036924255.1. Classification (NCBI taxonomy): domain Eukaryota; kingdom Metazoa; phylum Arthropoda; class Insecta; order Lepidoptera; family Riodinidae; genus Apodemia; species Apodemia mormo. Next base: position 11,483,472 of record JAUPFN010000009.1, on the reverse strand, counting down.
TTTAAGACAATTACGCGCACGGTCGAGTAAAAAATTTAGCATAGTCAAAGTTTACATTACGGAGCAGTGTAGGGACCTAATATTTTAAAATAATATACATAAAAAAATACATTATTTTAAACTAGCTGTGCCCGCAACTTCGGCCGCGTGGAAAATAATCTAAAATTAAAGTAGCCTAAGTTACTCTTTATTCCATTGGTTTAAAAGATAGTCCCGGCGTTTTATCCGCATAGTTCTCGTTCCCGTGGGATTTTTTGGGATAAAAACTATCCAATGTCCTTTTTCATGTATCAAACTATCCTTGTACCAAATTTCATCCAAATCAAATAAACCCCTGAATGGTTTAGGCGTGAAGAAGAGACAGACAGACAGAGTTACTTTCGAATTTATAATATTAGTATGGATTAGAAATACATTAAATTAATAAAAAAATACACAACACATACTAAATTCATGATAATAGCGGTACTATTATCATGAATTTAGTATGTGTTATGTATTTTTTTTATACCGACCGAAGGATCGAATTTCGACCACAGGGCGATCGCTAGTTAATTTAAATGTGTAATTAAAATTATGAATCATGAGTCAATGATCTAATATAATATATAAGATCTTAATATATTTACATGATACTCAGACGCATAAATAATATATCACCAATAAGAGATCGAACAAAAATGCACTGTTTTCAACCGCCAGTTTCTAGACAAATAAGGAATTTAAATGACATCTTAGATACTCGTAGGATCGGCCTCAAACCGGAACTCGACTATTACAAATAATTACATTAGTTACCTATAAAATTATGTGTTTGTAAACCCAAATGTATGTTTTGAAACCCAAATAGATTATCATACGTGAGAATATATTGCAGTTTCAATATTACATACCCTCGGGTCGTTTCAAATTGATAACCTCGTTTCTGAAATCAGTCAAAGAGCAGTTTTCGTATTAACATATTTTTTTCGCTATCTATACGTTTGATTAATATCGCATTAATAGTTTTGGAGAAATGCGTGAATAAAATGTTGCATATTTGTTTTGAAATCTAAATTTAATAAAAAACCGTGTGGTGTCGTGGGACACCAGATAGGAATTAAGTTCCTTATTACAAAAATATTAATTTCAAGTTTTATTTGAGGTATAAAGAAAATAGTTATTCGGGTATACATTTTTTATCATGATTTTTATGATGTCTTTATATTATATAAAAATATATAACAATAATAATAGTAAACTGCAACAATAATAACAGTCATCACGTAGACTATACATTAGACACTGTATAGCCATTGTGCATAGACTATACATACCTTATGCTTTTATTTAACGTTACGGACGTTTTTTGCTGACTAGATTAAGCATTTAGATTTTTAGTTAGACCCCTGCGCAACGACCCATAAAGAACTTTCCACAAAACAATGTTTGTAGTGATTTATTTTTGCCCCTTTTTTGATTTTAAGCAAAATTTTAAAATTTAAATAGTTATAACAGTTTTAATTCAAACGATTTTAGAATAATGCGGTGTCGTCTGTCGTTGCTTCCGTAAACACTATGAAGTTTATTTAGTATTGCCTTCGAACTAAATGTGTCCCGTCTATTTTAAAACATTTATTACGTATGCGCACAAGGCCCTCGATTACGAAGTACCTAGTTTATTTAATAAATAGTTCATATGTAAACTTAAGATTTTTTTAGGTATATCTAAGATAGCAAACAAGCAAATGGGTCTCCTGATGGAAAAAGTTTAACCATCGCCTATAGACACCAAATGTGTTAATGGTGCGTTGCTATCTTGTGGCGAGATCCAATGCCACATGCATAAGTATACCGGCTGTCTTACCCTCCAAACCGACCGCGACAATCACGGGCGCTATTGCGGCATAATAATAAAAAATAGGTAAGGCGGTGGTACGAGACTCGGGCGAGACAATGCAGAACTCGTAGTAGTAGTCACGATGGTAGTGACTCGCGTAGCCAATTTGTCGCCTTTTACGACCTGCCTGGCAAAACGGCAGTTGGTATATTCTTCAAAGGAGCCCGGATCCAACACGGGGTTGGATCTGGTAGATTATATCTAGTTTTTGTAGCATTTGATGGTATAAGCGATAGCTTTTCTAATGATAGAAGGTAATAGTAGCGTATAGACATCAAAGACGTTAATGATAGATACGTTAGTATTCGAGTGACATTAATTTAATAAACAAATGTCAACACGCCTGTCAATAGATGTTTTGGTTTACTACGGTTCACCGGTTTGTTAAGTGGCAAACCCTGTCCACACGTCATTAGACTTGATCCATCTTATATTAGGATCCCAAGCGAGGTTGACTTTCACTGATCTTTTTTGGATAAAAATTATATATATTTTATTAAATAAAATCTGTTTTTGAAGTTTTGAACATATGCTGAGAGGGTTGCTTAGATAAAAACATCCCCGTGTTGGTCCCGGGCTTCTTTGAAGAATAGGCCAACTGCTGTTCTGCCAGGCAGGTCGTAAAAGTCGACCGACTGGCTATACGAGTCACTACCGTCGTGGCTGCTATGTGGTAGAGTTCTGCATTGTCTCGCCCGGGTAAGGTACCACCGATTTACCTATTCCTGCCGCAATAGCGTGAGTGCTTGTCACTGTCGTGTTCCGGTTTGGAGGGTAAGGGACTCGGTAAACCTATGCATGTGGCTTAGAGCTCGCCACTAGATAGCAACGCACCATTAACACCTATGGTGTCTGTAGACAATCGTTGACTCTTTCCATTAGGAGACCCATCTGCTTGTTTGCTTTCTTATACTATAAAAAAAAACATTAAAAAAAATAGAAAAAACATGTTCATAACTATAATTAATTATTTGATCTGCCTACGACTTATAAATATAAATATTAAAAGGAGTATTATAATGGTGCCTTGCTATCCGTGTGGCGGGGTTAGAATGTTAGATGGATAAGTTTACCGGCTACTTTCCCTCCAAACCGAACACGGAGGTGAAACGCACCGACGCTATTGCGGCTGGAATAGGTAAGACGGTGGTAGAGTTTCTGTATTGTCTCGCCCGGGTCTGGCACCATCGCCTCTCCTATTCCTGCCGTAATAGCCTCAATGCTTGTCACTGTTGTGTTTCGGTTGGGAAGGTAAGGTAGTCAGTAAATTTATGCAGGTGGCATTAAGACCTCGTTATAAGGATAGCAACGAACTAGTCTTTCCATCATGGGAGTTATTTGTTATTTGCTATCTTACTATTAAAAAAATGCTTGTATTATAGGTGTTAGAAGTATCTTCACGCCCATATCCCCAAAGGGGTAGGCAGAGGTATAACAAGTGCACCCACGATTAGCCGATAATACTTGGTCCCGCAAATGTGATAGGTGGCAAGCCTATCGCCAACCGGGCACTTTCCAATCCCGGGCAACTTTTGCCTTTCTCAGAAAATTGAAAAAAACACTTTCTTATGTGCCCGACCCAGGAATCGAATTAATATACTCAAATATATACTCAAATACTCAAATATATTTGATAAACATTCAAACTCAAAAATACAAACTTCCTGATAGGACAACGTTTTATGAGATGAGCATACACAAATCCCCCTGTCGGGAATCGAACCCGAGCCTTATTCATTGCGTAGTCACTAGTCAGTCAATAACTCGACCAACGTGGCGCTTAAAAATTTAGGATAACAAATCTAGCCCTGTTTGAACTATAAATATTATTAGACTCTGGGTTGATGAGTATTCTGCAATGCTAGCCAGAGCCCATCGGCTGAACATTCAGCCTCGGTTCACCTCTTACAAGGCGCCGTTATTGTTCGTGGATATAGTACGTACCTACACGTACGTACTATTTACATTTGTATATAATTAAATATATTGCATTATGTGTGTGATATAATTGTATAAGCTGTAATAATAATTATTGTAGTCATTTATTTATCGCATATATTCTCTCGAACTTTCCATTTAAATATTTTTTCAGCTGTTTAAATAAATGTGACGTCCACAGAACATCTATTTCAATAAAACTGCCACAGCACGATTACACGCTCTATAGCAGCAACCCAGGTTAATATAAATAACTAGCTGCAGCGTGCAGCCCGCTGCATTACAAAAGTCTTGGCGAATTCCGCGGGATCACCTAATTTTTCCGGGATAAAAAGTAGCCTATGCGCATTGATATAAAAAGGGAAGATATGTTACGCTCTAATATCTCAATTGCTAAACCTAAGCTCGATCAGTCGAAAGCAAAGTAATGCGACGAACGTAGCAAACTACGATTCTCTCGCTTACTTTTGTATTGTACTATCTCACTCTCGCAAACATGGCGAACTAAACAATAATTTAATCTTATTTTCAAACAAATTGCTTTAAACGTACTTACGAATGGAAAGTAATTCCATGTGTCTTATTTTTTTCCTTGAGAGATTATAACACTGGCTGAATATATAAATACAAGAATAATACAAGAAGGTATTTTGATGCGTGTTTAATGGTAAAAACAATCGGAAAATATAAGTGTATGATATGAGGTCCCGCGCGTGATTGATTGTCAACAATTGCACTGTGTCTACGGACCTAGTTTTGTAGGACCAGGCGCTGGACTAGGTAACGTATCTTCCCTTTTTATATCAATGCCTGCGCTATTTAACGTCATCTAGCTGTGCGTAAATTTCATTCAAATTCGTTTAGTAGTTTTTGCGTGATTGAGTAACAAATATCCAACCAAACATCCATCTATTCAAACATACAAACTTTCGCATTTATAATATTAATATAGATAATAATATAGATTGAAACTGAAGCATTTATACAAACCTGTAACTTATGTTTGTGTATGTAAATGTATGTATGTATGATATAATGACATAAGTGTGTGCACGCATTCAATTTATATGTTAGCTTTTGTTTGTTTTCTATTGGTTTGTCTTTTCATAGTTAGTTCATATTACTCTTTGATATAAACCAAGATGCAACTCTTTCCATTTCTTTACTGTATATGAGGTTGCCTAGTGTAGAATGCTCTTAGGCGTTATTCTAACATTTGTTCAGTGTTTATGCAAGTTTAGTGTAAGCTTATATCTTTTATGTATTACACATACTACATTCATGTGACGTACATGATAATATACAATAGGTACTATTTATTTATTTATTTTATTTAAATACTTTATTGCACAAAAAATAGTACAAAAGGCGTAACTTAATGCTATTAAGCATTTTCTCACAGTTTACCTTTCTTGATGCTGAGAGAAAAAGCTTGGGTAGTGCATAAAAAACTAATTATGAGCTATCAATAAAACTAAATACTAGATTCTAAATTACCATAATTAATCTATTTTTGTGATATACTACAACAAAGGAAGTAAGCTATATAACAACATTAGTGTTAATAATACATATATTCTATCCAATAGTTAAATATAGATTGACTACTTACATAGAAGATAAATATATATACACCGTTACTCAATAATTATTATACAACTTTATTATAACATTTACAGATATTAACATAATATAAAATACACACATATATAAAATTAAGTATTCTGACAATTTAAAAAGTGCTCGTACAATGCAGTTTTAAAATCTGATAAAGCAGATGATTCACGCATCTGAGACGGGAGAGCATTCCATAACCTTATCGCAGTAACTGTGAAGGAATTAAAATATGTTGCCGTATTGTGGTCCGGGTACATCAACGTACTAGAATTTTGAGACCGCTGAAGCCTACCTTGACTTGAAATGTATTCAAAACGTTCTTTTAGATATATTGGAAAATATGGATTATTAAGAATATTAAATAAACATGAGAGAACGTGCATGTCCCGCCGGAGACGAATATTCAGCCACTTTAATTGTGACCGAAAATGGGTGATATGGTCATATTTACGCAGTCCGAATATATATCGAATGCATAAATTAAGCAGCCTTTCAAGTTTATTTAATAGTTCATCGGTAATATCAGTACTACCATGAAGTATTAGATAAAGGTTGAGCTAACACTCGTATTAATCAATTGAAACCAATATTTACATTATATGAGGTCTATCTATACTCTATGAGGTCTCGCCATCACTTTTTATACAGCTGTGTTAGAAAGAGAGGGTAAGACCACAGAATATGACAGCAGTATTTAAAGTTTTGTTTCAAACAGGTACTAGAAGTGTTGCCTCCAGATATAATACAGCTGCATGGGTACTACATATAGTATACTTGTTATATTTTCTTCGCAGTTTAAGTCTGTTGTCAAACATAAAAGAGATTTTAATATTTTTAGTCTATGGCGAATTTCGAGCACAGACGTATCTCTATAGTGTACATTAATTAAAAAACTAAAGCCCCGTAACTTCTCCTTATCGAACATTTAGTAACGATTTTAGTTTCAAAACTAGTTCTGAATCGATATTATTATTTTTAAATGTCGTGTGAAACAAGTTTTTTCTTTAGCACTCAGCTGAATATTTAATTATAAATTGTCACCTACATTACAATATCAGCAATAATAAAAACGTTTAAATATCAAGATATGGTAGAGCTTGTTCTAGCTTGAATTACAGTATGAACTAGTTTCGGAATAAAACAACCAATTAAACATTGTTCTGCACTCAAAATCAGCCTTTACTGAAACGCAATTTGAATTACATCTTAATATATTGTCATAAATAAGTATCAACTTAAAACATTACAGTTCATGGTATTACAAGCGTCATGAATGTAATATGTGTGTTCATTTTTTATTATAATTTTAAGTGATGGTCTACTTACTGCTTTAATATTATATACTGTGGCTATTTACTATTTGCTAAATTGGGTCTTAAAACTTTAAATCATGAACCAAAGGCGTAAAAGACAAATTATATTTAAATTAGTAAGGGGGCGTCCACAAATTACGTGAGATGTTTAAGGGGGAGAGGGGGTCGGGTCAAATCTCATCTATCTTACGTTGGAGAGAGGGGGGTCTCGGCAAATATCACACAATTTTGTTCTGATTGAAACAAAAAAATTATACTATTTTGGTCCATTAGCCAGATTGTACATGCTTTAATCTTAAGCGTAATCGTAATACGATTAAGGTCACTCACTAATTCGTTCGAAAGAAAATAATTTCATTCATACCTCAACGTTATACAGTCTTAACTAGTCGTAAATAAAAGCACGAAGCAATTTTTTTTTCTTTTTACAATAACAATCCAACGCATTTATATATTTAAGAAACCGACATTTTGAAAAATCTCACGTGAGATTGGGGGATGGGGGAGGGGGTTGAATAAAATCTCACGACATCTCACCAGGGGGGGAGGTAGAGACAGAAAATTTAAAAAAACACCTCACGTAATTTATGGACGCCCCCTTAGATATATTGCAATGAAACTCACAAATTGAAATATACGTTCTTTTATCAAGCTACATATTATACAGAGAATGACAACTTAGTCATTTCTACCTCGGAATATTAGCAAATCGAACTTATCTCATTTTACCGTTAAGTAGGTAGGTACATCATATATTACAACTTAACAGATTCTTGTTTTGCTTTTTAAAATAATCAAACAATGATACACTAACATAGGCACTTAATACTTTTATAAAAATTTAACACACAACCTATATGGGTTTAACCAACGATCTCATTCGTGTCGCGACACGACAGAAAAATGGCATAAATGCTAGAATTCCGCCTTAGAAACAAGATAAACTCGACATTCACATTAATGTAAAGATTCGATAAATCTCGAGGTCGACGTGTTACGTCAACATTCTATAAATACGTAACCGTGGGTAATAATTATAAAATACCTTTGTGCATTATCTTATTAAATCCTTTGTCTGGTCTGACTAGTGACTAGGTACAAGCGCACTACTCAAACAAGCACGATTGGGCTGAAATTTGCCATACAGGTGACTTTTCTAACGACGGTATCCACTAAGAAAGTCAAGAAGAACTTGATAATTTAATCCTCAAAGCGGTAAAATCCAAATACGCGCAAGAGAAGTCTTCCAAAATATCTCGTTCCTTCTTGCTACATATAATAAACTTGCCGTTACTCATTCGTTCACGTGACCCAAAACCTGTCGTTTCTTTCACAAGATGAGACAAACAAGTAGATGATTATTTCCCGTATTGGTTCCGGGCTCCTTTGAAGAATAGACCAAATGCCGTTCTGCCAGGCAGGTCGTAAAAGGCGACCGATTGGCTATGCAAGTCACTACCATCGTGACTACTAGGTGGTAGAGTTCTGCATTGTCTCGCCCGGGTCTGGTACCACCGCCTTACCTATTCCTGCCGCAATAGCGTCAGTGCTTGTCACTATCGTGTTCCGGTTTGGAGGGTAAGGTAGCCGGTAAACTTATGCATGTGGCATTAGACCTCGCCACAAGATAGCAACGTACCATTAACATCTTGGTGTCTATAGGCGATGGTTGACTTACCATCAGGAGACCCATCTGCTTATTTGGTAGCTTATGATACCTATATAAAAAAAAGATGGCTCTCCTGATGGAAAGAGACAACCATCGTCTATACTCTTTAGACACCAAAAATGTTAAAGGTTGCTATCCTTGTGGCGGGGTCATAAGTTTACCGGTGTTATTTGCTTTTTCGCTGCCATGGTAACACAGAAAATAATAAGAATATTATTCACAAAGACCACACAGACATCCCAGAATAAAAGGACAATAAAAATAACCTAATCCCTCATTGAAATATTCTCAGAACTGAGAAGCACGATTCGAGAACACGTTTTCGTGTCCAGTTACCTTTAATAATAACCCTGTAGCGAATGAGGTGACCTACTATCACTGGGCGTTTGCTTTGCAATACTAAACTGAAGTGTCAGAACGGAGTGACTGAATTAGAATGATTTTTACAATAAATTATTACAAAACTTTTTGTAGATCATTTGTTTGCTTGACACTATTACACATACAAAAGAGAAACGAAAGCAAACGAGAATAAAACTGCCTACTAGAATCCCGGAGCAATTTAGTACACATTATATTATAGTATATTTAGTAGCAAACGAAGAAAGATTTTCCTTTAAACAACATTTGTCATATTATATATTTGATTTAACACTTATTCCGTGATAAGGAAAATTTTAAAAGTCCAGTCCCAGTCATGGAAATATTTTTTAAGATTTATACTTAAACTACATTTACAGCACTGTGTGACCTAAACACGTACTTTAACCATGCTTTTCCGTGACCTAAATAGTCTAGTACACCGAAAATATGGATTTATATTACACGAGCTATAAAATAATATTAGTAGTAAGATACGTCTCACTGAAGTTGTTTCTCATTACGGCGCTTAGCAACTTCACGCCATGCGATAAAGACAGCTCTTAAAGTCGCGTTTATACGTATACTGTATTTTTTCTACACTGTTCAGAGTGCTAAGTGTGAGTTTTTCTTGTACTTGTTTGCGCTGTACAAATCACATACAAATTCCTAGTAAACTCGAAACGAGCTCACGATCGAATGCGAAAAGAAAAACTCACACTTAGCACTCTGAAACATTAGGAACATTTGTTGTAGACGTACTACTGGTTTTCAAATATCAACTTTTATCAAAATGCGGGAATCTTGGTACCTGGTATTTTATTTTGGTGACCCGGTACCGGGTCGCGACCCGGCAAGTGGGAAACGCTGGTCTTCGTGATGACTGTTATTATTATTGCAGTTTGCTATTATTATTATATATTTTTAGAAATCATTGTTAATAAAATAAAGCTCATCACACACGGTTAAGGTACTATAAAATTAATATAAGGTTAATGGTGTTAAGATAATTTTGTAAAGTAGTTTTTTCGATGTTTATCTATAAAATATCATAATAAAACATTTATACCCGAATAATTATTTTCTATATAGTTACCTCAAATAGAACTTGAAATTAACCTATATATAATAAAATCGTAGCAAAGTCAAAACTGTGCATTTAATATTTTTTAAAAGAATACTTGTGGCGTGATCTACAATCGATATCGAAGCCAAAAATATAGTTTTTAGAATTTTTGTCTGTTTGTCTGTATGTATATCCGGGGTAAACTCAAAAAGTACTGCATGGATTTACTTAAAATTTTGCATGAATATTACTAACAGGTCGGGTCAACATATAGGCTACATATTATCACGCTATCACCTACGGGGGAGGAGCTGTGCGGAGTAAACGAAGTCCGTGCGGATAAAGTAACTGGCAACAGCTAGTATTTTTATAATAAAGAACTTCGTTCCTACCTGGTGTCCCAACACACCACACGGTTTTTTATAATTAATGCGGCCTGGATTCGTTTTATTATGAATTTCTTTTTGAATCCCATGGTTACAGCGAGTTAACACCAACTGGTTGTGCATTTTAACGCATCATCGAGGCTTCGTTTTACATTTAATAAAGTATTAATCTCGGCTATCTTCATGAATTTCATTTCAATCCATCCAGCCCTATCAAAGCGTAACAAGCGTACATATTATAAATAATATATTATGCTAATAAATTCATACATGAATAATAGTAGCGGGATATACATCGGAAGATAAAGTCCATTGCCATTTGTACCTATTCCAAAACCATATTCATTTGATCCCTGGCTTACGATATCATATCAGTTGCTGGGTGGTCTAAATTATAGATTGAGGTTTGACGTAATACCCCCGAAAGTGAAATGCTGGCCCATTTCTTTGAGGTCATCGTTATTATGATGACGTCAATTGCCGCCATGGTACAGATGTTACAGCTATATCGAAAGCATTACGCAATAAAAATAAAATATGATATAGGTATATTAACATTGATTAATGATGTTTGGATGAGAGTTTAGAGTTAAATGAATGTTTTACTGTTTGTTGGATGCGTGTAAATTAACCTATGATGTTAAAGCCACTTCATGAAGTATATACTAAACTAATAAATATATATTTTGTAATCTTAAATTTATTCTCACGACTCAATCAAACCAATAGAGTTATTAGAGTACTCTATAATCGATAAAAAATCCGCCTCCTTTTTTGCAATTATTGATATTCTCATTCTAGTAAACAGGACCTACTTAATTTATGTAGCACTTTGTATATAATTCAATGAAGAATAATTCTGCAATTTTCAAAAGTATTTTAATGTATTAGGTGCGAGAAAGTCATAAGGGAGCTTAAAAATGTTCCCGCAAAGCAGTAAAAAATGTGTAAGTAGCTTGGAAACACGATATTTTATATTTAACGAAATCTTGCTTGATTTTGGTATCTACTAAACTGGAGCGTTTAATAATACGATATTTTATTTTTATAAAT